>JAGFNQ010000512.1:352926-516806 GCA_024364735.1 Boesenbergia rotunda
ATCGGTCGGACGCGATCTGATCGAACGGTGATCCGATCAACCGCATTAAATTTTGGTTGGTGGACCGATCCACCAACCGATTAACTCTCCAAATCTTCGTTTTCACCGAACCCTAGTGCCGAAACAACCTTGTGCGAGCGAGCGAGAGAGTCTTGTGTCTTCCTTCTTCACTCGCGGGCGAGCGAAAGCTTCTACAGGTGTTCTCTCCGAACTCCTTCTTCCCGCGCGTGCGTGCTCGAAGTGTTCTTGCCAATCTCTTTCAAACTAAATCCAATGGCGCCTAAGTAAGATTTGATTTCAGCTTTCCTTTCACAACAACTCTTAGAATATTTGTGAAGCTAACCATGTTTTGTTTTTGTTTTTGCCGTGACCCTCTTCCTCATTTCTTGACCAAAACATTTTATATCTATTTTGATTGGGTCTCATCTTATGATCAATTCTTGTGCTTCATCTATGTGTCATGATCCATTCAAATCTATTAGAAAGTCATCTAAGGGAAAGAAGGTAGCAGAGGAGAGTTCTAGAGAGAAAACCTCTTTCATCCTCTCAAAGGCCTCCATCTCCCCCGCATCCTAGATTTTCAGAACATTCTCTATGCCCTAGACTTTCATTGGCACAACTTCGAACTAATGCCATGTCGATCAGTGGACCGAACCTTCGTTTATGAACATTGCCCTACGATAAAAGGAATCATTGAGTACTATGGGCTTCAAAACATCCTTTTCTTAGAAAAGCCGATCAATGTTGACTTGATCTCTGAATTCTACAATAATCTGGCCAATGGGGAGGGCACGGGATGGCGGACCCGTGTCACCGGTGTCGATCTTGACTTTACCCTATCATCCTTCACTATGTTTCTGGGTTGTCGTCACTCTAAGAACGATTTCTCACTTTATCCATATCATCCTGTTCCTCTTCCTGCTCCTTTTACTGGAATCACTCCGGACTCCATATATGAACATTTTCTAGGCCACCCCAGGCCACGGGGTTTTGGTGAGGATATCTATAACTTTCCCACATTCCCTGCTCTTCATCTATCTCCCATCGATTATATTCTGTTTCAAATTATCGCAAATTGTCTTCTTCCAACTACGTCCAAGCATCTTGATGCGATCCTTACATCTCACTGCCTGATGCTTTACGGGATGCATCTGCAGTTCGATTTTGACATAGCACCGTCCATCTATTCCTCCATCATTGTTCATGGTCAGACGATCTACATGCCTTTCGGCCATATCATCACTGCCTGGCTGGAGTCAGTTGGCATCAACGTCTCACAGGGCCAACTCGTGCCGATGAATCGACAAGACTGTCGCCTGGATCGTCGTATGCTTGCTCAGTCCGGCATTGCTCTCGGGACCGAGGGGCTACAGTGGATGGATCGCAACCAAGTTGGGGAGTTACCACGGGGAGTTCCACAGGGTCAGGCGCCAGCCGCTGCTGCTGCTGATGCCACGATGGACGACCTTATGCGCGATGACGACCCTCCTACTGACACTTGAGCTCGGATACCTGCTGTTTTATCTATGTATTTGACTATGACTTTTGGGCTGTATGCCCTCTGACTTTGTTGGTGTGACCTTGAGTCACACATATTTTGCTACTTGGTTGGATGCTTTCATGCCTTGATCTATATATTTTTATCTGCCATGCTTAACTACTATTGTTGATGCCATGTTGTTTATGTACATGTTATATGCATGATTGTTTGATTGTCATATTCATGCTTACATTGCCATGTTTCATTGATACTTATGAATATTATGGCATGCTTTGGGAGTCTATATTTCATACTCATATGATGCATGTGATTGCTATGTCTTGCTATAATTTTTCACATGTGTTCGTATGCCAATTCCACAAACTATCACATTTTTGATGAGTTGGGATACCTCTAGGATTGAGGGGGAGTTCATCTTAATCTTGACAGTCCCTCTTGTCCCTTTTCGATGTTCGACAAAGGGGGAGAGTGTGGATTGGTTAAGTTTAGCATGATCATGTTGTAGGGGGAGGATCTGGATTCCCCTATGATTCTAAAGTTGGGATATTGATTGAGAAACCCTAAACTTAAAATCGGGTTGTCAAACAACAAAAAGGGGGAGATTGTTGATGCAGTCTGGCCCTGATTGTTGTTTTGGTGTTGACAACGATTTTAGTTTAGGAGGATGATTATGATATGGAAAATCCTAATCTGGGAGGTTAGGTGGATTATGATTAAGTCCTGATCGAGGATTAGGCATGATTTGGAAAATCCTAACCTGGGAGGTTAGGTGTGATGATTATGATGATTATGATTAAGTCCTGATCGAGGATTAGGCATGATATGAAAATCCTAACCTGGAGGGTTAGGTGTGGAAAATCCTAGCCTGGAGGGCTAGGTGTTGGAAAATCCTGACCTGGAGGGTTAGGTGTGGAAAATCCTAACCTGGGAGGTTAGGTGTTGGAAAAGTCCTAATTTGGAAGGGTTGGGTGAAAAGTCCTAGCTTGGAGGGCTAGGTGAAAAGTCCTAACTTGGAGGGTTAGGTGCAAATTCCCATCCTGGAGAATTAGGTGAAAAAGTCCTGGCCTGGAGGGTCAGGTGCCTAGCTTGGAGGGCTAGGTTGGATGATGTTCTAACTCGGAAGAGTTGGGTGAAAAGTCCTAGCTTGGAGGGCTAGGTGAAAAGTCCTAGCTTGGAGGGCTAGGTGAAAAGTCCTAACTTGGAGGGTTAGGTGCAAATTCCCAACTTGGAGAGTTAGATGGAAAAATCCTTAGCTTGGAGGGCTAAGGTGGATGAATTCCTAGCTTGGAGGGCTAGGGTTGAGTCACTGGATCGGTCTGGTGACCGATCAGGGACATTGGCACGCTGCTCCTTAGTGGATCGGTCTGGTGACCGATCCAGCTATGTCTGATCGGACTGGTGACCGATCAGGGAGCGCACAGTGAGATTGGGAATCTACTGTGTGGCTCCTGATCGGACCGGTGATCGATCAGGGAGCAGGCTGCTTCCTTGCTGTCTTGCTCCTGATCGGTCTGGTGACCGATCAGGGAGCAAACGGTGAGTGAGTTCCCTTGCTGATCAAAGTCTTGGATCGGTCTGGTGACCGATCAGGGATCTTGGATTTGATTAAAAAATTACTGTTCATCTGCCCTGATCGATCTGGGTGACCGATCAGGATCCAATCTGATCGGTCTGGTGACCGATCAGGCTTCACCCTGATCGGTCTGGTGACCGATCAGGCGTGTATAGCTGCGAGAGCTGGGAATCCCAGCAAAGCAGTGGATCGATCTGGTGATCGATCCACACACCCTGGATCGGTCCGGTGACCGATCACTTTAATTCAAATTTCACTGTCAGACGCGGTCAGAGCGTCTGATCGTATCGGATTTGCTGATGTATGTGATATGTTGTGTGATCTTCTGCTCTAATGCTCTGATTGAGTTTCAGGTGACAGGGGAGGATTCAAACACTCAAGGAGAAGTCAAAGCGTGCTTTCCTTGGAGCAGGTTTGTCCCTTTTCACATCTCAGGTTGCAACGGCGAGCCGAAGACTGGGGCTGAGACTGGAGCTTGGCTGAGGAGCTCAGTGAGTCCAGAGATAGCTCAGTAGAGGCTGGCGTTGGCAGATGAGTAGCTGGGAGCTACAGAGATGTGGTCACTTGTCGCTTGGCGGAGAAACAAAAGGAAGCGCGAGAAGACAAGGCTGTAGAGCTTTCGAGCAAGCGATTCAGTTTGAAAAACTTCTTTGTGTTCTTGCGTTCTGCTGCTACAAGCTTGCTGTTCTTGAGTTCTTCAACCATTCTAAGCAAGCTATAGAGGAGCAATCATCATACTTGAGCGCTTGAAGGAGAAAACAAGAAGCTTGGAGTCCGACAGTGGGAAGACACGAAGCAGACAGGGGTCTGCGTGAGATCGCCACTGGGTGGAGCTCAGGGAAGCTTGCTGTGTTTTGTCCTTGCTAAGAGTTTGAGTAAGATCCTTCTTGTTGTTGTTTCATTGTGCTCATTATATATCATTGTGTGAAACACGCTGTGGAGAGGTTTCTCCACCGAGAAGGAGGTTGCTTCATATCCGGTGTTGACCGGGGCTTGATCTGCCGACGATCAAGGGATCACCCACCTCAAGGGCACGCCAAGGAGTAGGGGCAAGTTATCCCCGAACCTTGTAAACCCTCCTTGTTAGCGATCTTGCTAGTTGTGTTTGTTTCGCTCTCTTTTAGTTTTTCTGCATACTCTGTTTTCCACTCTTTCCGCTGTGCTACTGATATTTGAGTTGCAGAAATCGTGATAAGTTTTCAAGGGGCAAGCGATTGTCTATATTCACCCCCCCCCTCTATAGCCATCTCGTTCCCAACAGTTCGGCTATATGGTACGGTGGCAGACCAATTTCTGTATGGTCTGCGAGAGAGAAGCTTCCGCGGCCCGAGTGCCTAGGCGGAAAACTTTATGGCGACAGCCACACAGGTATACCCATACCATTTCTATGGTTCACCCTGTGCTTTCTTCGGTCGAGGCTCTAACAAGTCTTCCCTCCTGGCCTGTAGTTTTGGGCCACGAGCTACAACATGTGCATATCCATACTGGACCATGCCAAGGCTCGATATCGTGCCGAGCGACGAGTGGAACATTTCAAGGCTCGACTTCGGCACACCCAACTGGTCTCTGGCGACGCCTCTCTGAACAGCTTGAGGGCGGAAGTGATCGGCCTTCAAGACCTGCTGGACCAGGCGAAGGATGAGCTAGAGACCTCCAAAGCCCATATTGTCTCGACCGACGCGGCGGCGGTTCAAGCGCAGCGCCGAGTCACTCAAGCTGAACATGCGCAACTCGGTGCTTGGAGGATCAAGGACCAGCTGCAAGTGGATCTCCTGGAGACTCAGGCCGAGCTCCAGGAGGTGAACCATGTTGTCCAGCCCTTACGCGCACAACTGGCGGCTAAGGAGCTGGAGGTCGGATCGCTAACAAGTCAACTGTGCGCCTAAGCCGAGGAGCTGGAGAAGCTGCGCGAACACCAAGCGTCCTGGGATGCTGCTCGGGCGGAGTTGGGGGAGCTGCGTGAACGCTAAGCATCCTGGGATGCAGCTCAGGCAGAGCTAGAGGAGCTACGGGCATATAAGTCAGGGGAAGAGGCTCGGTGGGATGCTAGGCGAGTGAAATATATCAACTCGTCGGCCTTCTCTGACCAGGTATCCGAGCATCTCCGAGCCATATTGCAATGCCAGCACTCTAGCATCCTGATGTAGCTTAGGCAGGGTGGACATATAGCCCACAACATGCCGTACTCTGTGGTCACGATGATGGACATGTTTGAGAACTTGCCGGTGGAGATCTACCGACCGTTCAAATGAAGGTCGGAATTTTGTTTTTTCTCTCTTTCTCGTCTGTTGTTTTGTAGAGACTTGCCTCAGAATCCCTTTTGTGATATTTCTTTCCGTGTATCTTCCAAGCCTTGTTGACTCGGGGTGATTTTAACGGGAGCGAGTCAAGCGCGAGGGTTATCGGTCCATTGGCTTTGCGCGTGCCTGTTGGCGTGCGGCAGTCCCCGAGTGTCGACCACTTGGGTGCAAGCGGGAATGGGCAAGTTAACCCTACCAGTGGGCATACTGGGGCGTACGGGTTGTGGGCGAGATGCTCGGCCAGTCAGCATCCAAGGGGCAGGGGTCACTACGCGTCTTCCTGGGAATCGAGCCGAGGGTCCTGTGAGCATGCCTACTTATAACTCGCGAGAGCGAGAGTCTAGGACGCTCGGTCGGGCGAGGCTCAGGGAGCATGGGTCGCTACGCGTCCGCCCGAGGGCCGATTCGAGGAGTTCGTGGGAGCATGCCCACTTATAACTCACGAGAGCAAGAGTCTGAAATGCTCGGTCGGGTGAGGCTTGGGGAGCGTGGGTCGCCACGCGTCCGCCCGAGGGCCGATCCGAGGAGTTCGTGGGAGCATGCCCACTTATAACTCGCGAGAGCAAGAGTTTGGGACTCTCGGTCGAGCGAGGCTCGGGGAGCGTGGGTCGCCACGCGTCCGCCCGAGGGTCGATCTGAGGAGTTTGTGGGAGCATGCCCACTTATAATTGGCCATGGCGATTGTTGGGACACTTGGTCAGCCCATGTCCCTGGAATGTGGGTCGCCTCGTGCTCACCCCGAGGGGGGGGGGGGAGCCGAGTGGTAAGTGATCCGTGGAAGGTTACCTTATGCACCGGGGGCTTGGATTGGGGCAGCCTTTTTTGCCCCAGCCACCTGGTTGGCAGATCGACTATCCAATCCGTCCACTCCGTTCCTTTCCTCATGAGGATTGTATTAATTGGCGGGGACACGTGTCCCCTGCCCAGTGGCTTCTCAGGCACCTAAGCGTCAGCCACCTATCACGATCGCCTCGGGCGACGAAACGTCTACCGCCGGGAGAGCAGGCATCTTATCGAGTCCCTACGTCTCCTCGTGGATCCCATCGGAGGGTTCTGACGTGATCTTGCTTTTCCTTGCGACCTTCCCCCAACAGCTAGGATTGGCCACTGTTTCCCTATATAGGTGGCCACGACAGTCTTCCTCGTAGCTTTCTTTTTCCCGACACTCTCCTGCTTTTGGCGTCCTTCATTTCTTAGTCGACTTCTCCAGTGACCCTGAATCTTCTTCGGGTCAAAATGTTGGCGGAATCCCTGAAGGTAGGGTTCGTTTTGGATGATGTCGCGTTTGCAGCTGCCGCAGCTGCCGCACTCGCTGATCCATCCGGCTCATCGTCAGCTACCCCGGTATCTACTTCTCCGGCGGTAGCTTCCACTGACGTGGCTCCTTCGAGTAAGGGGAAAGCGCCTGAGGGGGATGCGCCGGATTCTAAGCTTGAAGTCTTAGACGCGGACACCTGCTCACTGGAGACCAGGTGCCGACGCGATCGATCGGGCGACCCGTCGCCTCCGTTTGGAACCACCACCACCCCTCCGAAGAGGACCCACTTCGCGTCCCCTCCGCCGGTGACTCCTGTTCCGCCTGCGTCGGCCCTCAGTGCCCCAGTCTCTTTTGTTCAGGGAGTTACTCTGCACGCGCCCCCTTTGATCCAGGCTGGATCTTCGGGTGTACAGATCGATGGGCCTCCCCCTTCTCTCCCCGAGGGAGCTACAGACCCTCGTCCTTTGCATCTGATCCTGCCGTCTCGGGCGGACCCCCGTACTGCCTACGAGACTCCTGTCCCCTAGCCGCTAGGGTCGGCCTGGGTAGTCCATTGATATGCTCCATTGAGTGATCATTTGTACCAGGGCCTTCGAGAGTTTGACTATCAGAACCCCCTTACCTGAGCTAATGGCGTCGTAGCAGGGGCCTGTCAGGTGTGCCTTACTAACGGTTTGCGCCTATCTTGCTCTCTACAACCTAAAACTTTTATTTTCTTTGCAGCTTATCGGCTCGGTTTATGACATGGGTGTTTCTTTCGCGGCTCAAGCTAGGTCCCTTCACCAAGCCGAGTCCCGAAAGGAGGAACTGGAGGCTCAGCTTCGCCATGCGCAGCTGCGACCTAACAACGAGGTAGGGAACACTCTGCAGGCTGAGAACGTGGCCCTTCAAGAGCGTGCATTCCGTGTGGAGGCATGGCTTCAGGAATGCCTGGTGGAGCTAGATACAGCTCGTGTGACGACTATCCAGGAACAACGACAAATCACCTGTCTGGAGCGTGGGGAGCGCCAAGCCCGGGCCTTAGAGCAACAGGCCCAAGCAGATCTAGCCAAGGCCAAGGTGGAGCTCCTGGAGGCCTGCCAGTCAACTGCGGCGCTACGTTCCGGTTAGTCGGTCAAAGAGGAAGAACTGACTGCCTGCTCAAGAGACCTCGCACGGCTTAGGAGCGCGCGGACCTAAAGACTAAGCTGAAGGCGGCTCAGGAGGAGCTAGAGACGGTTTGGGCTCATACCGCGCCCCAGCGACCTCCCCGTAAGCCTTAGTCTGGTGTTGTTCTTTTTTACTTTCTTCGTGTAGGTAGAGGCCAAGCCTCCTTTTGGCAATAGCCCTACTTATGAATGCTATTCATTTCGGCTTATGTATGTTTTGTTGTTTGACTGATGGGCGTCCGGGTGCAAGTGACTCGGGGGAATGCTTGCCCGACCCCTTTTGACTAGCGAGCGCGTGTGATGCCCGAGTGCAATGGTTGTTGTGTATCCGCCCCTCAGGAGGGAACGCGATTGCGTGATTCGGCCTGTGCGAGTGGCAAGGTAAAATATTATGTCTCCCCCGTGTCAACCACTCAGGTGGGCTCGAGTGAGATCTCAAAGATCGAAACTGTCATGATTGAACAATGCTGCCAACTTGGGTGGTTCAAAGGATCTTTCATCGAGCGCGCTCGATTGGGAGGTTAGGTTACCACAGTCATGAAGACATAAATGCATGTGACTTGTGGGTAGGCGAGAAGTGAGGCGCTCGGCTAGGCGACGCTGAGGGTCGAGCCGAGAGGTGCGCGGGAGCTGAGCCCGGTTATGACTCACGCGGAGCGAGATTCTGGCTTCTCGGTCGGGGGCACCCCAGGGAGCGTGGGGCGCTACGAGTCCGGTTGAGAACCGATTCGAGGGTCGTCGGAGCAGGCCCACTTATAACTCGCGCGGAGCGAGGGTCTGACTTCTTGGTCGGGGACAACTCATGGAGCGTGGGCCGCCACGTGTCCGGCTGAGAGCCGATCCGAGGGTCGTGGGAGCATGCCCACATATAACTCGCGCGGAGCGAGAGTCTGACATCTCGGTCGGGGACATCTCAGGGAGCGTGGGCTGCCACGCGTCCGGCTGAGAGCCGATACGAGGGTCGTGGGAGCATGCCCACTTATAACTCGCGCGGAGTGAGAGTCTGGCATATCGGTCGGGGACATCTCAGGGAGCGTGGGCCGCCACGAGTTCGGCTGAGAGCCGATCCGAGGGTCATGGGAGCATGCCCACTTATGACTCGCGCGGAGCGAGAGTCTGGATTCTCGGTCGGGGACATCTCAGGGAGCGTGGGGCGCCAGGCATCCAGCTGAGAGCCGATCCGAGGGTCGTGGGAGCATGCCCACTTATGACTTGCACGGAGCGAGGGTCTGGCTTCTCGATCGGGGACATCTCAGGGAGCGTGGGCCGCCACGCGTCCGTCTGAGAGTCGATCCGAGGGTCGTGGGAGCAGGCCCACTCATGACTCGCGCGGAGTGAGGGTCTGGCTTCCCGGTCAGGGACATCTCATGGAGCGTGGGCCGCCATGCGTCCGGCTGAGAGCCGATCTGAGGGTCGTGGGAGCAAGCTCACATATAACTCGAGCGGGTCTGGCTTCTCAGTCGGGGACATCTCATGGAGCGTGGGCCGCCACGCGTCCGGCTGAGAGCCAATCGGAGTGTCGTGGGAGCATGTCCACTTATAACTCGTGCGGAGCGAGAGTCTGGCTTCTCGATCAGGGACATCTCAGGGTGCGTGGGCCGACATGCGTCCGGCTTAGAGCTGATCCGAGGGTCGTGGGTGCATGCCCACTTATGACTCGCGCGGAGCGAGAGTCTGGCTTCTCGGTCGGGGACATCTCAAGGAGCGTGGGCCGTCACGCATCCGGCTGAGAGCCGATCAGAGTGTTGTGGGAGCAAGCCCACTTATAACTCGCGCGGAGCGAAAGTTTGGCTTCTCGGTCGGGGACATCTCAGGGAGCATGGGCCGCCACGCGTCCGACTGAGAGCCGATCCGAGGGTCGTGGGAGCATGCCCACTTATGACCCGCGCGGAGCGAGGGTCTGGCTTCTCGGTCGGGGACATCTCAGGGAGCGTGGGTCGCCACGCGTCCGGCTGAGAGCCGATCCGAGGGTCGTAGGAGCAGGCCCACTTATAACTCGTGCGGAGCGAGGGTCTGGCTTCTCGGTCGGGGACATCTCACGGAGCGTGGGCCGCCATGCGTCCGGCTGAGAGCCGATCTGAGGGTCGTGGGAGCATGCCCACTTATAACTCGCGCGGAGCGAGAGTCTGGCTTCTCGGTCGGGGACATCTCAGGGAGCGTTGGCCGCCAAGCGTCCGGCTGAGAGTCGATCTGAGAGTCATGGGAGCAGGCTCACTTATAACTCGCGCGGAGCGAGGGTCTGGCTTCTCGGTCAGGGACATCTCAGGGAGCATGGGCCGCCACACGTCCGGATGAGAGCCGATCCGAGTGTCGTGGGAGCATGCCCACTTATAACTCGCGCGAAGCGAGAGTCAGGCTTCTCGGTCGGGGACATCTCAGGGAGCGTGGGCCGCCATGCATCCGATTGAGAGTCGATCTGAGGGTCGTGGGAGCATGCCCACTTATGACTCGCGCGGAGCGAGGGTTTGGCTTCATGGTTGGGGACATCTCAGGGAGTGTGGGCCGCCATGTGTTCCGCTGAGAGCCGATCCGAGGGTCGTGGGAGTAGGTCTACTTATAACTCACGCGGAGCGAGGGTCTGGCTTCTCGGTCGGGGACATCTCAGGGAGCGTTGACCGCCACCTGTCCGGCTGAGATCCGATCCGAGAGTCGTGGGAGTATGCCCACTTATAATTCGCACAGAGTGAGAGTCTGGCTTCTCGGTCGGGGATATCTCAGGGAGGGTGGGCCGCCGCGCGTCCGGCTGAGAGCCGATCCGAGGGTCGTGGCAGCATGCCCACTTATCACTCATGCGGAGTGAGGGTCTGGCTTCTCGGTCGAGGACATCTCAGGGAGCGTGGGCCACCACGCGTCCGGTTGAGAAATGATCCGAGGGTCGTGGGAGCATGCCCACTTATAACTCATGCGGAGTGAGAGTCTGGCTTCTCGGTCGGGGACATCTCAGGAGCATGGGCCGCCACGCGTCCGGCTGAGAGCTGATCAGAGGGTCGTGGGAGCATGCCCACTTATAATTCTCGCGGTACAAGAGTCTGGCTTCTTGTTCGGGGACATCTCTGGGAGCGTGGGTCACCACGCGTCCGACTGAGAGCCGATCCGAGGGTCATGGGAGCATGCCCACTTATAACTCGCGCGGAGCGAGCTGTTAGTCGATTCTTAAGAAGGTTGGACTTCCACTAGATGCGTGGGGGTTGCAAAATACATCTTTTTCATTATCCTGGAGGGCGAGAGCCTCCTCGGGCTGACTTGCCATGCACACTCCTTTCTTGACAGCATTCTGCCGATTGACCTGCTACTTGTCCACTCCTTCGGGCTCACAAGGTGGCCTCGATGGGAGCAGATCACGAGCGATCGGGGGATCGAGTCCTTGTCTCTCGATTGGAGCACGGGCTTGACCCCCCCCCCCTGGCCGGTGTCCTGCCCTGTGGCTGCTTGTCCCCGAGCGCCGGGAGTCCGATTCTGGCCAAGCTGCCGGCATTCCTCAGTGTTGTGGGTGTGACTATAATGAAATGTGCAATAAGGTCTATAGCGGGTCGGCAGGCAGTCTTGAGCTACTGGCTGCACCTGCCGACGCTCTGTCTCCGTTCGGTTGATGGGCCCCCGTGGACTTCGAATGGGCCCACCCGACGGTCTACTGAGCTGTGCCGGATGCGGGGAAGGCGTGGTGGTTGGGTCCTTCTTTCAGGCAGCCTGTGCTTGTTCCACATTAACATACTTGACGACCTTACCCAGTAGGCTGTCAAAGTCCTTCGGCGGTTTTCTAACGAGTGAGCGGAAGAAATCTCCCTCCTGCAGTCTTTTGGAGAATGCACTGATTAAGACCTCGGGTGCGGTGGTCGGCACGTCCAACACCACCCTATTGAATCTCCTAATGTAGGCCCGGAGTGTCTCTTTCGGGCCTTGCTTTAAAGCGAACAAGTTGACGCTTGTCTTGTGGTGCCTCCAGCTGCTCGCGAAGTGCTGAAGGAGTGTCTTCTTGAGCTCGCCGAAGCTAGCTACTGATCCGCTAGGGAGCTGCCCGAACCATCGTTGAGCGACTCCCGAGAGGGTTGTCAGGAATGCTCTGCACCTCACGCCCTCAGAATATTGGTGAAGTAGTGTAGCACTCTCAAACTTTATGAGATGCTCCTCGGGGTCAGTGGCTCCATCATACTCAGGTATGGTGAAGAATCTGAGATGTCGGGGAACTGGATCTTCCAGGATCCATGGAGCAAAGGGGTTGTGCGCCCGAGCAACTGGCAGCGCGCCGGCTAGGGCTTTCCCCTTATTGCGGCGTGGGCAGTGCACTTGGCTGGATGCGGATGCTTCGCCCGGCCTGGGCCTAGCCGCGTCAGTTCGGTTGTGGTGCACGCACGAGAGAGAGAGCGCCATGTTGCCTGCTGGCGGAACGACCCTTCCCCTACCTCTTGAGGGATTAGGTGCCGCGAGTTCCTGGGGGCGAGTCACTGGGCCATCAGCGCGCGACAGCCTTAGTGGGGTTCCCCTGGCCCGGGCAGCTGAGAGGAGCTTGCATTTTTCGGGAGTAACGGTCATCACGACCCGGTGGGGATCCTCCATCCTCACTCCGATCAGGTGGAATGTGCCCTCCTTCTAGCGCCAAATTTGATCATGTCGCGAAGCGAGGTGGCAGTCCCAAGGGCCGGATGGTCTCCCGGGTGTCACGAGCGGGTGGGGCGGCATCACCCTGGCTCTGACCTTGCTCCTGCCTGCAAATAAGGACCGTTAGCAAACCCGCCGGGGAGTTTCCCCGGCAAGGCGCTCCGACGGTCAAGTTCGTATCCGTAGGAAATATAGTGGGGCTGAATTGAAATGCAGTAGTAGGGAGAGCTCGCGCGCACATACCTGGGAAATGAGGAGTGGAGGACTTATATAGCCGGGGGAGCTGATAACCCCTGTCCGTGTAGACGAGACAAGGGTGTGGTATCTATCAGCTCGTATGAGAGCACTTGAGAGTACCATGGCATGGCGCAGGGTGCTCGAGTAGTACGATGGTACTGAATGGGCGGACTGACCGCGAGGTGTGTCAAGAATAGGTAAGGTGTGTAGTGCTCCGACATCAAGGTCGTACCCTGGATATAATAACATAGGGGGCGTAGGGACGAGATAGTCTGTACCCCGAGCGTCGACCGGCGGGTCCGAGTGTCAAGGACCGGGTCAGGTAATGGCCAGGGAGCGTGGGTCGCCACACGTCTGTCTGGGAGAGTCGAGGCGCAGGATTCGCCCTGAGTCGGGGGTTTGTTGGGTTATGCCTGGGTGATTCTGTTGGATATCCGATTCGTGTGGTGCTGGGGGAACGTGAGTCGTTACGCGTCCGACTAGCTTGCCCTGCCCCGATCTGGATCGGGGCATGGGTCAAGGTAACCGAGCCAGAAGGTGCTTGGGGCCGACCTGACCGACCCTGCTCGTCGCTGACTGGATAGCGCCCCGGGGCGCTTCCCGTTTCAGGGCCCCCCTCGGGTGAGGTCTTGGTCGGTCCATCTGCTGGACCTTCATGGCGCCAGGCTGGCTGACTGAGCGGGTCATACTACCCGTAGGTAAGGCCGGGATCAATAGCTAAAAGGAAGGAATATAGCAGCAGGAAATTAAATGTATAAATATATAAAAAGATTAAAATAAATAAATAAGTGATTAAAAAAAAGGGTGCGCACTCTTTAGGTCCCAAATTTATATTAAATTGAAGATTTTGATACCAAATTTTTGAAAAGATTTTTATAGTTCCAAAGTTGTGTATTTACCTTTTTTTTAGTCCTAAATTTTTAAAGTAACAATTTTAATATCATGCAATGGGACACCTCAAGTTTCTTTTTTTTTAAAAAAAAATTATAATTGAACACAATAACTCAATTGGAAAGGCGATCCCTATGAGTTTTCCCATTTTTTTTAAATTATGATTTAATACTATAATCCAATTGGGAAGGTGAACCCTAAGGATTTTCGATTTTTAATTTTTTATAACTTAAACACTATAACCAAATTGGGAATGTGAATCTTAAGGGTTTTCGATTTTTCATTTTTTTAGCTTAAATACTATAACCAATTGGGAAGGTGAACCCTAAACTAAAATAAAAAAAAAGTGTTGACTTTGGGTCTAAAAAAGTCTTTTTAAAATTTTGATATCAGAATCACAAATTTAGTATCAATTTGGTATCTAAGATGCATTTTTCTTAAAGAAAAAAGTTAGATCAATTGTCTTTCTTTTAGTAATAAAATGTTGTATACTCTAACATTTCCATTGGTTAAATCTCTAAGGAAGATTTTTAAAATTCTCAACATGTCACATAGATATCGCATCAAAAATATAAACATTTATTACAGAATCTCTTTCAAACTATCAATAAATTTTTTTATAATTTCTAATATTTCACATCAATGCCACATGGCCCACATGACAAATATAATTTTTTTAATTTCTAATTGTTAAAATTATCATTTAATATCTTTATATAATTTTTAATTTAATTTAATTTATAATTTTCATTTAATAATTTAAATAATTCTCATCTTTAATTTAATTTATTATAATTTTTAATTAATAAATTAGTTAATATGAATTTTAATTTAATTTATAGTTTTTATATAATATTTAATTAATTTATAAATTTTAATTTAATTATAGTCATTTATATATTTTTAATTTATTAATATATTTCTTTTAAAAAATAAATATAATTTTAAATATTATAATTTATTCATGAAATAAAATATTATAATTAATTTTTTAAATTAATTTTTTATTATTCTGAAAAGTTAAATATGTGACAGTATTACATCCTATTTTAAGAGAAAAAAAATTAAAAATATAAATCTATTAAAAATCTTAAATTTCATCCCACGTTGATTTGAATTTTTTTTCCATAAATCTATTTTGATGTCCTAAATAAACCGAGCTTAGCTACGTGTGCTCACAGTCCTTTGCCTATGTAAGCATCTTTTTGCTTCTTTTTCTATCTCTCTCTCTCTCCTCCCGGTCTGACTCAGTTGATAAGACATCTGACAATTTACATCGGAAATCTCAGATTCAAGAATAGTCAGTCACACACGGGATAAAAACTTAATCTGCTAGCTTAAATCCTCTCGGCCCCCCTTATCCCACCAGTAAAATCGTAATTTTTCTCCTCTAGATACTTATGGGGCTGAAATCAAAGACTGCTAAGATGACGGTTCCAATTTTTTTTTTTATCTTTTTCTATCTCTCGCTGCGTAATTTTCTATAATAAATCTCTACCCTCAATTTCTTAGGGTGCGTTTGGTTTGTGTCATTTTTCATTTTCATTTTTCAGAAAATCGTATTTTTTAGTTTTCTGGTAAATGACTTTTTTTCATTCTCCAGTTTTTCAGAAATTGCTATATTTTTTTTCTGAAAAACAAAGTTGGAAAATGCAAACCAAACATGTTTTTCAGAAAATCACATTTTCTACATAAAATGAAAATGAAAAACAAACTGAAAAATACAAACCAAACGCCCCCTTATCTTCTCGTAATTTATCTCTTTTTCTATCTCTCCCTTCATAATTTTGTTTAAAAAGTCTTTGCATAAGAAATTGAGGTTGGATGTATAAAAAGTCTTTGCCTTCGATTTCTTATCTTTCTGCGTAATTTTCTATGAAAAGTCTCTACTTTCAATTTCTTATTTTCTCATAATTTATCTCCTCCAGTGCTATTCGTAGTGGTTAATACATAAGGGTGTTGTCTAAGAAGTCCTGAGTTCGAGTCGTACGAGGCGCACTAGATTAAAACTCTGTGTATTTGATGTATCGATTCTCGACTCAACTGTGTACTAATTATTTTAGAGATCATGATCACGCACTAGATTAAAATTCTGAATGTTTAATATATCGGTTCTCGACTTAACTGTGCATTAATGGTTGAAGACCATGATTATTTCTCTCATTTTGCTTTGTTTTTTTCGTCTATAAAATGTCTTTGCATAAGAAATTGAGGTTGCATGTATGTAAAGTCTTTGCCCTCGATTTCTTATCTTGCTGCGTAATTTTCTATAAAAAGTCTCTACCCTCACTTTCTGATTTTCTCATAATTTATCTCCTCCAGTGCTATTGCGGACTGACGGGGGCGCGGGACGAACGATTCCGTCTTTTTGTCACTATTGTAGCTCGAGCTGACAGAGTTGGTGGCCACCTCTCTCTCTCTCTCTCTCCGCCTCGGAATCCTCGCCGGAGCCATGGCTTCCACGGCCTTCGCGAGTGTTTCCAATCTTCCGCCGGGTATAAACTTAATCCTCTCCGCTCTTGTACCATCTTCTTTTCTTCTTTTGCGCTTGTTTGTATTTGTGGTTTGATTCGGAGATGTGTGGCGGTGTAGCTGTGCCCGGGTTTCCCTTGATTGGGAATTTGCTCCAGCTGAAGGACAAGAAACCTCACCGGACGTTCATGGAATGGGCGCAGATTTATGGCCCGATTTATACCATCAAGACCGGCGCTTCCAGGATGGTGGTCCTAAATTCGACTGAGGTTGCCAAAGAGGTACTTACTTAAACAAACTATTCTTCGCTCCTGAGGTTTTGTGTTCGTATGCTGTTAGAAAAAAAAAATGATGAACGCAGCAACAAATGAACCTGGGGGACCAGTTCGTCCACGAAAGTTCCATCGTCACCAGGTAAATCGGAACGCTCGCGTGGCAGTTAAAGCCCAGCGTCCCAGGGTTTGTGCTCCATTTGGAGGAAAAAAAAAAATACGAACACAAAACCTCAGGAGCGAAGAATAGTTTGTTTAAGTAAGTACCTCTTTGGCAACCTCAGTCGAATTTAGGACCACCATCCTGGAAGCGCCGGTCTTGATGGTATAAATCGGGCCATAAATCTGCGCCCATTCCATGAACGTCCGGTGAGGTTTCTTGTTCTTTTAATAGCCCCCACGGGCAGCCGAGATGGTTAGAGCACAGGGGCTTGCATCTAACCGCCTGGGTTCGAGCCGCACGGGGCGCGCTGCGATAATATCAAAGGCGTCCTGTGTACAAAGTTCTCGGCCCAACTGTGTCCTAACTGTTTCGGTTACCGTGATTTACCTCCCTCGTCTTGGCTTAGGGGCAGGCTGTCGGGGGCGCTGGGGGCGAGCGTAATCGCCTTTTGCATCCATTTGGAGGAAAAATTCCTGCAAAATGCGCCGTAGCTAGGGATCGAACTGCGGATGCTTGGATTAACGACTAGTGACCTTACCGCTGCACCATAACCCCGGGGGCTCATATGCTAGTTTAGAAATCTTATTGAAGGTTTGAAGTGACAGGTGATTGACATATGGGGAAGAATTATTTGATGGAATTGGCTTGTATAAACTAAATTGGAGTTAATGATCGAAGTATTCTGTATTAAATATCGGAGATTTCATTGATTTCCTTGATGAATTTTGAATTTGAATTTGAATTCTACTTTGTCCCTGTCAAACCTAGTATACGAGAGAATATTTGACCTGGATGTTACTTCTGTGACCCATCTTCAGTGAAAAAGTGAACCTCTAGAGCAGATCACCACCCCACAAGGTGGGAACAAAAATTTGGAACTTGCTTGAAGTGGGATCACGTGCCTCGTATCTTTGAGGGCCAGTTTACTCTAAAAGAATGGAAAGTGAATGGATTGATAAACAAGAACTGATGGAGATTATCTAAATTATGTTTTTTTTTTTTCATTTTTCCATCCACTCATTCTTGTTCATCCATCCACCTTTTTTATCCTTTAAACAAACCTGAGAAATTGATCTGTCAAGTAGATCGTCTGGTAAAAGTCGTCCTTCCAGGCAATCATGAAAAATTGATTTTCCAGAAGTTTCAAAATAATGGCACAAGATTGTTTGTGATTAAATATTGTGTATTAACTCTCTTTTGTGTTAGCTCTTGGTAAGATTCAACGAGTTATCTAACAATCTTATTCCTTATGATGTTTATCTAATCTAAGTAATAAAAGGTGAAAAAATGGCATGTTTATTTACTCATCTAACTAATAATTTCTTAGCTCTGAGCCTTTTTTTTTCCTTTTTTTATTGACTCCGAAAAGAAGTTGACACAACGTTTGCTCAATTATTTTTGTATTTTCTCCATGTCGTGCATACCCACTTCAATCTTGTTGGTATGTCTTGATTAGTAATGATGGTCCACCTATGATTAAAAATTGTTACTAGGAGTTCTAGTGCTTTTTTGTTCCATGGTCAAATTGGAATAGAAAGATTTGTGATCCTTACCAATATTTTCAAGCCTATCATAATTATATTGTGTGCCTAGTTGGAGAAAACTAGGATTAAATCTAATTAATATTGATGTCAAATGTGTAGACATAAGGAATGTCAAAGCAATAAAATCAATCTAATTTGAGAGATTTTAGTCAGCATATAAGTGATTTCAAGATGTATGCTATTGAGCACAAGAGAATATACGAATGGTCAATTTCATAAGAATAGATTTTGATTATTGATGCATTTGGTACTGAGGATATGCAGATATATTACTCCTATAGCTAGGAATGGTGAGGCACTGATTAATGGCATTTACATTTTCTCGGATGTCAGGTAAGGTTAACGTTGACAGTATGTCTTACTGATAAAAGGGGTTTGGGTCCTAGATATGGATATGCCTGCATGCATCAAAAGGGCACAATTTATAAAAGCTTGCCTTTCTTAGTTTTTTCTTCCGTGTTTAACTAAGTTTGTTTCTTCTGGTCAGTTGTGGTACTCCTGACCTGTTTTATGAATTTTCTCAGGCAATGGTGGCAAAATATTCATCCATCTCAAATCGGAAATTGTCGAAGGCATTGACATTGCTCACTTCTAATAAATGTATGGTTGCTATGAGTGACTATGGAGAGTTCTACAAAATGGTGAAACGCTACATAATGACTAGTTTGTTAGGTGCAAATGCTCAGGTATACACGTCAAAATTATCAAAGGATAATTTCTAATTCTCTGTTTCGTAGCAACGCTTTCTTAACTTTTTATTTTATCAAACTTCAGAAGCAAAACTGTGGTATCAGGGAGACACTGATTAATAATGTGGTAAAACTTCTGTATTCGGATCTGAAAGATGACCCTAATGATGTGGTAAACCTCAGAAAGTCATTTCAGGCTGAGTTATTCCGATTAGCCATGAAGCAAGTAAGTCCATTTGGTTCGTTTTTTATTTTGAGAAATGTAAAAGGCCTATGCATTTCTGATGTAACCTGTGCAGTCACTGGTCACCACTATTATATTTATGAATGCTGTGCTAGTAATTTATTCTTATTCGTAAGAGTATGAGAATTCCAAGCCCTAGTAAGATTGAAAGTGTTCAAATAGTATCCGGTTACTAAGAACATATTTATGAATTTATGATTGTAATGAACGTTGTTGGGTTTAAGAGTATGGGCATCTTATTTACAATTTTGAGGGCAATATTACTGCAAACCAATCGAAAATTGAAATGTCACCGTGCAAAAGTAATAGTAATGGAATTTCTGCAAACCAATCTCGAACCATTTTCACTCTGCTCTGGTTAGCTGCAGCATCTCTCTCATATCTCTCGGCGTGTCTACTACTTTGGTATTTGCATTGGATATGCTATATCATAAGTATAAGAGAAAAGTCTTTGCTATATTAACCAAATATTTTGCAGGCTTTGAACCTGGAACCAGAATCCATTTATGTAGAGGAACTTGGGAAGGAACTTTCAAAGGAAGAAATATTCAATGTGTTGGTAACAGACCCTATGATGGGTGCCATAGAGGTGGACTGGAGGGACTTTTTCCCTTACTTGAGATGGGTCCCTAATCGAACCTTTGAAATTAAGCTGAAGAGAATGCTCATGCGCAGGGCGGCAGTGATGCAGGTTCTGATTACAAAAAGAAAGAACATGAAACAATCCAAAGAGGTCCTGCTAGCTCATCTATTTCTATTTGTAGAGATTTTTTTTTGAAATCAAATGTCACAGAATCTGAATTTTCAAACTGTAGGAGATAAGCTGCTATTTGGACTTTCTGCTGTCGCAGAGCACTTTGACTGACGAAGAGATAATGACATTAGTATGGGAATCGGTAATTGAGGTATCCGATACAACTTTAGTCACAACAGAATGGGCTATGTTTGAACTATCTATGAATCCAAATAAACAGGTAGTGAAGAATCATGCATGTCCCCGATTATTATTATTTTTTTAAATTTTTCGCAAAATGTATGAATCACTAGCACTTAATCACGAGACTAATTCTCTACAGGAACGTCTTTACCAAGAAATTCAACAAGTATGCGGATCTGAAAAGGTCACCGATGATCATTTGCCACGGATGCCCTACTTGAACTGTGTGTTCCATGAGACCCTAAGACGCCATCCACCTGTTCCTATAGTACCTCTGCGATATGCCCATGAAGATACCCAGATCGGAGGATTCAACATCCTTGCGGGATCTGAGGTGATGAAAATTCCCTTATGAATCCTTTAAATTATCACTTTGCTTCATCACTCAACAGTGCTCTTCATAACACTACGAAACCACAGATTGCCATCAATCTCTACGGATGCAATATGGACAAGACGCAATGGGATGAACCTGATGAATGGAAGCCTGAGAGGTTCATAGACAGCAAATATGAGCAAATGGACATGTACAAGACAATGGCATTTGGAGCTGGAAAGAGGGTTTGTGCCGGATCTCTGCAGGCATCGTTGATTGCATGCACTACCATCGGGCGTTTAGTGCAGGAGTTCGAGTGGAGGCTTAAGGAAGGAGAAGAGGCTAATGTTGCCACTGTTCAGCTCACAAACCTTAAGCTTGAACCTATGCTTGCATACATAACGCCCAGAAGCACCAACGATTCATGCCTTTGATCGTCTTTCCGTTGAATTAGGTTGAGATATGCATGTGTTTGTGATGAGACTCCGAAGGACATTGGAGATGGATAATGAATATAAATAATAGCATAGTCTGGCTCCTTGTAACAACTTATAAATTCTAAAAATTTATAAATAATATGCATGCGTTTGTGATGCGACTCCGAGGCTAAAATTTTTTAGTCTGACTAAAAAATTTTATAAATGGTTTGCTAATAATTATATGAGTTGTTAATTCTAATTAATTTTATTTATCTTTACGAAGTGCATGAAAATCTCTTATCTATTTAGATTCTTGTATAAAAGTGTTGAGTTATTTGCTTTGTCAATGCCAAATCATAACCTATGTCTAACTTGTTAGATTATTTATTAATAATTTATTATGACCTATGTGAATTATAGATTTGATTTTCATATAGAAGGGCCTAACGTGATAATTATTTGTTCGAAAGATAAATAAAGTCATGGGGTTTTATTTATATAAAATTCCTCTTCTCTCGCTTTATAAAAGTTATTACTAACAATTATTCACTGTTAAAATTATCCAGAAAATGATTATCAAAAGTATTGTGATTGGGAGTTATCAAAAATAAATAACTCCATAGTGATTAGAAGTTATTAAAAGAAATTAACTCTCAAGAGAAATTTACTTTTGAAATCATGAGCTAACTTCCATGGATATATATATATATATATATATATATAATATATATAATATATATATATATATATTTTGTCATCATAAATAGAAAGATAACAAACGTTCTGTATACTAAGAATCTTATATATTATGGATCTAGTTATTTCTAATTCTAGACATTGTGAAAATAATTGGTATCAGAGGTAACTGGTGGATATTATGATTTTTCATAAATTAATTTTTTAAATGAATTGTTATTGTTTAGGAATTTCATATGATTTCTAACATTTTCTTTATTAACATCTATTTAATTAATTCACTTTCTTTTGGGAAATTATGAATTAAATCTAATATTACTTTTAATTTAAATTGATTAGTGTTTTAATATCAAAAAGTTGTGTTGAAATGCACGATTTCAATTTGGAATTATATATTATGGATTTGGAGTTTTGTTAATCACCAAAGCGATCAACTCTGTGAAATTTATTATTTCAAAATTTTATATATATATATATATATATATATATATATATATATATATATATCACCCAAAGTTGTATTATTATAATTAATGATATTAAAGGATTTATTAACATATTTAGTAAATGCTTGTATATCCAATGGCATGCATGTTATTTTAAATATGGATGTATAAATGTTAGCCCATTACAATTTGTTCATTAATTTAACATCATTGTCATAGTTCTGCATTTGAGTACCACCCAAAAGTGAACATAAATACATTATTAAAGTTGATTTTGATCCATTAAATCTACTCAAAGTATTAATGTATGAGTTTGTATAAATGTTTTCATCTTTCAATAATATATTTATCTTGGAAATAGAATGATTAAGTTCAACAGGCTAAATTATGTTGACTGGTCTGAACAAATTCAATTTCAACTGGGTGTTATGGGTCTTGATATGATACTGATAATGGAATAGATGTCACGGCCCCGGAGGCACATGCTTACTCGAAAATCGGATAGCATCTCTCCTGTTCGACGGATAAGTTGGGACAAATATACATATATCTCACCAATACATATAACTCAGCCACACACGGCTGACATCAACATAGTAAATAATCACAACCACACAGTTTTATATCAACAGAAAAGATAATGGGTGGCTTAGCCACCTTAAACATAAAAGAACTATAATCCAAAGAGAACACAAACGCCTCTGATAACGACAAAACCCAATAATGAATAAAATGCAACTTCAAGTACTGAAATCAAACAACTAAACCAAATACGAAAAAATAACTCAACCCAACACTGGGGACTGGCAACTGGATCCTCTCCTGGCTCCAAGAAATACGTCTACCTACTATTTGAAACAAAAAGAGAGAGAGAGCAGGGGTGGTGAGTCCGGGCGGACTCTGCGGGTATATGAGTGGACAATAAGCATGACATAATAAAGGATAACTAAGTAGAGAATCAATAGAGTACAGTCCATAAGAAATATAAGAATACCTAATTATGCATAACCTATGTAAAAACGACATGATATAAAATTCGAATAACAGCTAAGCATGTATAAAAACAACACAACAATAATAAAACCAAGATATACATGCATGTCAATCAAGTGCAACAACCATAGCTCATATAAATGCAACAATCACAAGAAAATGCAATAACGAAATACGTATGCACATGATGCAATGACATATGTCACCCTTGACGTCAGTCAAGCCACCAACACATCTCATCTGTGTGACTGAGTGGGTAGGGCTGTGATAACTGTATGCACTCCAACAAATACCACAGAAAGGTATGGTTGAGTGGACAGGATGCTGAGGAGTCAACACTCCAGACCCCGATACATAGGGGGAGCTATCAACAGCTACAATATCCCTCGAAAAATAACGGTGAGGGTGTCACTGCTTGCCTATAACTGCAACATGTGTGGCATAATAGTACAGTTGCTCACACTCTAACAACTACCACGACAATAAGTGGTTGAGTGAATCGAGCAACAAAATGACTAACGACGACTTAACCATATGGAAGCCCAACAGTCGTTAGTATGCAACGTGTAGATATGGTGCATGCTACAAGATGCACGAACAATCGGAGAAACAACGATGCAACAAAATCCAACAAGTACACGATGCATCAATACAACCAACCAGAAATCGAAAACCAACGATTATGCACCTACACTACTAGGTAGGGTATTTCTAATGCCAAATAAACCTATCTATGTTTAATGGACTTCTAAGTACTTACGTACAAGCAGCACTTTACAGAACAAAAAACCAACAGAGGACTGTACAGATACGAATTTGGAATACTCGAAGATCAACGAAGAAAAAAGTATCAACGGCGAAGTTAAAATAACAAAACAACAAGGAATAAGGTGAAGCAACCTACTAGACATAATATAGTCATACTTTAAGGTAAAATGAACTACTCAAGTATAATGGAGAAGTACCCGCCTTTTAATTGTAGAACGTGACCGAAATAACCTCTTCATGATCAACCGAACGAGTCCAAAGTCAAGGTCCTGTATCAAGGACTAAATTTAGCTATTTATACAAATTACTAAAAGTAGCTAAACTTCACGTAAAATGAAATTAGGATAAATCCCTTTTGCAACATATGTTCAATTAAATCTAAACAACTCTGGGTTCCTTCCAAAACCATTTAACAAGATTAAATCAACTGTTCGAAATAAATCAGTAGGGTTGTACAGATCAATAAACCGAGACCTGATTGGGAGTCGATTCAATCGTGGTTCACTAAACCAATGTAATGGAAACTACCTGGAAAATGAGATACACAATCCTCCATTCATGTATCATTCTATAAGTAGAGATCTGGTCAAAATTAACATGATTATAGACTTAGCAATACTGTGAACAACTTTGAAACAATTCCCACAGAGTATCAAAGGCAGAGAATACAACAATATCAAAGAGACAAGGTAAGATTCAACCCTAACATGATTGATTCCGCAATCTAAAAACCAAACAAAATACCAATCTCATGGTAGAATAGGGAAAACAAACCCTAATTTAGATTCCTTACTTGATTGGTGGTTGGCGGTGGATCAAAGAAGTCACGACAAGGGCTTACCAAGACAGGGGTCGGCGTCGGCTAGGTTCTCGCGGAGGAGGAATCACACGACCCAAGGCTCGTGGTAGAGAGAGATTCGCTCACACTAGTAGAGGGCTGCGGCGTTGACTTGCTTGTGCGAGGCGTGTTGGAAACGGATGGCTAGAGAGGGGGGGGTGAATATAGCCAATCTCTTTGACTTTAAACACTTGTAAAGTTTCTGCACTCAACTTATCAGTAGCACAGCGGAAGAAGCAAAACAAAGGAAGCAGTACAGTAAACAAAATAGAAATGAAAGCAAGCAAGAACAACTACCAAAAACACTAACAAGAGGGTTTACAAGGTTCGGGGATAACTTGCCCCTACTCCTTGGCGTGCCCTTAAGGTGGGCGATCCCTTGATCGTCGGCAGATCAAGCCCCGGTGTTCACCGGATATAACGCAACCTCCTTCTCGGTGGAGAAACCTCTCCACAGCGTTTCAAACAAGGATATAGATTTAAGCTTAATGAAACACAGAGAAAACTCTTACTCAGCACCTAGCAAGGACAAAAACACAGCGAGCTTATCTTGAGCTCCACCTAGCGATGATCTCACGCAAGGACTCCCTCCTTCGTGTCTTCTCACTGTTAGACTCCAAGCCCCTTGTTCTTTCCTCCCAGCACTCACGTAAGAGTTGGTTGCTTCTCGATTGCGGTTGCTTGCTCAAAATGATGAAGACTTCAGTAACACAGCAAGCCAAGTGTGGAGAACACAAAATCACAGCAAGAACTTCAGCAAGCTCGAACACTTAGAATTCTCAAAACCCTCGAAAACCTCTGCTTCAACCGAAGTCTCTTCTTGCTTTTGTTTCTCCACCAAACATCAGATGACACAATCTCTGCAGCTCCCAGCTGCTCATCTGCCAATGCCAGCTACCACTGAGCTATCCCTGGACTCCCTGAGCTTCCCTCAGCCAAGCTCCAGTCTCAACTCCAGTCTACAGCTCGGCCATTGCAACCTGAGATGGGAAAACGGACAAACCTGCTCCAAGGAAAGCCTCCATTGACTTCTCCTTGAGTGTTTGAATCATCCCCTGTCACCTGCAGCTTAATCAAACTGTTAGAGCAGTAAATCACACAGTAAATCAAATATCAAAAGTAAACAGCAGCGAATCGGATACGATCAGACACTCTGACTGCGTCTGACAGTGCAATTTGAATTAAAGTGATCGGTCACCAGACCGATCCAGGGCTTGTGGGTCGGTCACCAGACCGATCCATTGCTTCGCTGGGATTCCCAGCTCTCGTGGGTATACACGCCTGATCGGTCACCCGACCGATCAGAGTGAAGCCTGATCGGTCACTCAGACCGATCAGGACAGATGAACAGTGATTTTTTAATCAGATCCTAACTCCCTGATCGGTCACCGGACCGATCCAGGATTTGATCCGCAAGGGAACTCACTCACCGTCCGCTCCCTGATCGGTCACCAGACCGATCAGGGGCAAGGCAGCAAGGAAGCAGCCTGCTCCCTGATCGGTCACTGGTCCGATCAGGAGCCACACAGTAGGTTCCCAACCTCACTGTGCGCTCCCTGATCGGTCACCAGTTCGATTAGACATCGCTGGATCGGTCACCAGACCGATCCACGAAGGAGCAGCGTGCCAATGTCCCTGATCGGTCACCAGATCGATCCAGTGACTCAAACCTAGCCCTCCAAGCTAGGAATTCATCCACCTTAGCCCTCCAAGCTAAGGATTTTTCCATCTAACTCTCCAAGTTGGGAATTTGCACCTAACCCTCCAAGTTAGGACTTTTCACCTAGCCCTCCAAGCTAGGACTTTTCACCTAGCCCTCCAAGCTAGGACTTTTCACCCAACCCTTCCGAGTTAGAACATCATCCAACCTAGCCCTCCAAGCTAGGCACCTGACCCTCCAAGTCAGGACTTTTTCACCTAATTCTCCAGGATGGGAATTTGCACCTAACCCTCCAAGTTAGGACTTTTCACCTAGTCCTCCAAGCTAGGACTTTTCACCCAACCCTTCCGAATTAGGACCTTTCCAACACCTAGCCCTCCAAGCTAGGATTTTTCACACCTAACCCTCCAGGTTAGGATTTTCCAACACCTAGCCCTCCAGACTAGGATTTTCCATACCATGCCTGATCCCCGATCAGGACTTAATCATAATCAAACATTATCCACGTAAACTAAAATCGGTGTCAACACCAAAACAACAATCAGGGCCAGACTGCATCAACAATCTCCCCTTTTTTGTTGTTTGACAACCTGATTTTAAGTTTAGGGATTCTTAATCAAGTTTTCCAACTTTAGAATCATAGGGGAATCCAGATCCTCCCCCTACAACATGATCATCCTAAACTTAACCAACCACACTCTCCCCCTTTGTCGAACACGAAAAGGGTCTAGACGGGCTGTTAAGTTCAACCATACTCCCCCTCAAACCTAGGGGTATCCCAAAATAACAAGGATTTGATTGAATATTGATAAGCATATGATCACATATGACAAAAAGATATAGGCATGGCAAAGCATGCATATGTATCATATGAGTATGATAGCATAAGCATGAACATAGCTATAGTAAAAAAATGCAGATAATATAGCATAGCATCAACAAGAAGCATATCATCATGGGAATCCATAAAATACCCAAATAAAACACAAGATGCAATACACATGCATCACAGTCAAAATTCGCGTGGCAGAAGACCACAATAGGCAAGTCAAGGGGCATACAGCCTGAGAGTCATACAAGGCAAGAGATCAAAAAGTCAAATGTCAAACAGAATAGTATCAATCGTCAGCGGCATCATCGTCAGAATCATAGATATATATGATATCCCCGGGTGAAGGGCCACTGGGGGAAGCACCATCAGGAAATGTATGATGATACCACTCTTCATACCATCTGTCCTGGAGTGAGCTCATCTCAGAGACATCAGATGATAGGGCATCAAGACGGCGATCAAAGGACTGAAACTCGGAACGGACCTCTTGTCGCCAGAGCTCGGAAATGTGTAACTCGTGCTCCATCATCCGCTCTATCTCTACAACCTGCCAGTGTAGATCAGGCGCCCACTCATCATAGTCAGCAGTAGCAGCTGGCGGCTCTTGGTCATGAGCTGCTCTCTGTAGCCCTCCCTCACGTCTGCGATCCTTCCACCTGAGTCCCTGGGGCCCGAGAACAATACCGGACTGAGCAAGCATGCGGCGGTCCAGACGGCAGTCCTGGCGAACCATGGGTATAATGCGGCCCTGTGAAACATCGATGCCAACCGATTCCAGCCAGGCGGTGATGTTATGGCCGAATGGCATATAGACTGACTGGGAGGACTGCATACAGTGGACGATGATAGAGAAATAGACCGAAGCCACTGGGTCAAAGTCTAACTGCTGATGCATCCCGTAGAGCATCAAACAGTGGAATGGTCGAATCTCATCAAGGTGTTTCGAAGTAGTTGGAAGAAGACAGTTGGTGATAATTTTAAACAACACATAGTCAACAGGAGAAAGACGAAGAGCAGGAAAAGTGGAAAAGTCACGGGTGTGCTCACCAGAACCCCTGGCCTGGGATGGCCTAGAAAGTACTCGTAGATGGAATCAGGAGTCACTCCATCGAATGGAACCGGAAGGGGATTAGGAGGATAAGGATAGAGAAAGAAATCATTGTCTGACCGGCGACAACCGAGAAAATTAGTGAAAATAGATCGATTAAAATCAAGATCAATACCGGCAACACGGGTCCTCCACCCCGTGACCTCTCCACTCACCATGTTGTTATAGAATTCAGAGACCAAGTCAAGGTTGATTGGCCTCTCAAGATAAAGAATCGATTGGAGATTATAATGTGTGATAATGTGTCGGATGGTTGGGCAATGTTCATAGATGAAGGAATGGTCTATAGTTCGACATGACATTAATTTGAAATTGTGCCACTGGAATTTGAGAGCAAGACTAATACTCTGAAATCGAGTATGTTGAGGTGGTGGAGGCCTTGGAGATGGTATAGCTATCGAAAGATCTTTGCCCTTTGAACTCTCCACCATAGGTTCTTTACCCTTAGAAGACTTCCTAAAGAGTTGAATTAATCATACAATCATGATTTAATCAGAGAAGTGATCACATATTGTTTGAGTTGAAGAACATAAGTTGAATCACAAGGTTATGAATTGATCATCAAAGGTAAGACCCAATCATAAGGTAGACATTTGATCAAGATCAAAAGTAGAATAATCATGAGGTAAAAGATGAATGTGATCATTTGGTGAGGTCACGGCAAATACACGAGGGTCACGACAAATACACCAAGAACAACACCAAACCATGGTTAGCTTCACAAACAAACACTATAGACTGATTTGAATGAAGAAACCAAGGCAAGAACTTACTTTGGTGCCATTGGATGAGCTTGCGCGGGAGAGGAAGAAGCTAGTTTCTGCAGGTTGAGAGGAAGGAGTCTGCGCTAGAGAGACCCTCGGACGCAGAGAGCTTGGAGCAAGTAGGGAACTCGCAGGGAACAAGGAGATGCCCGTAGAGACCTTCGCAAGAACTCTCATGCACGAGAAAGAGGGAGACGCTGGAACACTCTCGCTCACACAGGGTCGCGCAAGAAGGGTTTTCGGCGCTAGGGTTTGGGAGATAGAAGTGTTTCGCGAAGTTAATCGGTTGGTGGATCGGTCCACCAATCGTAATTTAATGCTATGGAACGGATCACCGTTCGATCTGATAGCGCCCAGACCGATCAGGCTATCGCCTGATCGGACTGACCAGGGCCTGATCGGTCGGGTGACCGATCAGGAGAGCTCCTGATCGGTCGGCTGACCGATCAGGACACGAACAGTAGGCTCGGAGAGAAACCTCTGAGCTCCCTGATCGGTCTGTGGACCGATCACCATAGGGTGCCAGATTGGTCCGGGGACCGATCCAGGATAGCTCAGAACACTTGGTTAAAATTCCGGAAGGTCACTGCTTGCCTCGCTGATCGGTCTGTGGACCGATCACCACAGGAAGGACCCAGATCGGTCCGGGGACCGATCAGCCCTATGCCTGATCGGTCCGGTGACCGATCAGGGTTCCTGATACTCCCTGATACGATATGAAATATTCAGTTTCAGATTTTCTGAAACTTTCCAACGAGATCTGGTGAAGTTTATCGAACTTGGACATAATCTCAAGACTAGAATTGATCCCTGAACAAGAATCAAAGGTCCTTATAGGTTCAGCAATCACTTTGACCCATACAAATAGAATCAAACTCAATCAACAATCATTCAAGCAATTTCAACTAAGTTTGAATCAAATTCAATGTTCCAATCAAGTTTCCTTGATTGGAATGTCCAAGTATGATCATGGAGCCATATACACATATGTTATGCAATGGTTTTCCCCATACTTGGTCACCACCGTGATTATTATCTCGTCAACTTAATTTCTCAAGGGATGCATTAACATTTTGAGAAATTTAGTTGATCCTAACATCTCACCCCATATCTAGCAAACAAAAACGTTTTGGTAAACCTTATAGTTTGTGTGAGATGTCCCCAAAATTACCCAAATTGTTACCCAACAATTTCGAAATAATCATGAAGGGTTTTGAATGAAATTCAACCCTAAGAAGCACGACACATTCCCAATTCCCGTCTTAGGAAACTAAATTCATTTTCGGGAAGTGGTTTAGTGAAAATGTCGGCTAGGTTTGATTTGGACTCTACATGAGAGAGTAAAATATCTCCCCTAGCTACATGATCCCTAATGAAATGGTGATGCACCTCAATATGTTTGGTCCTAGAATGATGGACTGGATTCTTGGTTAAGTTAATTGTGCTAATGTTATCACATAACACTTGCACACACTTGTAACTCAATCCATAGTCCTCTAAAGTATGTATCATCCACAACAATTGAGATACACTCTCTCCCATGGCGATATATTCTGCCTCGGTAGTGGAAAGAGTAACAAAATGTTGCTTCCGACTCGACCAATTTACTAAGGACGAACCTAAGAATTGGCAACCCCCACTAGTGCTTTTCCGGTCCAACTTACTGTTGGTGCAGAAAGCACCAAAGTCAAACCTGTGTTTTGATAATGACAACAGGGTTCAAGAGTTAAGTCTTACTTGTTATCTAACATGTCACTTGAGTGTGCAGAGTAAAAAGCCCTAGCGAAGGGCTGCTAGGCACTGGCGAAGGAATGCCAGAGTGAAAAGCCCTAGCGAAGGACTGCTAGGCACTGGCGAAGGAATGCCAGAGTGAAAAGCCCTAGCGAAGGAATGCTAGGCACCGAGCGAAGGACAGCTCGGCATCCAAGACCTGGCAAAGGACCGTCAGGCAAAAGTCCAACCAGAGGAACGGTTGGCATCAGATACACTATCCCGAGAGGAGTAGGTGAGGACGCGTTCCCCGTCGAGGGAACAGTAGGCGTCGGTTCGACCTAGGGTTCCATTTTGGAGACTCAAAGTCAGAACCAAGACAGCTAAGGCTGTATAAACTAATATTTCAATGTTTTATTGTGTTTTGGACTAACCCTGGATGCAGGACCGAAGGAACGAGTGTCTGCAGCTCAGAGAGCCTCAAAGGAATGAGGCAACAGCTGACCAGGGCGCCCGGAGTGTCCCGGGGGCCCCCAAGGTGAACACAAAAACACAAGAAAGTAGGATGGGCTTCGACAGTTCAACTCCCGGGCGCCCCCGTGCTCCCGGGCGCCCCCGCTGCTCCCGGGCGCCCCCTGCGCTACGGGCGCCCCCTGCGCTGCGGGCGCCCCCTGCGCTGCGGGCGCCCCCAGTGCCAACTACCGAAGCACACCCTCGCGAAGCCAAGAAGATAAAGATTTGACCCGGTCAATGCGGGCGCCCCGAGCGCTCCGGGCGCCCCGGTCAAACTTGATCCCGAAGGTAAAGGGATCAGACGCTGACCGAGAAATTGGCGGATCAAATGCCATGTGGGGGGGCGCCCCCGACGTCCCGGGCGCCCCCAGGCCCTATATAAAGGGCCCTCGACCCCAAGCTTCGAACAACACTTCAATTCAACGCTTCAACGCTCTTCTGCTCCCGCGCTCTGCCCCGGAAACCTCCCAACTCGAGCTGACGACGTCCTGCTGCTCCAGAAAAAGTCAATGCACTCCGGACGTCGGTAAAGAAGAGCTATTTTGGTTTACTGTACTGAATTCTGTTAAATATTTTTGTAAACTATTTTTGCGACATATAGAATTGCCCGCAGAAAACGATCAACGACCGTGGGCCTTGGAGTAGGAGTCGACCTAGGCTCCGAACCAAGTAAAAAAATAATTGTGTTTGCGAGTGTTGTGTTTTTCCGCTGTGCTATTTCTCTTTACCTAAATCCGAACGATTTTCGATATTCACCCCCCCTCTATCGGTTCTCTCGATCCAACAAGTGGTATCAGAGCGGGGAAGTTCAAACTTGGTGCAACCACCAGTTTGAAATTTTTTTCGGATTTTTATTTTCTTTTTCTCGTTCGAATTTTCTTTAAATATTTCGTTCGAATTTTCTTTTTCCCGTTAATCGAGGTTGGTGCAACACCCCTCGCTATTTCATTTTATTCATCCCGCACTACTAATCCAAGACCTAGTCTTGGAAATTTTTTTTTGTTAATTTTCTGTTTCAGATTAAATGGCCATGCAAGAAGGATTTAGCACCGCCAGACCTCCACTTTTCAGTGGAGAAGACTTTTCATACTGGAAAAGTCGAATGAAGGTCCACCTGAAAACTCAGGTGGACATGTGGATCATCATCCAGTCCGGACTGGAGATCCCCAAAGACGCCGAAGGAGTACCACAGACCTACTCAGAATGGGACAACACTCTGAAGCGTAAAATAGAAGCCGACGCAAAGGCGACTCAGACCCTACAATGCGGTTTAACAAAAGAAGAGCTGAACCGAGTGGGCCCCTTTAACAGTGCAAAGGAGCTATGGGCAAAGCTGATCGAACTGCACGAAGGAACATCAGACACCAGGATCAGTAAGAGAGACCTGCTCCTAAACAAACTCTACACCATCAAGATGGCCGACAACGAAACAGCAGCCCAACTCCACGCACACATACAAGAATTGATGAACGGTCTTCACACTATAGGTCACAAGGTCGAAAATCGTGACCTAATAAGGTATGCCCTAAACGCTTCCCCTAGAAATACCTTGTGGGCATCTATGGTAGATGCATACAAGGTCTCAAGGGATCTTTCTAAAATAAAATTAGATGAATTATTTTCCGAATTAGAACTGCACGAACAAACTAACTCCAATATGGCCGAGAAAGGAATTGCCTTTGTTGCAGGAAAAATTGGAAAATTGACAAAGAAGAAACCTCAACCTGAACCCGAGTCTAACTCAGACTCAGACGAAATAGACGAAGGAGGAGATCAATCTGAGCTGGTCCGACTGGCCCGAAGCTATTATAAAAAATTAAAGAACCAAGCAAACACACGGAGGACAAGCCGAAGAAAGGACGAACTAGCCGAACCCGCGAATAACAAAATCAAGCCCAACGTAACCTGCTACGAGTGCAAGAAGAAGGGCCACTACAAGACGGAGTGTCCAAACCTAAAGGAGAACAAAAAGACAAGAAGAAAGAATGCACTCCAAGCAATCTGGGACGAATCTTCCTCAGAACAAGAAGAAGAAGCACCCCAGTCCAACCTTCTAGCCCTGACCGCCTCAGAAGAAGTCGAGACCGAGTCAGAGTCAGAAAAAGACGACAGCAAACTAACCTTTTCAGAAGATGGCGAAATCAAGGTAAGCGGTTTCAATAAAAGTCAATTAAGCGAACTTATTTCTTATCTCTCTCGAGATTTGGCGAAAACCAAACTCTGAGTCGAATCCCTCCGACAGGAAGTAAAACTCCTGAAAGAGGGAGCTGACTCTAAATCCTTAACCGAGAAAGTTCAAGAAGGAACTCCTACTCAAGTTGAAAAACTTGAGAAAGAGAACTCCTCCCTGAAAACTCAGGTTAAGGATCTTAGAGCGGCCTTAGAACGATTCACTTCTGGTTCCAAGGGTCTTGACATGATTCTTGAAAAACAGAAGTCTGTTCTAAATCGATCCGGACTTGGCTATAGAACCAAATCCTGACAAAGATCTTACTTTGCTGTACTGAATCAGTCCAGAGGTAAAGTTAAGGCATGGGTACCAAAACTATGCCTGAACAAACCAACTGGATCAAATCAGTATTGGATCCCCAAAGATAAGATTCACATCTTGCCTAATTATTATCGTGGCTATAGTCCAGGGGGAGCCAAATTAAAAATTATTTTTATTGTTAAATAAAATTTAATTCTTGCAATTTGCCTGACTGATTGCTTATTTAAATTTCTACAATTTACCATGCTTAGACTTAGGTTAGTTTAAGGACTAAACAAACTTAACTGAAACTTGACAACATAGTATTGGGTGGAGGTGAGATGATAGTACGTTAGGAAAACCAATTATAATAAGATCAAGTTCACTTGGTCTCTTTAGACTGGTGAAACTAGCCGAAGCTACCGATCCAAAATCCAAACTAGTTAGACCAGAACTTTTTCAAAGATTAATTTTGAAAATGAAACTTCATTAAACGGCTTTGTCAAGGAAAGGATTGATGATCCAATAAGGCTACGGCCAAAGAAGGCCTAGTGCCTCGCCAAGACCTGGAAGTTGATTTTTGAATTTCAAATTCAAATTACTTTTTGTTAAATTCAAATCTAAAACAATTGTCAGTTAAGTATAGATTCAAACATCTCCTTTCAAAATAAATTGAAATGTTTTCAAAAATTAATTAAGATTTTCAAAATAAACTAACTTTTTCAAAATAATTCTTTTATCAAAACCTGTCTCACAAAACCTATAAGGCTAACGTGATTGAGAACCCTAGATTAGGGTGAGACAGACTAGTCAGTGAAAATCAATTTAAGCTATTCCTAACTCTAATTGGATCCAAATCAATAAAACTCTTTATGTGTAGGAACATAAAGATTTGTGTTGATGCGGTCTGGCCCTGATTGTTGTTTTGGTGTTGACAACGATTTTAGTTTAGGAGGATGATTATGATTAAGTCCTGATCGAGGATTAGGCATGATATGGAAAATCCTAACCTGGGAGGTTAGGTGTGATGGTTATGATGATTATGATTAAGTCCTGATCGAGGATTAGGCATGATTTGGAAAATCCTAACCTGGAGGGTTAGGTGTGAAAAATCCTAGCCTGGAGGGCTAGGTGTTGGGAAATCCTAACCTGGAGGGTTAGGTGTGGAAAATCCTAGCTTGGAGGGCTAGGTGTTGGAAAAGTCCTAATTCGGAAGGGTTGGGTGAAAAGTCCTAGCTTGGAGGGCTAGGTGAAAAGTCCTAACTTGGAGGGTTAGGTTGAAATTCCCATCTTGGAGAATTAGGTGAAAAAGTCCTGGCTTGGAAGGTCAGGTGCCTAGCTTGGAGGGCTAGGTTGGATGATGTTCTAACTCGGAAGAGTTGGGTGAAAAGTCCTAGCTTGGAGGGCTAGGTGAAAAGTCCTAGCTTGGAGGGCTAGGTGAAAAGTCCTAGCTTGGAGGGCTAGGTGAAAAGTCCTAGCTTGGAGGGCTAGGTGAAAAGTCCTAACTTGGAGGGTTAGGTGCAAATTCCCAACTTGGAGAGTTAGATTGAAAAATCCTTAGCTTGGAGGGCTAAGGTGGATGAATTCCTAGCTTGGAGGGCTAGGGTTGAGTCACTGGATCGGTCTGGTGACCGATCAGGGACATTGGCACGCTGCTCCGTAGTGGATCGGTCTGGTGACCGATCCAGCTATGTCTGATCGGACTGGTGGCCGATCAGGGAGTGCACAGTGAGATTGGGAATCTACTGTGTGGCTCCTGATCGGACCGGTGACCGATCAGGGAGCAGGCTGCTTCCTTGCTGTCTTGCTCCTGATCGGTCTGGTGACCGATCAGGGAGCAAACGGTGAGTGAGTTCCCTTGCTGATCAAAGTCTTAGATCGGTCCGGTGACCGATCAGGGATCTTGGATCTGATTAAAAAATAATTGTTCATCTGCCCTGATCGGTCTGGGTGACCGATCAGGATTCATTCTGATCGGTCTGGACCGATCAGGCTTCACCCTGATCGGTCTGGTGATCGATCAGGCTTCACCCTGATCGGTCTGGTGACCGATCAGGCATGTATAGCTGCGAGAGCTGGGAATCCCAGCGAAGCAGTGGATCGGTCTAGTGACCGGTCCACACACCCTGGATCGGTCCGGTGACCGATCACTTTAATTCAAATTTCACTGTCAGACGTGGTCAGAGCGTCTGATCGTATCTGATTTGCTGATGTATGTTTCTGATATTTGATATGCTGCTTGATTTGCTACTCTAATGCTCTGATTAAGTTTCAGGTGACAGGGGAGGATTCAAACACTCAAGGAGAAGTCAAAGAGAGCTTTCCTTGGAGCAGGTTTGTCCCTTTCTCCACACAGGTTGCAACGGCTGGATGCAGGACTGAAGCTGCTGACTGAAGCTTGGCTGAGGGAGCTCAGGAAGTTCAGTTAGGGTTCAGTGTACCTGGCGCGTTGGCAGTGAGGCAGCTGTAGGCTGCAGGAGATGAGGTCATCTGTCGCTTGGCGGAGAAACAAAAAGGAACGAGAGAAGGAGAGTTCAGAAGAATTGCTTCTTCAGTTTTTGTGCTCTTGAGTTCCTGCGTGACAAGCTTGCTGTTCTTGAGCTCTTCAATCATTCTAAGCAAGCTATTGAGAAGCAATCATCATACTTGAGGGCTTGAAGGAGAAAACAAGAGGCTTGGAGTCCGACAGTGGGAAGACACGGAGAAGGGGTCTGCGTGAGATCGCCACTGGGTGGAGCTCAGGGAAGCTTGCTGTGTTTTGTCCTTGCTAAGTGGTTGAGTAAGATCCTTCTTGTTGTTGTTTTATTGTGCTCATTCTATATCATTGTTTGAAACACACAGTGGGGAGGTTTCTCCACCGAGAAGGAGGTTGCTTCATATCCGGTGTTTACCGGGGCTTGATCTGCCGACGATCAAGGGATCGTCCACCTCAAGGGTACGCCAAGGAGTAGGGGCAAGTTATCCCCGAACCTTGTAAACTCTCTTTGTTAGCGATCTTGCTAATCCTGTTAGTTAGGTTTTGGTTTTAGTTTCTGTAAGTTTTGTTCTGTTTCCCATACTTCCGCTGTGCTATTAATAACTTCAAGTGCAGAAACTTGCTAAGTTTTCAAAGAGAAAGAGATTGGCTATATTCACCCCCCCTCTCTAGCCATCTCGTTCCCAACAAGTGGTATCAGAGCAAGGGGCTCTATACACGGCTTAACAACTGAGAGTTTTCAACCAGATGGCTTTGAGAGAAGGCTTCTCCACCACCCAACCTCCATTCTTTGATGGTGCCGATTTCCAATATTGGAGATCAAAAATGGAGTACTATTTGAAGATGGATATCCATACGTGGTTCACGGTGAAGGAGGGATTCATCCCTCCTAAGGATGATGAAGGCAAGGAACTCGAATCTTCACGGTGGACTGCCGAACAAACAAGAAAGAGTGAAGTCGACGCGAAGACGGTTGTCACTCTACAATGTGGCATGAACAAAGACCAACTCATCAAGGTTGGTCCCTTCACAAGTGCAAAAGACTTGTGAAACAAACTCATAGAGCTCCATGAAGGCACCCGAGACTCAAGGATTGCAAAGAGGGACTTGTTCCTCAATCAACTTCAAAATCTCTCCATGAAGGAGAATGAGTCGGTAAGTGAGCTCCATAGCCGGTTCAAGGAAGTCCTTAATGGACTTCATTCAATTGATGAAAAGGTCGAGAATCGCGACCTTGTGAGGTATGTCTTGAAAGCATTTCCAAGGAATGCTTTGTGGTCATCCATGGTGGATGCCTACAAAGTATCCAAGGATTTATCTATTGTAAAGCTGGATGATTTATTTTGTGAGATGGAATTGCATGAGATGGCCAACAAAGGACCCAAGGAGAAGGGGATTGCCTTAGTTGCAGGGGACCGGATCAACAAGAAGAAGAAGGAGAAGAAGAAGGAGAAGGATCTTTCATCATCTTCATCCTCCTCCGAATCCGAGTCAAACTCGGAGGAAGATGGCAGTGGCTCCTCTTCATCTGAAATGGCGAACTTCGTGCGGAGGATGATGCGAAGAGACCGACGTTTCAAAAGGAGAGGTAACACTAGTGAATTCAAGCTTGATAAGAATAATGCATCTTGCTTTGAGTGTGGTAGGAAAGGGCATTTCAAGAATGAATGTCCGAAGCTTAAGAAGGAGGAGAAACCTAAAAGAAAAGAAGAGAAATCCAAGAAGAAGAAGAAAGCTTTGAAGGCTTCTTGGGATGAGTCATCCTCTAGTTTATCCGATGATGAGAAGGAGGAGAAGAGCATAAGGCAAGTGGCACTCATGGCTCTTGGAGAGGAGAGCAGTGAAGAATCTTCAAGCTCCTCAAACGCGGCTTCATCATCTTCGGATGATGAAGAGGTAACTTCTCCCGAGCTTGAAAAATGTTATAGAGCAATTGCATGTTTAACTAGTATGTTTAAGAAATCCAAAAACAAAGTTAAAGCATTGCAATTAGAAATTGATCAATTGAAAACTTCTAGGGATGATAACATTGATGATTTGCATGTTGAATTACTAGAAGATGAAATTAAATCTTTGAAACATGAGATTGTAAGCTTGAAATCCTTTAAGGTTGAGGAAATCAGTGATTTGCATGATAATGAGTTAGTGGAGGAAAACCAATCATTGAAGAGTGAAGTTGAAAAGCTCAAGAATATTCTTGAAAAATTCTCAAATAGCTCTAAGACCCTAGATATGATATTAAATGCCCAAAGAGCGGTTTACAATAGGGCCGGTATTGGTTACCGCCCTAAGGAACCCTCATTTGTATCTCTTATGTCTAGGACTGACATGAGACAATCTAGGACACCCAAAATCCAAAAGAAAGTTGTTAAGGCATGGGTGCCAAAGTCATGCTTAGTTGATGCTTTAGGTCCCAAGGTTTGGGTACCTAAGACTTCTATTTTTCGAATTGTGTAGGTTATGATTGAGGGGGAGCATCTATCAACTTGGTTCGTTGATAGTGGATGCTCCAAACACATGACCGGGGATAGATCATTGTTTACCACATTTCACAAGAAGAGTAGAGGTAATGTATCATTTGGTAACAATGGTAGCCTTAAGGTCATAGGAATAGGAGACATTCAAATATCCGAATGTCTTAGAATCTCAAATGTCCTTCTAGTCAAGGGGATGAAGTTTAATCTCCTAAGTGTTAGTCAATTGTGTGACACGGGTTACACAATTGACTTCCAACCAAGTCAATGTCTAGTTAGACAAAATGACACCTTGGACACGGTACTAGTAGGAGCAAGAGTAGACAATATTTATCAAGTTTCATTTAAAAGTGCTACTAATGCTTTTGCTAAGTGTTTCATGTCAAAAGAAGAAGAGTCCACTCTTTGGCACCGGAGACTAGCACATGTGAACATGAAGAACATCCGGAAGTTGGCCAATAAGGGACTAGTTCGAGGCTTACCGAGCATCAAGTATGGAAAAGATAAATTATGTGATGCGTGTCAAATGGGTAAGCAAACAAAATCTGCACATAAAGGTAAAAGCACTGTAAGTACTTCCAATGCTTTAGATTTACTTCACATGGATCTATTTGATTGTAGTACCATCATATCATTAAATGGAAGTAGATATTGCTTTGTTATCATTGATGATTTTACTAGATATACTTGGACTTACTTTTTAAAACATAAGGATCAAACCTTAGATATTTTCATTTCTTTTTGTAGAAGGGTTGAAAATGAGAAATCATCAACAATTAAGACAATAAGAAGTGATCATGGAGGTGAATTTCAAAACCAAAGGTTTCTAGAATTTTGTCAAGATAAGGGTTATAGACATGAGTTCTCTACTCCTAGAACACCACAACAAAATGGTGTTGTAGAAAGGAAGAACCGTGCACTTCAAGTGGCTGCATGAAGTATGCTTAATGAGTACTCACTCCCGAGTTACTTATGGGCTGAAGCTGTAAATACAGCTTGCTATGTGCAAAATCGAGTTCTCATCCATAGGTTTTTAGGAAAGACTCCCCATGAACTTTGGTTTGGGAAACCACCTACGGTTAAACACCTTAGGGTGTTTGGTTGTAAGGTGTTCATCCTAAACACCAAGGATCATCTTGGAAAGTTCACGACAAAAGCTGATGAAGGGATACTAGTCGGGTACTCCCTCGTTAGTAAAGCCTACCGAGTCTACAACAAGAGAACTAGACTAGTTGAAGAGTCTTCTGATGTGGTTTTTGAGAAAATTCCAAAATCAATTGACCAATAAAAAAATGTAGGAGGAGCTCAACTTGAACTTAGGAGACTAAGTTTGAAAGAAACTCCAAGTGTTGTCGATGGTGATGAGTCTGATGACGGTGAGCCTAGACAACTCATTGATCAGCCGAATCCTGAGGTTGAATTTGTGTCTAGTGAACCTATTCAAGAAGCACCACCAACACCAAGGCAAACGAGACTAGCCTCTAGTCATCCCCAAGACCAAATTGTTGGAGATATCCATCAAGGGGTTAGGACTAGGTCATTCTTCCGGAATGAGGCTAATGAAGTTGCTCTAATTTCCGAAATTGAACCTAGAAAAATTGATGAAGCATTAAATGATCCCGATTGGATTATCGCGATGCAAGATGAACTAGGTCAATTTGAGAGGAGTCAGGTTTGGGACTTAGTCCCTAGGCCTAAGAAGACCACCATTATTAGAACCAAATGGGTCTTCAAAAACAAATTAAACCACAAGGGAGAAATCATTAGAAACAAGGCACGCTTGGTAGCCAAGGGCTACAGTCAAGTTGAAGGTCTTGATTATGATGAGACTTATGCTCCCGTGGCACGATTAGAGTCCATCCGATTGATGCTTGCATTTGCAGCACACCGTGGCTTCAAATTATTTCAAATGGACGTCAAATCGGCCTTCCTCAATGGGTTGATTAGGGAGGAGGTCTATGTCGAACAACCTCCGAGGTTTGAGAGTACCGAATATCCGAACCACGTGTTCAAGCTCAAGAAGGCACTCTATGGCCTTAAACAAGCACCCCGGGCTTGGTATGAGCGGTTGTCGACATTCTTGATTGGAAAGGGGTTCGTTAGAGGTCAAATAGACCCTACACTATTTCTACGAAGAGATGGTGACAATATATTTGTAGCCCAAGTATATGTTGACGACATAATTTGTGGCTCAAACAATAAGGGCTATTTACGTGAATTTATCGGACACATGAAGAGTGAGTTTGAAATGAGTCTAGTGGGAGAGTTGACTTTCTTCCTCGGACTTGAAATCAAGCAAACTCGCGATGGTATCCATGTGCACCAATCAAAGTATACACATGAAATGCTTCAAAAATTCAATATGAGTGATTCGAAAGAGGTAACCACTCCCATAGCTACAAACACAAGATTAGATAATGATGAGAGTGGTAAACCCGTTGATCTAACTCAATATCGAAGCATGATAGGTAGTTTGCTATACCTCACAGCTAGTCGACCAGATATACTATTTGCTGTAGGTATGTGCGCTAGGTATCAAGTCTGTGCCAAGGAATCTCACCTAATTGCTGTTAAGCGAATTTTGAGATATCTCAAGGGCACAATTGGTGTAGGTCTTTGGTATCCCCGTACCGAATCTTTTGATTTGATGGGCTATACGGATTCCGACTACGCTGGATGTAAGTTGGACCGGAAAAGCACTAGTGGGGGCTGCCAATTCTTAGGATCATCCTTAGTAAGTTGGTCGAGTCGGAAGCAACATTGTGTTGCTCTTTCCACTACCGAGGCGGAATATATCGCCATGGGAGAGAGTATATCACAATTGTTGTGGATGATCCACACCTTAGAGGATTATGGTTTGAGTTACAAGGGTGTGCAAGTGTTATGTGATAACATTAGCACAATTAACTTAACCAAGAATCCGGTCCATCATTCTAGGACAAAACATATTGAGGTAAGACACCACTTCATTAGAGATCATGTAGCTAGGGGGAACATCATACTCTCACATGTAGAGTCAAAGTCAAACCTAGCTGACATTTTCACTAAACCATTTCCCGAGAGTGAATTTAGTTTCCTAAGACGGGAATTGGGAATGTGTCGCGCTTCATGATCCTCAAATTGTATTCAAAACCCTTCATGATTAGTTCAAATTGTTAGGGAACAATTGGGTAACTTTGGGAACATCTCACACAAACTATAAGGGTTACCAAAATGTTTTTGTTTGCTAGATATGGGGTGAGATGTTAGGTTCAACTCAATTTCTCAAATTGTCATTGCATCACTTGAGAAATTAAGTTGACGAGATAATAATCACGGTGGTGACCAAGTATGGGGAAAACCATTGCATAACATATGTGTTGGTGCAGAATGCACCCAAGTCAAACCTGTGTTTTGATATTGGCAAAAGGGTTCAAAAGTTAAGGGTTAGTTGTTGTCTAACAAGTTTCTTGAGTGTACAGGAAAAGCCCTAGCGAAGGAATGCTAGGCACTGGCAAAGGAATGCCAGCCAGAAGAAAAGCCCTAGCGAAGGACTGCTAGGCTTTGGCGAAGGACTGTCAGAATGGACAAACCCTAGCGAAAGAATGCTAGGCCCTGGCAAAGGGCTGCCAGAAGAAAAGACCTAGCGAAGGGCTGCTAGGCACCGAAGGGCTTGTACTCAGACTAGCGAAGGGCTGCTAGGCACCAAGCGAAGGGCTGCTTGGTACTCAAGACCTAGCGAANTCATCCGACCGATCAGGTCCATGTCAGTCCGATCAGGCTGTATCCTGATCGGTCTGGACGAGATCAGATCGAACGGTGATCCGTTCAAACGCATTAAATTTTGGTTGGTGGACCGATCCACCAACCGATTAACTCTCTCCGAACCCTCGTTTTCCCGAACCCTAGCGCCGAAACACCCTCGTCTGCGCAACCTTGTGCAAACGAGAGAGTTCCTGCGTCTCTCTTCTTCACGCGCGAAGGCTTCCACGGGCGTCTTCTCCAAACTACAAGTTCTCGCGTGCGAGCTCTTGCGTCTTCTCCACCGCAAGTTCTTTCTCAGTCTTGCAATCTCTCAATGGCACCTAAGTAAGTTGTTCGTTTTGGTTTTCTTGTCAAATCAAACCTTGTTTGTGAAGCTAACCATGTTTTTGTTCCTATTCTTGCTATTGTTGTCGTGGACTCCCATTCCAACCAAATGATCAACCTTTCACCTCTTCACTATTCATTTTTTATCGAACTATCTTTTGATTGGGTCTCATCCTATATGATCAATTCTTGTGATTCAACCTATGTGTATGATCAATTCAAACCCTTTAGAAAGCCTTCCAAAGGAAAAGCGGTTTTAGAGGACAGTTCAAGGGGGAAAACTCCTTTGTCATCTACACCTCCTCCGAGGCCTCTATCTCCCCCGCATCCTAGATTTCAGAACATTCTCTATGCCCTAGACTTTCATTGGCACAACTTCGAACTAATACCATGTCGATCGGTGGACCAAACTTTTATTTATGAACATTGTCCTACGGTGAGAGGAATCATTGAGTACTATGAGCTTCAAAACATCCTTTTCTTAGAGAGGCCGATCAATGTTGATTTGGTCTCTGAATTCTACAATAATCTGGCCAATGGGGAGGGCACGGGGTGGCGGACCCGTGTCACCGGTGTCGATCTTGACTTTACCCTGTCATCCTTCACAGTATTTCTGGGTTGTCGTCGCTCCAAGAATGATTTTTCACTTTATCCATATCTTCCTGATCCTCTTCCGGTCCCCTTTACTGGAGTCACTCCTGACTCCATATATGAGCATTTTCTAGGCCACCCCAGGCCACGAGGTTCTGGTGCGGACATCTATAACTTTCCCACCTTTCCTGCTCTTCATCTATCTCCCATTGATTATGTTCTGTTTCAAATTATCGCAAATTGTCTTCTTCCAACTACGTCCAAGCATCTTGATGCGATCCATTCATCTCACTGCCTGATGCTTTATGGGATGCATCTGCAGTTCGATTTTGACATAGCACCGTCCATCTATTCCTTCATCATTGTTCATGGTCTGAGGTCTGGTCAGACGATCTACATGCCATTCGGCCATATCATCACTGCCTGGCTGGAGTCGGTTGGCATCGACGTCTCACAGGGCCAACTCGTGCCGATGAATCGACAAGACTGCTGCCTGGATCGTCGTATGCTTGCTCAATCCGGCATTGTTCTCGGGACCGAGGGGATGCGGTGGAAGGATCGCAACCGAGTGGGGGAGCTACCGCTAGCAGTTCATGACCAGGGAGCACCAGCTGTTGCAGCAGATTACGATCAGTGGCGCCGCCATACATTTCCAGGGGACCCTCCCACTGACACTTGAGCTCGGATGTCTGCTGTTTTATAATGATCTGTGTATTTGACTATGATACTTTTAGGCTGTCTGCCCTCTGACTTTGTTGTTGTGACCTCGAGTCACACATATTTTGTTACTTGTTCGGATGTTTTCATACTTTGACCTATATACTTTTACCTGACATGCCTTTCTACCTTGAGTTTATTTATTGTTGATGCCATGTTGATTATGTACCTGTTATCTGAATGATTGTTCGATTGCCATGTTCATGCTTACAATGTCATGTCTACTTGATATTTATGATTATTACGGCATGGGTCTATATTTCATACTCATATGATGCATGTGATTGTTATGTCTTGCTATATCTTTTCACATGTGTTAGTATGATCATTCCACAAACTATCACATTTTTGTTGAGTTGGGATACCTCTAGGATTGAGGGGGAGTAAGGTTGAACTTAACAACCCGTCTAGACCCTTTTCGTGTTCGACAAAGGGGGAGAATGTGGTTGGTTATGTTTAGCATGATCATGTTGTAGGGGGAGGATCTGAATTCCCCTATGATTCTAAAGTTGGAATATTGATTGAGAATCCCTAAACTTAAAATCGGGTTGTCAAACAACAAAAAGGGGGAGATTGTTGATGCAGTCTGGCCCTGATTGTTGTTTTGGTGTTGACAACGATTTTAGTTTAGGAGGATGATTATGATTAAGTCCTGATCGAGGATTAGGCATGATATGGAAAATCCTAACCTGAGAGGTTAGGTGTGATGGTTATGATGATTATGATTAAGTCCTGATCGAGGATTAGGCATGATTTGGAAAATCCTAACCTGGAGGGTTAGGTGTGAAAAATCCTAGCCTGGAGGGCTAGGTGTTGGGAAATCCTAACCTGGAGGGTTAGGTGTGAAAAATCCTAGCTTGGAGGGCTAGGTGTTGGAAAAGTCCTAATTCGGAAGGGTTGGGTGAAAAGTCCTAGCTTGGAGGGCTAGGTGAAAAGTCCTAACTTGGAGGGTTAGGTGCAAATTCCCATCCTGGAGAATTAGGTGAAAAAGTCCTGGCTTGGAGGGTCAGGTGCCTAGCTTGGAGGGCTAGGTTGGATGATGTTCTAACTCGGAAGAGTTGGGTGAAAAGTCCTAGCTTGGAGGGCTAGGTGAAAAGTCCTAGCTTGGAGGGCTAGGTGAAAAGTCCTAACTTGGAGGGTTAGGTGCAAATTCCCAACTTGGAGAGTTAGATTGAAAAATCCTTAGCTTGGAGGGCTAAGGTGGATGAATTCCTAGCTTGGAGGGCTAGGGTTGAGTCACTGGATCGGTCTGGTGACGATCAGGGACATTGGCACGCTGCTCCTTAGTGGATCGGTCTGGTGACCGATCCAGCTATGTCTGATCGGACTGGTGACCGATCAGGGAGCGCACAGTGAGATTGGGAATCTACTGTGTGGCTCCTGATCGGACCGATGACCGATCAGGGAGCAGGCTGCTTCCTTGCTGTCTTGCTCCTGATCGGTCTGGTGACCGATCAGGGAACAAACGGTGACTGAGTTCCCTTGCTGATCAAAGTCTTGGATCGGTCCGGTGACCGATCAGGGATCTTGGATCTGATTAAAAAATAACTGTTCATCTTCCCTGATCGATCTGGGTGACCGATCAGGATTCATTCTGATCGGTCTGGTGACCGATCAGGCTTCACCCTGATCGGTCTGGTGACCGATCAGGATTCATTCTGATCGGTCTGGTGACCGATCAGGCTTCACCCTGATCGGTCTGGTGACCGATCAGGCGTGTATAGCTGCGAGAGCTGGGAATCCCAGCGAAGCAGTGGATCGGTCTGGTGACCGGTCCACACACCCTGGATCGGTCCGGTGACCGATCACTTTAATTCAAATTTCACTGTCAGACGTGGTCAGAGCGTCTGATCGTATCTGATTTGCTGATGTATGTTTCTGATATTTGATATGCTGCTTGATTTGCTGCTCTAATGCTCTGATTAAGTTTCAGGTGACAAGGGAGGATTCAAACACTCAAGGAGAAGTCAAAGAGAGCTTTCCTTGGAGCAAGTTTGTCCCTTTCTCCACACAGGTTGTAACGGCTGGATGCAGGACTGAAGCTGCTGACTGAAGCTTGGCTGAGGGAGCTCAGGAAGTTCAGTTAGGGTTCAGTGTAGCTGGCGCGTTGGCAGTGAGGCTGCTGTAGGCTGCAGGAGATGAGGTCATCTGTCGCTTGGCGGAGAAACAAAAAGGAACGAGAGAAGGAGAGTTCATTATTATTGCTTCTTTAGTTTTTGTGCTCTTGAGTTCCTGCGTGACAAGCTTGCTGTTCTTGAGCTCTTCAATCATTCTAAGCAAGCTATTGAGAAGCAATCATCATACTTGAGCGCTTGAAGGAGAAAACAAGAGGCTTGATGTCCGACAGTGGGAAGACACGGAGAAGGGGTCTGCGTGAGATCGCCACTGGGTGGAGCTCAGGGAAGCTTGCTGTGTTTTGTCCTTGCTAAGTGGTTGAGTAAGATCCTTCTTGTTGTTGTTTTATTGTGCTCATTTTATATCATTGTTTGAAACACACTGTGGGGAGGTTTCTCCACCGAGAAGGAGGTTGCTTCATATCCGGTGTTTACCGGGGCTTGATCTGCCGACGATCAAGGGATCGCCCACCTCAAGGGCACGCCATGGAGTAGGGGCAAGTTATCCCCGAACCTTGTAAACTCTCCTTGTTAGCGATCTTGCTAATCCTGTTAGTTAGGTTTTGGTTTTAGTTTCTGCAAGTTTTGTTCTGTTTCCCATACTTCCGCTGTGCTATTAATAACTTCAAGTGCAGAAACTTGCTAAGCTTTCAAAGAGAAAGCGATTGGCTATATTTACCCCCCCCCTCTCTAGCCATCTCGTTCCCAACAGATGCATATGTCTTGCATCTTGTTATTTCTCTGGATGTTCTGTGACTTAAACTTTCTGACTTTGATGCATGTCTATTCTACTTTAGTATGCTTATTGTTGATGCTATGCTCTCTACATATTTGATCCATAGCTATCTTCATGCTTATGATGTCATGCTCATATGATACGTATGCTTGTCTTGCCATGCCTATATCTTTTTGTCATACGTATTCATATGCTTATCAAAAATCAAATTGTTGTTGGTTTGGGATACCCCTAGGATTGAGGGGGAGTTGGTTTAAACTTAACAGCCCTTCTAGACCCTTTTTCGGTGTTTGACAAAGGGGGAGAGTGTTGGTTGGTTAAGTTTAGGAGGATCATGTTGTAGGGGGAGGATCTGGATTCTCCTATGATTCTAAATTTGAAAAACTTGATTGAGAATCCCTAAACTTAAAATCGGGTTGTCAAACAACAAAAAGGGGGAGATTGTTGATGCAGTCTGGCCCTGATTGTTGTTTTGGTGTTGACACCGATTTTAGTTTAGGTGGATGATTATTGATGATGATTAAGTCCTGATCGGGGATCAGGCATGGTATGAAAAATCCTAGCTTGGAGGGCTAGGTGTGTGAAAAGTCCTAATTCGGAAGAGGTGGGTGAAAAGTCCAAGCTTGGAGGGCTAGGTGAAAAGTCCTAACGTGGAGGGTTAGGTGCAAATTCTCATCTTGGAGAGTTAGGTGAAAAAGTCCTGGCTTGGAGGGTCAGGTGCCTAGCTTGGAGGGCTAGGTTTGGAAAAGTCCTGATTCGGAAGGGTTGGGTGAAAAGTCCTACCTTGGAGGGCTAGGTGAAAAGTCCTAACTTGGAGGGTTAGGTGCAAATTCTCAACTTGGAGAGTTAGGTGAAAAATCCTTAGCTTGGAGGGCTAAGGTGAATGAAAACCTAGCTTGGAGGGCTAGGTTGAGTCTCTGGATCGGTCTGGTGATCGATCAGGGAAGCTGGCACGCTGCTCCATCCTGGATCGGTCTGGTGACCGATCCAACAATAACTGATCGGTCTGGTGACCGATCAGGGAGCACACAGTGAGGTTGGGAACCTACTGTGCAGCTCCTGATCGATCTGGTGACCGATCAGGGAGTATGCGTTTTACCCACTGACTGGCTCCTGATCGGTCTGGTGACCGATCAGGGAGCAAACAGTGAGGTTGAGTTCCCGTGCTGATCTGCTCCTGATCGGTCTGGTGACCGATCTGACTCACTGTGCAGATCGTTCTGGAGAACGATCCAGCTTCGCGGGTTCCTCACTAATATCGATCAGGACGGTGCCTGATCGGTCTGGTCATGATCTGATCGGTCTGGTGACTGATCAGGAGACCCTCTGATCGGTCAGGTGACCGATCAGGAGGTGTGGACTGCGAAACTCAGAAATCGCCCGATAAAGGGGTGGATCGGTCGGGTGATCGACCCACAACCTGGGATCGGTCTGGTGATCGGTCCAGGAGAATCCCAAAGAAGTCGCGATTTTTGATTGAGCGTTGGGGATCGATCAGGACGGAGCCTGATCAGTCTGGACCCAGCCTAATCGGTCTGGTGACCGATTAGGAGGCTCTTTGATCAGTCCGGTGACCGATTACTTTAATTCAAATTGCACTGTCAGACGCTCTGATCGCGCCTGACCATATCCGATTCTCTGCTGCTTACATCTGATACTTGATTTACTGTGTGATATGCTGCTCTAACACTCTGATTAAGCTGCAGGTGACAGGGGAGGATTCAAACACTCAAGGAGAAGTCAATGGAGGCTTTCCTTGGAGCAGGTTTGTCCGTTTTCCATCTCAGGTTGCAACGGCTGGAGCTGCAGACTGGAGCTGTTGACTGGAGCTTGGCTGAGGGGATCTCAGGAAGTCCAAGGAGGGGTCAGTGGTAGCTAGCGTTAGCAGTGAGGCAGCTGGAGGCTGCAGGAGATGTTGTCACATGATGCTGAGTGGAGAAACAAAAGGGCGGAAGAAGGCTTCGTTGAAGTAGAGTTCGAATACTGGTTTCTTGCCGCGCCTTGTGTTCTCCACAACTTGCTTGCTGTGTTCCTGAAGTTGTCATCACCTTGAGCAAGCGACTGCAATCGAGAGGCAATCATCCATTACTTGAGCGCTTGAAGGAGAGAACAAGAGGCTTGGAGTCCGACAGCGGGAAGACACGAGGAAGGGTTTCTTGCGTGAGATCACCGGTGGGTGGAGCTCAGGAAAGCTTGCTGTGTTCTTGTCCTTGCTAAGTGTTTAAGTAAGATCCTTCTTGTTGTTTCTTTGTGCTTAAACTTAAATCTGTGATTGAAACACTGTGGAGAGGTTTCTCCACCGAGAAGGAGGTTGCTTTCTATTCGGTGATAACCGGGGCTTGATCTGCCGACGATCAAGGGATCGCCCACCTTAAGAGCACGCTAAGGAGTAGGGGCAAGTTATCCCCGAACCTTGTAAACCCTCCTTGTTAGCGATCTTGCTAGTTGTGTTTGTTTGCCTTCGTTTTCTATTTTTGTTTTCTGCACTACTTTATTTCCTTTGTTTCTTCCGCTGTGCTACTGATAAGGTTGAGTGCAGAAATTTTGATAAGTGCCAAAGGTTAAAGTGATTGGCTATATTCACCCCCCCCCCTCTCTAGCCATCCGGGTTCCAACAATCCCTACTTCTATTAGTTGACCTCGCTCGGCTATGACTTCTGCCCGATCTTCCGGATCATATCTTTGGTGCCTAACCCTCTGTTAGGTTTTCGGTGTCCAGCCCTCGGCCAGGACTTTATGCCCAGTCCTCGACCATGACTGTTGGTGACGAGATGGCTAGAGAGGGGGGGTGAATATAGCCAATCGCTTTTTCTTTGAAGAGTTAGCAAGTTTCTACACTTGAAGTTGTTAGTAGCACAGTGGAAGTATGGAAGACAGAATGTGAAGAAACTAAAACAAAAACCTAACTAGCAAGATTAGCAAGATCGCTAACAAGGAGATTTTACAAGGTTCGGGGATAACTTGCCCCTACTCCTTGGCGTGCCCTTAAGGTGGGCGATCCCTTGATCGTCGGCAGATCAAGCCCTGGTTAACACCGGATAATTCAGCAACCTCCTTCTCGATGGAGAAACCTCTCCACAGTGTGTTTCAAACAAGGATATAGTTTAAGCACAAAGAAACAACAAGAAGGATCTTACTCAAACACTTAGCAAGGACAAGAACACAGCAAGCTTCCCTGAGCTCCACCCAGTGGCGATCTCACGCAAGAACCCTCTTCGTGTCTTCCCACTGTCGGACTCCAAGCTCCTTGTTCCCTCCTTCAAGGCTCAAGTAAAGGATGATTGTTTTTCGATCACTTGCTCATAATGATGGAAACCTCAAGAACAGCAAGCTTGATGTGGAGAACTCAAAGCGCAGGAACTCAAGAACAGAACTCTAGAACTCTGCTTCACCGAAGCTGTCTCTCGTTCCTTTTGTTTCTCCGCTAAGCACCAAGTGACCTCATCTCCAGCAGCCTCCAGCTGCCTCACTGTCAACGCCAACTACACTGAACCCTTACTGAACTTCCTGAGCTCCCTCAGCCAAGCTTCAGTCAGCGGTTTCAGTCCTGCAGCTCCAGCCGTTGCACCCAGAGTTGAGAAATGGACAAACCTGCTCCAAGGAAAGCCCTCTTTGACTTCTCCTTGAGTGTTTGAATCCTCCCCTGTCACCTGCAGCTTAATCAGACTGTTAGAGCAGTATATCACACAGTGAATCAAATATCAGAGGTAAGTGGCAGCAAATATCAGATGTTCAGACGCGATCAGAGCGTCTAACAATGCAATTTGAATTAAAGTGATCGGTCACCCGACCGATCAGAGAGCCTCCTGATCGGTCACCCGACCGATCAGGCTAGTTCCAGACCGATCAGGCTACGTCCTGATCGATCCCCAACGCTCAATCAGAAATCGCGATTTCTTTGAGATTCTCCTGGACCGATCACCAGACCGATCCCAGGTCGTGGATCGTTCACCGGACCGATCCACCCTTATATTGGGCGATTTCTAAGTTTCGCAGGCTAATCCTTCTGATCGGTCAACTGACCGATCAGGGTGTCACCTGATCGGTCAACAGTCCGATCAGGTCATCACCAGACCGATCAGGAACCGTCCTGATCGATCTTAGTGAGAAGCCCGCGAAGCTGGATCGTTCACCAGAACGATCTGCACAGTGATCCTGATCGGTCATCAGACCGATCAGGAGCAGTTCAGCAAGTGAACTCAACCTCACGGCTCGCTCCCTGATCGGTCACCAGACCGATCAGGAGCCAGTCAATGGGTGAAACACATACTCCCTGATCGGTCACCCGATCGATCAGGAGCAGCACAGTAGGTTCCCAACCTCACTGTGTGCTCCCTGATCGGTCACCCGACCGATCAGTCATCGCTGGATCGGTCACCAGACTGATCCACGAAGGAGCAGCGTGCCAGAATCCCTGATCGATCACCAGACCGATCCAGGGACTCAAACTCAGCCCTCCAAGCTAAGGATTTTCTATCTAACTCTCCAAGTTGGGAATTTGCACCTAACCCTCCAAGTTAGGACTTTTCACCTAGCCCTCCAAGCTAGGACTTTTCATCTAGCCCTCCAAGCTAGGACTTTTCACCCAACCCTTCCGAGTTAGAACTTCATCCAACCTAGCCCTCCAAGCTAGGCACCTGACCCTCCAAGCCAGGACTTTTTCACCTAATTCTCCAGGATGGGAATTTGCACCTAACCCTCCAAGTTAGGACTTTTCACCTAGCCCTCCAAGCTAGGACTTTTCACCCAACCCTTCCGAATTAGGACTTTTCCAACACCTAGCCCTCCAAGCTAGGATTTTTCACACACCTAGCCCTCCAGGCTAGAATCCTCTATATCATGCCTAATCCTCGATCAGGACTTAATCATAATCATCATAATCATCAACCTAAACTAAAATCGTTGTCAACACCAAAATAACAATCAGGACAAGACTGCATCAACAATGACTTCATGCTCAGTCCTCAACAGGACTTCGTGCTCAACCCTGCAGGTCAAGACTTCGTGCCTAGACAAACTAGGACTTTCCTACACACTTAGTCAAATATGTTAGATCACAAAACATACTTATCTTTAAACCATTTGCATTATCAAAACCAGGTTCGATCTGGTGCTTCTGACACTAAGAGACTAATCCATGTTTAGAAAGTACAGAAGATATAGAATGAAAGCTTATTCAGTTGACTAATCAATAGGATCAGTCGACCGATAAATAATGAAAAGCTAGAACAGTAGATCGAATCAAAGCAAATAAGAAAGGAGTGTGATTCAGTCGACTAATATGAGGTTCAGTCGACCGAATAACGGTTTAGTCGACTGAATAACGGTTCAGTCAACTAAACGAAGCCTATAAAAGAGAAACTTGAGATCCGAGCACAGCATCACTTCTCTCTCTGCTCCATTCTACTTCTACTGGTTTTGCTTGTGCAAGATCTACTTCATGACACTGGAAGGCTTACTGATAATGTATGCTAAAAGCTTCAATCTTATTATCGATATACTTTACATTTTGTACTTGCATTCATTTATAAAGAAGATAGTAAGTTGTTACTATCCTCCTCTCATCTTGTATGTGTTTGCCTTTCTCCAAATGGCTTCGGAGAAAGGGAATATAGTGGATTGGCCAACAAAGCGATCGAGGATCATGGGTCTTGGAGTAGAAGTCGATGAAAGTTCCGAACCAAGTAAAAAATAACTTATCTCTTGATTTATTTTGTTTTTAATCCGCTACAATCTATTTTGATTTATTTAAAAAAAAAAGAAAAGGTTTTAAAATGGAATAGATTCAACCCTCCCCCCCCCCCTTCTTCTCTCATCTATAACGATCCAACAGATATAGTTACTGATTCCACTATAGAGACCGAGTATATTGCTACTTTTGCTACACAAATGAGACCATTTGGATCAAAAAGTTCATTGCTAAGCTTGGTGTAGTTCCTATAATAGCTACCCAATATACCTCTATTGTGATAACAATAAGGTTATTGCACAGGCTAAGAAACTTAGATCTCATCAGTAATCCAAATATATACTTCAGTGGTTCCTTTCCATTCAAGAGATCATCGATAGAGGAGATGCGAGACTGTGCAAGATAATGACAAATGCTAATGTATCCGATCCACTGACCAAAGCTTTGGCACAAAGGAAACATGATTGTCACACTAGGCCACTCGGTATTAGATACTTCAGTGATTTTGCATTGAAGCTAGTGGGAAATTGTTAGTGTTAGCCCTAAGTCTAATATTTGTTGATTGACTTTGGACATATTTTATCATATTTATCAATAAAAATAATATTTATTTATTATTTTTCCTTTCTACATATATTTATATATTTATTATTATACTCATTTAGCTAGCACAAATATGAAGTAAAAATACTAAATAAAATATTATCTTTTCTTGATAAATAAGATATAATATGTCCAAAGTCAATCAACTATGTTGAGGCAATCTATGGTCCGGAGTGACCATAAGTTTTGATGTTTGGGCAAAGGATTTAAGTTGGGTTTATCCTTGTGATCTAATATGTGTATGTGAGTGTGCAGGATGTGTAGGTTACACATATTGACTTGGCTGGACGGTTTCGGTACTATGAAGGATGGCATGGAGACAAGATGGAGACTTGTGTGTACCCGAGGGACCATGGATAGTTGGGATGATGAGCCGAGGGGCGCGGACTTCGAAGCATGCGTGAAGGATTGCATGGAGACAAGTTGGAGACTTGTGTGTATCCGAGGGACGGGAGCTGAAGATGAAGAGGGCGTGAAGGCAACAGTCAAGGCTGCTGGTGAAGAGTCAGCTAAGTTATGAAGGGACGAGAGCCGAGGGAAGAGGACTCCAAGGGTAAGCCAGGAAGTGGACTTCAAAGGGCACACGTGAAGGGTGGCATGGAGGCAAGTCGAGGACTTGCGTGCGCATCCGAGGGAAGAGGACTTCAAAGGGCAAGCCAAAGGAGTGGACTTGAAGGCACATGTGGAGGAGGGTCGTTGAAGTGAGGAAGAGTGTTTATAGAAGCTAGGCAGTCGACTGGTGATATAACAGTTGACTGCCAGCACAAACAGAAACTCACAGAATGTTTCTGACCCAAGACCAGTCGACTGCCTTGGGAGCAGTCGACTGGTAAGCTCAATAACTAGTCGTTGAGAGAGTCGTTGGCTGGCTAGTTGAGTGGGACCAGTCTACTGGTAAATGACCAGTCGACTGGTGGCGAGGGTTTTAGTTTTGAGTTCTATTTAAGAGAACTCGGGTTGAGTTGAGAACTCTTGATGAAATAAGCTTGGTTAAGGCTTGTTAGTAGTCTCTAGAGCTCAGCGGTGTACTCGAGGTTGTGGCGAGGTTTCTCCACCCACAAGGAGCTACGCGAGCTAGCCGGAGGGCATTCGGGGAGTGATCCGCCGAAGGATCGGGGGATCGTCCACCTCACGGACTGTCGTGGAGTAGGAATCTTCATCTCTGAACCACGTAAATAGGTTTGTTAGCATTGTTTAGTTTTATTTTAGTATATTCTGCTTGCACAACTAACCTTGTAGGAAGAACAAACCGAGAAATTGCTATTCACCCCCCCTCTACCAAGGCGTAATGATTCAACAAGTGGTATCAGAGCGAAGGACCACTCTTATTGGACTAACCGCCGAGGGAGCAAAGAAATCTAGAGGAGAAGATGATGGAAGAGAAGTTGGGGGATGACATCTACACTCCACCTCCCTATGATTCAAAGGATTTCAACTATTGGAGGATGCGGATAGAGGCATGGCTCGGAATGGAGTGGGACCTTAGGATTGCGCTTGAAGAACCATTCGAAATTCATAAAGAGAAGCATGGGAAGAAACTCCGACCAAGATATTGGAATCAAGAGCAACAAAATCAATCAAAGATAAATGAAAAGGTAATTGCAATTTTACTTAATATTTTGCCTAACAATATAATTAGTGGTGTAGAAAAATATCAAAATGTACATGAGCTATGGAATAAGCTGGTAGCATTCCATAAAAATCCTACACGAGCTCAATTAGTTGAAGAGCCAGAGAAAGTGAGCTCAATAGCCCAAGAGGAGGAAAAAGAGATCGAGAGATCATCCACTTCATCAAGAGAAGAGGAAGAGGTCTCCACTTCAAGAATTGAGGGGGAGGAGAGACCCTCATCAATACCGGAGCAAGAAGAAGCTTCTATCTCCACCAAAGCAAGAATCAAAGACCATATTATATGCTTTAGATGCAATAAAAAGGGACACTACAAGGACAAGTGTCCAAATGATAAGAAAAAGAAGGTAAATCCTAAACCCATTTCAATTCTTTTTAAATCTAACATGGGTTGTAGGAATGAGGAAGCTCAAGCGAAAAGAAAGAAGATTCAGTGCTTCACATGTGGTGAGCTAGGACATTACCACACAAAGTGCCCAAGGAGTAAAGAGTTCAAGAAAATGGAGCACTTGAGAAGATGGGAGATGGATGAGAAGAAAAGAAGCTCACATCAAGGGGGAGCTCTAAGGGTAAGGGAGGTAATTCCTAACCTTAAGTTAAAATGTAATTCAAATTTAAATTCCTCCATGCATGTTAAAAATAGTGTCAATTATTCATCCATGAATGCTAGAAATAATGAAAAATGCTTGCTTGTGCATAATCATGGTTTTAGGTATAATGATAGGAATAGGATTAACAAGGTAGATCAAAACCCTAGAAAGGTCATGCATCATGAAAAATCTAAGACCTTAGGACCTAAGGATTAAGGCATAAATTCCAAGAAGGGGAGACATATGCCTAGGAAGACGGGTAGGTCTAGGAATGCCCAAGGTGGACATGTGGGTTCTAGGGTTAAAAGCCTAGAAAGGGAAAATCAAGCCTTGAGGACAAGACTTGATAAATTGAAAAAGACCCTAGAAAGATTCACGGTTGGATCTAAGGGCTTAGATATGATGTTGGGTAGTCTAAAACCTAACAATGATAGATCGGGGTTAGGATACCGGTCTAAAGTCTCCAATGCCAATGGAAAAAAGTATGCTATGGTAGCATATGATTATGACAAGAGGGAGAAGTCCAAAAATGACAAAAGAATGTCATTTAAAAGCAAAGAAAAAGTCTTAACTAAGGACAAGGGGTCCAAAATTAAGAAGGGTAGAGTTGTAGACCAAGAGTCACCGGGGAAACACCGGTGTGGTCTAGTGTTAGTTGAGTCACCTAGGGAGGTGGCCAGGGCTAAGAGCTCAAGGGGGAGCTCTAGGAGGCTATGGGATATATGGTGAATGGATCTTGGGAGGGTTACTCCTAGAGGTCTAGATGGACCATAGGATGTACCAAAAGAATTGGAGATGGACTTAAGTCTCAATTCTTGGATTTTAGCACATGAATTATGTGTTTCATGCATGGAAATATGACATTGGGGTCATATTGCATGAAAATTAGTTTTTGATGTGTAATTGCCATATAAATCAATGCTAGGGATGCATTGTGGGTTGGTATGGGCAGTGACATCAAGGGGAAACCAAAACTAGGACTTTTGGAAAAGGTTTGAGTGAACCTTTTTGCTAGTTTTGGATTTTGTGTTAAACTTGAGAATGGTGATAGATACATTTTTGAATGTATTTTTCCAAGTAGGTATGGGTACCACAAACCTCTCTACAAAATTTGGGAATTTTTGGAGATTTGTGAAATTTCTGGTGCATTTCTGAATTTGGCCAAAAAGCTAAAATTCTGATTTTCAGAGTATCAGTCGACTGGTCAGGGCTGATTTGGGTAGTCAGCAGCTGATTGGTGTCCAAATGATGTAAAACAAGTGTATGGGGGGGGGGGGGGGGGTTAGTACACATTGTTTATAATCATTAGGGGTTAAAAGATCCAATGATTGGGATATTATTGGGGTCTTTTTGATGTTAGGCAAAGGGGGAGAAGTGTTGGGTTTAATTTGGAAAAATCAAACACACCTTTGCAAGAAACCCTAGGTTTAAGGGAAGCTTAGAAAAAGGGGGAGCATGGTTGCTCCATTCTTGGCGTCAGAGGAACCTTGGAGAGGTTCTTAAAAAGTCTTTGTAAGTCCAATGTAGGGGGAGCCTTGGGATAGGTTTAAAAAAGCCCATTTTGATGAAAAAGTCCTAACTTGAAGGGTTAAGTGTGGGGATGCCTTGGGATAGGATCCATGATTGTTTGCATGTGCATATGCATTGGCGGTGTAAGTCCAAGATGGAGTCTTGGCAACGTAAGTCCAAATGATTGTTTAGCATTATTATTGCTATTTATTTTCCCTAACTTAAACGTATTGTCAAACATCAAAAAGGGGGAGATTGTTGAGACAATCTATGATTCGGAGTGACCATGAGTTTTGATGTTTGGGCACAGGATTTAAGTTAGGTTTACCCTTGTGATCTAATATGTGTATTTGAGTGTGCAGGATGTGCAGGTTACACATATTGACTTGGCTGGACGACTTCGGTACGGTGAAGGGTGGCATGGAGACAAACTGGAGGCTAGTGTGCACCCGAGGGACCATGGATAGTAGGGATGATGAGCCGAGAGGCACGGACTTCGAGGCATATGTGAAAGATTGCATGGCGACAAGCTGGAGACTTGTGTGCATCCGAGGGACGGGAGCCGAAGATGAAGAGGGTGCGAAGGCAACAGTCATGGCTGCTGGTGAAGAGTCAGCTAAGTCATGAAGGGACGAGAGTCGAGGGAAAAGGACTCCAAGGGCAAGCCGGGAAGTGGACTTCAAAGGGCACACGCGAAGGGTGGCATGAAGGCAAGTCGAGAACTTGCGTGCGCATCTGAGGGACGATAGCCGGTGGAAGAGGACTTCAAGGGGCAAGCCAAAGGAGTGGACTTGAAGGCACACATGGAGGAGGGTCGTTGAAGTGAGGAAAAGTGTTTGTAGAAGCTAGGTAGTCGACTGGTGATATAACAGTCGACTGCCAGCATAAACAGAAACTCACAGAATATTTCTGACCCAAGACCAGTCGACTGCCTTGGGAGCAGTCGACTGTTAAGCTCAAAAACTAGCCGTTGAGAGAGTCGTTGGCTGGCTAGTTGAGTGGGACCAGACGACTAGTAAATGACCAGTCGACTGGTGGCGAGGGTTTCAGTTTTGAGTTCTATTTAAGAGAACTCGGGTTGATCTAAGAACTCTTGACGAAACAAGCTTGGTTAAGGCTTGTTAGTAGTCTCTAGAGCTCAGAGGTGTACTCAAGGTTGTGGCGAGGTTTCTCCACCCGCAAGGAGCTACGCGAGCTACTCGGAGGACATCCGGGGAGTGATCCGCTGAAGGATCGAGGGATCGTCCACCTCACGGACTATCGTGGAGTAAGAGTCTTCATCTCCGAATCACGTAAATAGGTTTGTTAGCATTTTTTAGTTTTATTTTAGTATATTCTGCTTGCGCAACTAACCTTGTAGGAAGAACAAACCGAGAAATTGCTATTCACCGCCCCCCTCTAGCAAGGCGTAACGATCCAACAAACTAATGTCATGTATATATTCTCTAAACAAGTGCAATAGTAATACGTTGAGATTGACATGTTGGTCAACTGATAACTTGATCTCACAAGTCATAGATATAAGATATCAAGTTAACACAAGGATATATATTAAAGAATATATACTGAATTGACCCACCATGAGAAATTTCATAGATTATTATATATGTGTCATAAATATTCTCATAATGACTAGTAGTATAAATAGTCCTTAAACCTAAAGTCACTGTAGTTCCCCATTTAAGGAGTTGTGTACTTTGGCATCGACAAATGTCACTTGTAACAAGATGGACTATAAAGTCATTCACTGTGTATTCAATGATCTATGCAAAGGGATGTGAGTGGTGTAGATGAGATTTATCCCTTTCATATAATGGAAGAGATATCTGTGGACCCCTTAATCGAGTATGACTATTAAAATATATGATCATGCTTAAATAAGTAAATATGAGATATTAAACTTATTTGGTTAAGTGAGTCTATATAAAGAACATGAACACATAGATTGATCAGTGGATGACACAATCTATATCTCATATATCAGTCTAGATATCAAAGACAAAAGGAATGAGTTATACGAGATAATGGTCACAGAAAGGTTGAGTCGGATCTCGACATTCTCGTCACTTGGGGTAGCATTGATGCATTGCTAAATATCATTCATTGCTTATGTATTAAAATTGTTTTAAAAGTATTATCAACGTTACGAGAACCTAATGGATCACACATAGAGTATATTGATTTGAAGATTGATTTATTTTATAGTTTCGAACCTTAAGCTTAATCCTACTATAAGAAACCCTAATGGTTAGTTTTTTTTATCGCCACCTTAAATACTATCGTTAGCCAGACTCTCCAACTCCTGGAGAAGGTCAAAGGTTGAAGACTCTCCAACTTCTTGAGAAGGTTAAAAGGCTTAAGACTCACTAAAAAAAATACTCGTATAGGAACAATTTTTTTAACTTTCAAGAGTAGTTTTCAATCACCCTTACACTTTTACAATCAGTTTGAAAACCACTTATATTATTCTTTGTAGGTATAGTTTGAAACCAATCTTACACATTGTATATAACTATAAATTTAGAAACAGTTCAAACTGCTCTAAAACCCATAAAGTGTAAGAACAATTTTAAATTGCTCCTACCATTGCAATAAACTGAAATGTTAGAATCATCTTCCCAAACCAACTTTACTCTCTCACTTGTATTCTTGAACCTCTCCTCTTCCTTAAATACACGCTCTCTAGTTATTACGCTTGCAACACACCAATCATTAGTCTCAATAACTTCGTTTGTGGACTTAACTAGTGTTTAATCCACAATCGGATCGATATTTTTATTATATAACAATTTTGTTATGCACTTGTAGTAGACGACAATAATTTTTTACGCCATTGCCGAGGACTATTTGTGATTAACATTAGTCAACAAGTGATTTAGTTATTCTATAGGAATTTAATATTAATATATATATAATTTTATTATTAAATAAATTATATTACTTCATAAATTTATTATTAAATATATTATACAAATCAAATAATCTATGATAAAAAATAAAATTAATAAATAAACGAAAGTTAGATTGATAATTTAATGAGTTAAAAAACTCTATAACAAATAAATTTTTTAAAAAATGACTCAATAAAAATATAAAATAACCCATATTAAAATTGTTTAAATAAAATCAATTAACGTATATTAAATTACGCGTCCAAACAATCGGTTTACTTGGATGATGCAGGCCGATCGTTAACCGGCCCATGGATCTGATTTTGATTTCTATTCCGTGCCGGAGGAGACGGGCTAAGTCTAATTCCATGCATCTACTAATTTTGTCCAATATCCAAGCCCTTAACGCGCTCGCGCTCTCTTTCTCATCGTACTCCACATTTATCCTTGACATGGACTTGTAGACTATCAGTCATCCTCCCAATTTACCCTGTCGATAAAAAATTTCTAAAACCAGACCGATCATACCCAACTGATTAATCATTTGTTTTGTTTATTTTGTAACTCAATCTGTTCTTCCTTCACAACCACTTAATTTCGGAGGCTAGTTATCCCAGATGACTATGGCATTTATCAATTCTTAATTTACTCTAACGAGAAGACAACAAAGGAAGAGCCGTACGTACGTACTTTCTGATTTATGCGGAAAGCCAGTGAAAAACTACGATGAAATCAGATCGATCACTTGATTTGAAGAGCTGATATATACTGGATTACCAAACAAAATGGATATAACAATAAAGCCGAGAAAATGGAAATAACAGTCCGTCCGTGGATACCTCAAAAGTAAGCGGAAAATGAGAAGAGACCCTGCCACAACCTGTCAGCCACAAACAAGAGAGAGAGAGAGAGAGAGAGAGAGAGAGATATTCCTATTTACAACATCGAGACCGCCGCCAGAGCGAGGTCCAGAGGATTGTTACCCTAATCTCTGGCGGTGACAAGGGCAGGGGAGCGCACTCCAAGCGCGTGCGGCGGGGGCGGTGGGAGCGTCTGGGGCGGCGACGCGAAGGGGAGCCTTCGGAGGATGAGAAAACGGATGCGGCGGGGAAAGGGAGCGCCTCGGACAAGCTGCTCCAGCACCCGCGCCACCAGAGCCGTGTACTCCTCGAGCAGCTCCGCCACGACCGACACCAGTATCATCTTCTCCTCCTTCTCCGGCCTTCGAATCCCCCGGGCAGATCCCAAATTCCTCGTTCGCTACGGGAGACCGATGGCGAAAAGCCTTGATGGAGTAATCGAGAAGACCGTCATGATTTTTATTTTTATTTTTTGTTGTGATTTAGAATCAGCAAGATGGGACGAGAAGAAAACTGAAAACGGGGCAGCTTTGAGGAGTGAGCATGGGAGATGTTCTGGGGGTGGGTTTCTATCCACTTCGATCTTATCCGCTTTCGAAATCTGATGTCGTCCTCCGACCCTAAGGACCGGGACCCGTTCATCGGAACTCGCGTTATCAACTCCGCTGGCTCCCAGCTTCTCTCCCAGTGGATTGAGATAATTGCGAGTCTGGGTGGATCCCAGCTTCTAATTGTTGATGTGATAGGGTATTGATTTGTGGCAACTGCTAGACTTTAACAATTAAACCCGGGGCCTGTCTCATTATTTAAAGAAAAGACAAAGCAATAACTAGAATCTAATAGACTTGGTATGTTTTTTTTTCTTTTGAATATTCGTATGAATCCTGATCCGATATTTAGTTGGTATAATAATTATTTTATTATTTAATTAAAACTCTGAATTATTTATTATTAAATTTTTAATTAATTTGATATAATTCAAAATTGAATTAAATTAATATTTTTTCATACAGAAAAAAATTATTGAGAGATCATCGATTCGGATCTCACAAGATCAAATCTCTGTATTTAATTATTTTAATTTTATAATTTTATTATCTTTCATAAATATCTTAACATATTACCATAAGTTAGTGGTTTTATATTGGAAAAAATATATGGTAAAAAGTGTTTTCATATAATTAATCAATTTAATATATTATAGTAATTGTGCCATTATTACATGAAAAATATATCAATGTATTTATTTATTATTATTACTATTTATTTATTTATTAAAATCAGATACTCTCAATAAATTTGATAAAATTGAAAATTAAATTACATTAATCTCTTTTCGTATCAAAAATAATTTCATGAATTATTAATAATTTCAACTTCTTATTCTTTAAATTCTAAAAATTTAGAAAATAAAATCAAAATTTTAAAAAGATAAATTTATAATTATAAATGTTAAAAAGAAATTTATATTTTAATCTAAAATTACAATTTTAAAAAATAATTCATCACACTACAAAAAAATTAGGAATATCTAAGAAATATTTTTCTGTTTGGAATATATCGACGGAATATATATTTCGGTAGAAACTACTAATGGAAAAATATTACGTCACAAAATTTGCAAACCGACGAAAATAATTTCAAGATTCCCGATAGAATTATGATTTCATCAAGAATTTCCAACGAAATTTATTTTGAAAATTAAAATTATATTTTAAAATTTTTAAAATTATAATTTTATATTTTAGCTAAATAAATTTTTATTTTAAGTAAAATAAAATTTATATATATTTATGTATAATTCATTCAACGTATTTGCACGATCTCCAGTTATAATAAAAAATCATTGAGGGGAAAGCTGCTCATTGTAGATATTATTGCAAATTTTATTAAGGAATGCATTTAAATTTATAGAATATCAAAATATTTTATTTGTTTTTTTTACTCATTCGTGCATTGTTTATTCAAAATATCTCTATGCTATTTCTTAGCTACACTATCACTCAACGAACATGACTATTTACAATTTTATATTATATGGTTAAGATAATTGTATATATGGTTAAGACATAGAAATAAGACAAAAACGATGGGACAGACGCTTCGCTAAATGAAATGAATAACGATTTGTTTCGGTTATTCCCCCGTACGATCTATAATAAATTAATCAATGCCCTAGGCTATGGTGTAGTAGTAGGATAATTAATTACTATCTTAGATATCTATGATTTAATTTTCAACTATGATATATTTGTAAGAATTTTTCCTCCAAATGAGGCACGAATCCTGGGAGGCTGAGCTTCTAAACCGTCCACTGCGAGCGCTTCCTGATTTACCCTGATAGGCGATGGGAAACTTTCGTGGGGTCGGACCGATCACCTAAGGTTGGGAAAACCTCGTTAATCATTCTATAATAGATTAATCAAAGCTAATTCAAGATGAGAGATAACGATTTATTTCATTATATCTTAATGGTATAGTGTTCCTGCGATTAGATTATTGCCATGTGGCAGGGTCTTTTCTACGTAATTTTCCTCTGATATGTTTAGTCGAGTCATATCAACCAACGACTATAATAAATAAACTGCGATGTCTCGAGATTTGCAATTCTCACCGTCCACGCGTCGTGCATCTATTCCTTCGCACGAGAGCTACTCCATCCCTATAAAAAGGAAAGGCGAAAGTGACCTTCTGTATTCTTGCACCACTAACTATCAGAACTTGCGCCTCCTGTCCTTGCCGGCTAGAGTTTTTCTTGCTAGAGCTTCTTCTTTGGGTGTAAGTCCTGTCCGTCTCCATCTTCCTCTCTTCTTCAATATCATGGGCAAGGAAGGAAAGGGAAAGAAAGGTCAGGGTAGAAAGGAGAGACCTGAAGGGGAAGGGGCATATCGTCCGAAGTGGTACGAAGTCACTTCGTCAACGGTCAAGCCTACCACCTTAAGGGCTACTTGTGACGCATATGGCATTTCGGCGGAGTTAGAGGTCAAGGTCCCTAGGACAGACCAGTCTCCAGTAGAACCCCCCTTAGGATTTTATACCTTCTCCTTAGGGCAAGTAGAGTTTGTCCTTCATTTTTCGATTCCTCCTTTTTTTCATGGTCATCTCTAAGTATTTCGATATTCCCTTACATCAAATGACTCCAAACGTCTTCACTCAGATGGGCATGACATTTATCCTGTTCTGGCTATTTGGCATTCCTTTGACCCCCCCTCCCCACGTTCTTTCAATTACTTTTTCCTCCTCAACCTAACATCTAGGGGAGCCTTTTGCTTTACTACTCGCCCCCGCCATACATTCATCAGATGCATCCCTTCTTCCTGTTAGTAAGAGCCCTAGAGGTAATTATGTGATGATTGACTATAGATTTTTTTATATCATATTCTACCATTAATAAAGGCATGTTTAGTTATTATACTTTATATTTGTGCCAAATAACTAAGTATAAAAATATCCTTGGGTAGTATGTTTTTATCTAAATCATATCGATTGGTTGAATCGATAGTGAGATAATGTAAAAAACACTATACTAAACCATTCCTAGTCAATCATTAATATTCAAGGACAATATTAATATATGAGACTAGCATGTAGGTCAATTGATGTCTTGAGCTCACAAGTGATAGATACATAATATTAAGTTGACACATGGGTATACATTCGAGAATATGTACTGCATTGACCCGCCATGAGAAAGTTTCATATATTATCATATGTGTGTCATAAACTTTCTCATGCGACTATTAGTATGAATAGTACTTAGACCTGAAATCACTACGGTTCTCTACATAAGGAGTTATGTACTTTGGTATCATCAAATGTCACCCGTAACAGGGTGGACTATAAAGGCGATCACTGGGTATGTAAATGAATTATGCGGATGGATGTAAGTGATGTAGATGGGATCTATCCCTCTCATATGATGAGAGTGATATCTGTGGGCCCCTTGATCGAGTAGGACTACTAAAATGCTTGGTTATGCTCAAATGAGTCAATATAAGATATTGAGCTCATTTGTTTAAGTGATTCTACTCGGGGATCAAGAAACACAAAGATTGATTGAGGATGACACGGTCTATGCCTCATTGGTCAATCTAGATATCGAGGATAGAAGGACAAGGTCATATATTGTCATAGTCACGGAGATTAAGTCGGATCTCGATTTTCTCGTCACTTGGGTAGCAATGATGTATTGCTAGATGTCGCTCATTACTTATGTGTCTAAAGTGGTTTAGACACATTGCTAATGTTACGAGAACCTATTGGGTCACACACTAAGGACACGATGCTTCAAAGATTAATTGATCTTAGTTTGAGTAAGATTTGATCCGAATTGGATTAATTGAGTTAGACTCAAGTGAATCCAATTGGATTATGTGATTGAGATATAATTTGAGTTAGACTCATTTATATTAGACTCAACCACATTTAAATGAGATATTAATTATAAATTAATAATAGAGGAAGATAAAAAGTTCCTCTTCATTGGACGAAGAGAAGTTGAAGAGTCACATGAGAAAATGTGCTCTAATTGAGTTTGTATTGACATTAAAGAGGGAAGTTAAAGGGATAAAAACTCTTCATATTCATAGGATAAGTATACAAGAGTTTTTCTTGTCATTTGGATGAAAAACTTGACATTTTTCCTTCCACTCCTTCTCTTGGCCGAAAACCCTCTTCTCCCTCTACTTCTTGCTTTGTGAATCTCCTCTTGTGTCTAGCACCATCAAGGTGATTCTTCTCTGAATCTTGAGATATCGTGTTCATGTGGATACGCATAGAGACACGGACAGTACCTCTGACAAGCGGGATAAGCGAAGGGCACACGCCAAAGGTATACCTATACGATAGGAATTTGTAAATTAACTTTGTATGAGTTTTCTTTTGCATGGATCGCTCATGGGATCTATTATTTCTACTGTAATTTTTAAATATTTTTGCTTATAGATCCCTACACTTCTCATAAGGATGGAAGGAGTGTTTTTTTATTCAACTTTCCGAGTGTTCCTTCTGCCCGACTTGCTGATGAGAAGATTTTGTTGGGATTCCTGGTCGTGCATGGGAAACCTCTTCATGTCCCCGGATTAAAATTTTTCAATCTGAATAGAGAACTATTTCCCACACGACCAACTCATCATCGTGCTAACCGATTCAAGCGACCGCTTGAACAAACATATTGTTCTAGTAATCAAACTCGTCCAACCGATTAGTCGCGGAATAGACGATAGGTGGATCTTCGATTTTTGTGTTTATCATCGGGGTCCAAGATAATTAATTAAATAATTAATTAAACAATAATTAACATGCAATTAATTATCAATATGAAATAATAGCAAGATCATATGAAAGGAACAAAAACTAAAGGTTATACCTCTTGTTTACCTCGCGATCTTCTACTGTATGACCCCACCTCTTCTTGGACGTCGTGTGGGCGACGATCTACCAAGAACCGAAGTCACCAAAGCCACCAACTACTCCTCTTCCACTTGCGCTGAAAAGCCTAGCCCCTAGGGTTGTTGCCGCCAGCCACCTCAAGGAGGAAGAAGAAGATGAAGGAGAAGAGAAGAGTTCTTCTCCTTCACTTGAACCCTAACCGGCCTCCTCCTTGTCTTCCTATATTGCGGCGCCAATCACCACAAAGAGGAACAAGACCTCCTCTTCCTCTCTTCCAAGCTTGCGGCGCCGAGCACCACCAAGGAAGAGAAGCGCCGAGTTTTCCTTCTTCTCCTCTTCTTGCCATGCACCACAAAAGGAGGAGATGATCTCCTCCTTATCCTTGTGATCGCCGACCGCCAAGTGGTATGGAAGAAGGGAGGAGAAGGTGAAGAGAAGGAAGAAAGTTTCTTCCTTCTTTTCCCACCGCCGGCGTGCCCTAGGAGAGAGAAGGGAGAGAGAGGAGGAGAGGTGAGGCTTAGGGTTAGATGATCAATTGGATGCCTTGGTCTCATGACTCCATGAGGTATATATAGGCTACAATAGAGACCATGAGGAGGAGTTGGGTCTTGGCCACCTAATAGATCAAAGCCCAATTTATTAATGATGATCCATTCCACTAGAGGATCACCATTGATCTACCTCACCAACCCCCATATTTAAATATGGGTTCCACATATTATGAGTACAAAATTCTTCCCATATTTAAGATATCGAATGCCCATTAATTAATTAAATTACTGACAATTTAATTAATTAACATCTAACTCCATGAGTAGTACCACTCAACTTTATCATTATGTCGGACTAAGTCCACCTGCAAGATTTAACATGATGAGCTTTATGAGCTCCTCAAGGGGACATCATCAACCTGACTCACCAGGACATGGTTTCTTTTATAATCAACGACATGTAAATAATATTATTTCCCAACTTACCGGGCCTATCGATTTAACAAATAAATCTCGCCCATTGGTAAATTAAAGAAATAAATATTAAGTACATGTGCCCGTTATTATATCGGGATTAAGAGCATGTACTCCATAATATCTGAGGTTTGATTTAATTATATAGTCAGTATAAATTGAATCACCTCTATATCGGTCCTGCTCAATACACACAAAGTGTACTAGTGTAATTCTATGATTAAGATAAACCAATACTAAATTACACTATAATCATGCCAATGATTCGTCCAAAACCATCTAGGTTGTGAGCCTCTACTTATACTCTACAAGGAACTGATAACATGATCTTCTGTGTGACACCACACACCATATTATCTACAATATAAAGTATTAGACAATATGCACATAAATAACTAATATAAATATGCAAACAATGATCATGTGATTCTCTTTCAAAATGTAGATGTCCATACAAAAAGCTAGGCTTTTAGTATATATCCTAACAATCTCCCACTTATACTAATAGACTATGTTGTCCTCACAATATCATACATCTGACTCTCATATCCTCCACATGTCTATCAAAAGCTCTAGCTGGAAGGGCCTTAGTGAAAGGATCCGCCAGGTTGTCCTCTGATGCAATCTTGGCAACAACAACTTCTCCTCGCTTTATGATCTCTCGTATTAGGTGGTACTTGCGCTCTATGTGTTTACTCGCCTTATGGGCTCGTGGTTCCTTCGAGTTTGCAACTGCACCACTATTATCACAATAAATTGTGATAGCTCTGAGCAAACCAGGAATCACATCCAAGTCCATTAAGAAGTTCCTGAGTCATATAACTTCTTTGGCTGCTTTATAGGCTGCCACATACTCAACTTCCATGGTGGAGTCTGTTGGGTTCTCCCGATGACAAAAACACAAAACGCAGCGGAAACAAGAACTCACGAGCGATCCATGTGAAAGAAAACTCGTACAATGTTCATCTATCTAATAGATCTATCTAATGTGTATATCTTTGAAGCATGCCCTTTGCTTATCCGGCTTGTCCAAGATGCGCCGGATCTCTTGCACGTTCAAATGTCTGTGCTTCTATTCGTATCCACACGGACACGATCTCTCAACTTCGGGAAGAACTACCTTAGTTATGCTAGCAACTTGAGGTAGTTCACAAGACCACCAAGAACCCACAAGGGTTTCGGCCAAGAGGGAAGAGAGGAAGAAGAGAGGAAGGGAAGAAGAAAAAACACACTTACATCATTCAAAATGACTAGACCCTCTTTTATATTCATCCCATGAATATGAAGAGTCTTTTGTCTCTTTGACTTCCCTTCATTAAAGCCAATAAAGAGCACATCTTTCCATGTGACTCTTCACCTTCTCTTCATCCAATGAAGAGAGACTTTTTCTCTTTCCTTCATACAATTCCAACTGGGCCTCTCGGGCTTCCGACTCGGTCTCCCGACCAAGTCTCCCGAGCAAGTCCCCGAGCTCCCGACCCATCTGCCGAGCTTCCAGCCCAGTCTGCCGAGTGCCAAGCTCCTGACTCAGTCTGCCGAGCTCCCAGCTCAGTCTGCCGAGTGCCGAGCACCCGACTCACGCTCCCGAGTTCCCAACTCGAGCTCCCGAATTGACCTCCCGTCCCGAGTTCCTAACTCGAGCTCAGATCTCCCGAGTTCCCAACTCGGGCTCAGATCTCCCGAGTTCCCAACTCGGGCTTCCCGAAGCATCATGTACTTAGTGTGTGACCCAATAGGTTCTCGTGACGTTGGCAATACACCTAAACACTTTAGACACATAAGCAATGAGCGGCATCTAGCAATACATCATTGCTACCCAAGTAACAAGAAAAGTCAAGATCCGACTAAACCTCCATGATTATGATAATGTATGACCTTGTCCTTCTATCCTTGATATCTAGATTGACCAATGAGGCATAGACTGTGTCATCCTCAATCAATCTTGTGTTTCTTGATCCCTGAGTAGACTCACTCAAACAAATGAGCCCAATATCTCATATTGACTCATTTGAGCATGGTCATGCGTTTCAGTAGTCCTACTCGATCAAGGGGCCCACAGATATCACTCTCGTCATATGGGAGGGATAGATCTCATCTACATCACTCATATCCCTCCGCATAATTCATTACATACCCAGTGATCGCCTTTATAGTCCACCCTGTTACGGGTGACGTTTGATGATACCAAAGTACATAACTCCTTATGTAGGGAACCGTAGTGACTTCAGGTCTAAGGACTATTTATATCAATAGTCACATGAGAAAGTTTATGACACTCACATGACAATTTATGAAATTTCTCATGGCGGGTCAATTCAGTACATATTCTACAATGTATACCCATGTGTCAACTTGATATCACATATCCATGACTTGTGAGCTCAAGTCATCAGTTGACCTACATGCTAGTCTCCATGCATTAATATTGTCCTTGAATATTAATACTTGACTACGAATAGTTTAGAGTAGTGTTTTCTACATTATCTCACTATCGATTCAACCAATCAATATAATGTAGATAAGAACCTACTACCCAAGGACATTATTATACTTAGTTATTTGGCACAAATAGAAAGTAAGTATAATAACCAAACATGCCTTTATTAATGATAGAATATGATACAAAATGTCCCTAGTCAATCATCACATGATTGGCGCTAGGGCTCCTACTAACAGTTTTAGCATGCAAAATTCCAAGAAAGGTTTTCTACCTTTTCGGCATGGAGTACCTTTATTTAAGGAGTTGTGTCCTAAAATATCAAAGGAGATAGAGGAGATAAAGGCAGTTCCTTATGCTTCGGCTGTAGGGAGCCTAATGTATGTTATGTTATGTATGAGACCGGATATCTGTTTTTCAGTGGGCATGGTTAGCTGATATCAAAGTAATCCAGGACAAGGACATTAGACTGCGGTAAAGCATATATTTGTTGGTTAGGTATGGCTTAGCGGTTTCCAAGACAACCATGGGGCATACCTGAGAGACCTCTCTATGTCTACGGATTAAAAATTTAATCCGAATAGAGACCCGTCCCTCTAACGACCGTCTCGTCGTCGTGTTAATTAATCCAAGTTATAACTTAGCCAAAACCAAGGTTAAGGCTTTGTAACTTTTCAGATTAATTAACCACGGAAAAGACAAAGATTGGATTGCCGATTTTTGTGTTTATCTTCGGGGTCCAGTTAGTTAATTATTATCCATGACAAACAATCAAAATAATTAACAAACATACATGAAATGACGAGGCATAAAATCATGACACAATAAAACATAGCAAAAGTAAAACGGAGCTCGGGAGAGTTATACCTCGTCGTTTACCTCGTAGTCTTCTACCTTATGACCCTCCCCTCCTGGACGTCGTGTGGGTGACGATCTACTAAGACGCGGAATCACCAAGGCTCTGAATTAACCACCTTTCTTCAAGCTACTTCCAATCACCAACACAAACCCTAGAAGCCTAGGGTTGCTTGCGTCGGCCACCTATCCTCCTCTCCTCCTCACGCCGCTGGCCACCTCAAGCTCCAAGATCCGACCGGCCGCAAGGCAACGCCGAGAGGAAGGCTAGGAAGATGAAGAATATGGAAGAAGAAACTGAGATGAACTCTTTCTTCCTCCACAAAACCCTCCAGAAAACCCTAATCCCTCTCCCTCACCGCCGGCGCCAAACAAGAAGCCAAGCCTCTATTTTTCGGCCGCCAGAGACCTCTATTCCTTGCTCCTTGCTTGCGCACGCAGAGGAGGAGACAGTGATGAGGGAAGGAGACGTGATCAGAGAGGAAGAAGGGAAAGAAACCAAGCTTCTCTTCCCTCTTGTCGCCGGCATCGCAAGGTGATGGACCCACCGACTTCCTCTCCACTCGCACCTCTGCTCCAAGCTGAGCACGAAGATGCCCTTCCCTCTCCTGCCAGTCCTTCACACCCAAGAGATGAGTGGATGAAGAAGAGAAAGCTCTTCTTCTTCCTCCTCCTTCTCACCGACGCAAGAGTAACCTAGGAGAGAGAGAGAGAGCTAAGGAGGAAGGGTTTTGTGATTAATCTGAATTAATTCATTAAGCCTTGTTTCATGACTCCTATGGGGTAATTATAGGGCTAAGGTAGAGACCATGAGAAGGAGTTGGTTCTTGGCCCGCTAATGGATCCAAACCCGATCCATTAATGGTGATCCATTCCACTAAAGGATCCCATTGTACTTCCTCACCACCCCCCATATTTTCATATGGGCTCCACATATTACGAGTCGTCCATCTCCCCGTGTTTAAGATATCGAATGCCCGATAATTAATTTAATTTACTGATAATTAAATTAATTATCCTCTTGATCATTGATTAGTACCACTCAACCTTTTCATCATGCCGGACCATAGTCCACTTGCAAGATTTGACATGACGATCTTTTTGAGCTCACCAAGGGGCATTATCATCCCGACTCACCAGGACATGGATTCCGTCAATAATCAATGGCACACCATGCAGATAAAATTATTACCCAACTTACCGGGCCTATTGATCTAACAAAATAGATCTTGCTCATTGGTAAATCAAAGTAATAATTAATTAACTACATGCGCCCGTTATTATTTTGGGATTCAGAGATCGTACTCCATAATATAATCCGAGGTCTAATCCAATTTACTAAGTCAGTACAAAATTGGATGACCTCTCTTTTGGTCCTACTCAATGTACACAAAATACACTAGTGTAATTCTATGGTTAAGATAAACCACACCTAATTATACTACAACCAAGCCGATGGTTTGTCCAACTCCATATCGGTTGTGAGCCTCTTTCTTATACTTCGACAAGGAATCTGATAACATGATCTTTTGTGCGACACCACACACTATGTTATCTACAATGCCAAGTATCAGACATTTTGTGCACATACTAATATTAACATGTACTGTGTGATTTTACGATTCTCTTTAAAATGTAAATGTATCCTAACCAAAAGCAAGGCTTTTAGTATACATCCTAACAATATTAAAGTACCTGAAAAGGACTAGAGATTATATGCTTGTTTACCAGGCAGATCAATTACTCCTTGTGGGTTACACGAATTATGATTTCCAATCAAATAGGGATAACAGTAAGTCTATCTCGGGTTATGTGTTTACTTTGGAGGTGGAGCCATAGTATGGAGGAGTATCAAGTAGAAATGCGTTGTAGACTCCGCCATGGAAGCTGAGTATGGGCAGCATCTAAGGCAGCCAAGGAAGTTGTATGGCTTAGGAACTTCTTAATGGACTTAGAGGTAATTCCTGGTTTGCCCAGAGCTATTACAATTTATTGTGATAATAGTGGTGCAGTAGAAAACTCGAAGGAACCACAAGCCCATAAGGCAAGTAAACATATTGAGCGCAAGTACCACCTGATACGAGATATCATAAAGCGAGGAGAAGTTGTTGTCGCCAAGATTTCATCAGCAGATAACCTGGCAGATCCTTTCATTAAGGCCTTTCATGCGAAAGCTTATGATAGGCATATTGAGGGGATGGGAATCAGATGTATGGTAGTTTCATGGCAACATAGTCTTTTAGTATAAGTGAGAGATTGTTAGGATATTTACTATAAGCTTAGTTTTTGTATCAACATCTATTTTGGAATAAGAATCACAGTGGTCATGGTTGCATTTTATATTTATTATATATATGCAAATTGTCTATTACTTTACATTGTAGATAACATGGTGTGTGGTGCCACACAGAAGATCATGTTATCAGTTCCTTGTAAAGTATAAGTAGTGGCTCACAACCGAGATAGATTTGGACAAACTTTTGGAATGGTTGTAGTGTAATTTGATATTAGTCTATTTGACTATAGAATCATACTAGTGCACTTTGTATGTATTGAGCAGGACCGATTTGAGGTTGTTCGATTTACACTGACTATATAATCGAACAAGACCTCAGGTTATTATGATGTACATGCTCTTAATTCCAATATAATAATGGACATATGTACTTAATATTTATTTCTTTAATTTATCAATGGGCGAGATTTATTCGTTAAATCAATAGGCCTGGTAAATTGGAAAATAATATTATTTGCATGGTGTGTCGTTGATTATAGAAGGAAACCGTGTCCTAATTTTTAGGATGATGATGTCCCCTTGAGGAGCTCATAATGTTTATCATGTAAATCCTACAGGTGAACTTGGTTTAACATGATAATAAGGATGAGTGGTACTACTCATGGAGTTAGATATTAATTAATTAAATTATCAATAATTTAATTAATTAATGGACATGCGATGTCTTAAACATGGGGAGATTATGTACACATAATATGATGGAGCCCATATTTAATTATGGGGTTGGTGCGGCAATTCAATGATAACCCATTAGTGAAGCGGGTTATTATTAATGGGTTGGGTTTAGGATTCGTTAGGAGACCAAAACCAACTCTTCCTCATGGTCCCTATTGTAATCTATAAATAGCTCATGAGTCATGAAACTAAAGATATAACAATTAACCTAAGCCTTGGTTATTCTTCCTCTCTCTCTCTCCTTCGCTCTCCTAGGGTAGGGTGGCGGCAAGGAACCCTTGGAGGCCGACGCAACTTGGGGCAAGGGAAGAGGAGTTTCTTTCTTCTTCTTCTTCATCTATCCTCCTCTTCTCTTCTTTGTGGCGTGCACAACTTGAAAGAGGTCTTCTCCTTTGATTGCTGGTGGCACAAGGTGAAGAAGAAGGGAGGTCTTCTCCTTTTGGTGGCCGGCGACGCAAGGGAGAAAGAAAGGAGAAACTTCTCCTTCCTTTGGAAGCTCTCGGCGCAAGGAGAAAGAAAGGAGAAGGAAAGGTTTTCTTCCTTTGGGTCGGCGGCAACAAAGAAGTTTCTTCTTTGGTGGTTAGCGCAAGTGAGAGGAAGAAGAAGGTGGTGTTTGGTGGCTTCATTTCTTGGAAGATCGTTACTCACACGATGTCCAAGAAGAGGATAGGAATACAATAGAAGATCAAGAGGTAAAAAGGAGGTATAAATCTTGTTTTCTTATTCTAGTTCAATTGTATTCATCATGTTTTGTCATGGACCCCGAAACAAACACAAAAATCGGCGATCCAATCATCATGGATTCCACGGCTAATCAATAAAAGGAGTTAGATTTCTTGAACAACAAGTTTGTTCAAGCGATCACTCAATTGAATAGCACGATGATGAAGTAGGTCGTTTGGATAGTTTTTTTTGCATCCGGATTTGTTCTAATCAATAGAATTTTAATCCGGGGACATGGAGAGGAATCCGTTCCGAAACGAAACCAACAAAACAAATTTTCAAAGTTTATTTAAAACTTATTGCAAAATTGTTTATGTTTTTTAAAATTCATGAAAAATGCATATTCTTAAAAGCTTTAGGTGGAGAGTAATACATCAAGGGAGAGCTTTGAAACTTAACAAAGCTTTTGCAAGTCTTTAGTACTTTGAAATTTGTTTACTTGAACTTTTTAAAAACAAAAATTGCAAGTTTCTATTTTTTGAACTATATTGCAAGTTTTTATCCAATGAACTGTATTGTAAATTTCTTTTAGTATCTTGAAATCTATTGATTTTACTTAACTTTGAATTGGGTTGTCATAAATCAAAAAGTAAGAGATTGTTAGTGCTGGAAGTACCAGATTGAACCTTATTTTAATATTGATAAAATGTTCAAAGTTAAGTGCATTTTATGATCTAATGTGTTTCTCTGAGTGTGCAGGAAAGTCTTAGTATAACTAGGTACGAAGTCCTAATCTGTAGGGTTGGACACGAAGTCTTGGTCGAGGGCTGGGCATTGAAGACCTGGTGAGTGAAGCTAGGCACGAAGACCAGACTGGAGGTTGGGCACCGAAATTCTAGTCTAGGATTGGGTAGAAGACTTAGCCGAGCGAGGACAACGGATAGGAGTCGCAATGGGTCGAGGTATAGACATCATGAGTTCCGGAGTCATCTAAGACTAACCAAAAATTCAATCTGAGGTTCCCGTTGATGATAGGTAACTTCTCCTTATAAGTGGAGTAAGTGAGGATGTGCTCTTCAGAAATGAGAACAATAGGCATCAATCTAACCTAGGGTTTCGATTGAAACCTAAAAGTCATGATCGGACAACACAAGCTATTAAATACATACACATTTACTTTACTTCTATTATATTAATTCTGTGTTGCAGCTAAGCAAAAGGGCAAACTGCTAGCACTCAGGTGCCCGAGAGTCTTTGACTTAGCCAAGGCTTGGCTGAGCTAGTGCACGCTGAGTGGAGATTCCACGTCAGCAACATAGGCTCCCGAGTGTAGTCAGGCGCATGAGTGTAAATAAAGCTTGGATTGAGCACGAATCACGTAGCAGCCAGATCGCAGCAACATGAGCACTTAAGATGGCTATACGGGCCCTCGAGTGACAATATATAAGGGCTCTTCGACCAGAAGCCCAGACATCAATTCAACTATCGACTTTGCTCTTGTGTGTTGCGCCTGAAACTACTCAACGACACCAAAAAGCTGCTCTAATGATGACGTACTCAATCCTCCTTACTTTTGTGCTGTCGGTATAATTGTTGCTTATTGATATTGCTCTTGCATTGTACTTAACTTGTACTCATTTTTATAGATTGATAGAATTGCCCAAAGTAAATGGTCAAGGACCATAGACCTTGGAGTAGGAGTCGTCATAAGACTCCGAACCAAGTAAAAATAAACCTACGTAGCCATGTTTCTTTTACTTGTGTTTATTTTTGTAGCATACTCATAATTATTCTAAGTCTAAATTGAGATTTTTCGAACACAATATTCACCCTTCTACCGCTCTCTATGACCCTCCACAATATTATGTTGTTGATTTTAGAAGAAACAACATTTTGTTGTTGATTTTCTGAAATTAGCAACATAGTAAAAAAAAGTGTGGGTTCGTCATGTTTTTAGATGAACAGTAAAAAGAAAGCTGTACATGTATAAATGAAGATAACAACAACATGGTTTGGACATTTCCAAAATCACATACGTGATTGAGGGAAACACATATTTACCTAAGTTGTTTGGTAAATTACTGAAACTTTACATTACTTTACCAACATAAAAATCATCTCTCTCTTCTTGTTCTTGCGTTTGCAACTTAATTATTTTTGAGTTCATTGCATACTCATCTTTAGCTAATGGAAATGCATCTTCAAGGTCACTATACTGAATCCTTATGACTGTCGGATCTATTGAATAGTTCATATCATTCTCTATAAATTCATCCCAGTAAAAATCTCTTTCAATTTTTGTTATCATTCAAATGTTGTATTTTTTTATTGAAATAATGTATCTTCAAATAATTCTTCCAAATAATTACGGCCTACGATATTGTTAATACTAATTGCTTATTCTCTTAAATTGTGTATACAATTTGTACTCTCTTCAATACTCACTACAACACTAGCACAAGTGGAAGATGTCATCTTACTACCGCTAATATTTATGTTTGGTGTACCATCATTGAGTCAGTCTTCATTTTTTAAATCAATCTATTCCATCTCACGTGACACAACTTCATCAGAAAATGTATCTTTGCATTGATGCAACTATAAATAATAATTACTGCTATTAAATATGCAAATGTTTCTATAACACATTAGTCAAGTGAGGTAAGATAATAGATCATTATATGTTTTTAATTTTCTAGTTACCAATTTCAAAATTTAAAATTTCACATACAAGCAACTTTAATCTCATAATCACACTTTTTATGTATTAATTCAGGGTATTCTGAATTGAGCTCTCAAGAGTATAAGGGAAGACATTAAATTCTAAATGCACAACGTTAAGAACGTAAGATAGTCACCAATTTACTAAAACATGTTGTCAAGGTTCTATATAATATAAATCTATACATCATATTAATTGATTTACACATTAATAGAATAACAATTACATGTTCTCCACCAAATTGATCAGAAAATAAAACTTTATCCATACTACAATATCAACTATCACTCCTATTGTAATTGATTTTTTTACAATAATAAAACAATTATTAGAAAAATATAACCAACATTTCCCAACCTACAACAATCATAAGGGCACTTTGAGATGTAACCATCGCCTACCAAGTTTACAACATCTTTGGAAGGCTAGTTCAAACAATTTTACAACTACTTAATTTTTTTAAATCGTGTTACACTTTTTTTTTAATTTATAAGGGATATCCAGGCTTGCGTCCGACTAATCCACTTGGCTGACGGGCCCCGCCCCACAACCTTCAACGAGAGTCCCTACCGGTCAACGAGGGTAAATGGTGGGACAGAGACACGTGATGACTTCACTACTGATGATATCGGTACCCGATGGCCCGACCATATAGCAACCTGTGGCGATTTCTTCCGTCAGCATATTGCACGCTCTACCAGGGAGGAATCGAACCCGGAAAGTGAGAGATTACCCAAGTGAGCCATTACCAATCGCGTGATATTCGCGAGGGGAGGGGGGCATAAAGTTGTTACACTTGCTTATACCTCCCTTCAACCGTTCTCAAATATAATAATAGACAACTAGCAAAGCTATTTCTTGGAGCCCAATTTCGTCGTTTTTACCTATGATACATTCTAACTTTTCTTCGATAATAATCTACACCGTTTGACGAAAAATATTTCCCATTAACCAGACGTTTGCCACCTCATCCTCGTTTAACTTTTTCTTACAGCAAAGGTTAACCGTTTGTCAGAAAATTACGTACAACATTCATCGAAAATTTACTTTGCACCGTTCATTCCCGGTCGCCTTTGCTTCACACGCAGGTCGCTTTTTATGAGAAAGACAGCTTCGCAGTTCAAAGAATAATGATTGAGAGAGTGAAAATAAGAGAGTGAAAATCATAGTGAATGATGTGATACCTTATATGTACGTTCTCCGATGGGTTCACTGTGCCTCCCAGGGTATTGTTTGATTCGGGACGGCGGTAGCCGAAGGCCGCCGATGGTGTCCCAGTGATAATCGGACGTGTGCATGTAAAGTGACATAATTCACTATGATTTTTACTCTTTTATTTTCATTCTCCCTATCATTGGTCAGTTCAAAATGTTTTTTTACTTAAAAAGGGTAAAATAGGAATTTTACATATGACAAGCTATGCTATTACCTATATGATTCGAGGGAAAAAGTAAAATTTAGGAGGTGTTTGGTTTGTATTTTTCAGTCTGTTTTTCATTTTCATTTTCGGTTGAAAATGCGATTTTCTGAAAAACATGTTTGGTTTACATTTTTCAATTTTGTTTTCAAAAAAAAATATAGCGTTTTTTGAAAAATTGGAGAACAAAAAAAAGTCATTTTTCAGAAAATTAGAATATGTAATTTTCTGGAAAATGAAAATGAAAAATGAAACAAATCAAACGCCCCTTAAATTGCCGTAAAATTTGCAAAAGCACAATTTGGAAAAGTATTAATAATGACATATAAATAGTGAGACAAGCCGCAAACTTTCTTTGTCCTAATAGCGAGAGAAGCGCGAGCTTGTGTGTGTGAACATGTCCGGAGGAATTGCTCGGGGTCGCCTCGCCCAGGAGCGCAAGTCCTGGCGCAAGAACCACCCCCATGTACGTGTGTCCTTCACCTCTTCGCCTCCTCCATATCGGATCCTCTTTTTTTACCCTAGGTCTTACTCTGGTCGTTACCGTTCCTATTCGTCTAGGGTTTTGTGGCGAAGCCTGAAACTCTACTTGATGGTTCCGTCAACCTTATGACCTGGCACTGCACGGTCCCCGGCAAGCAATGGGTAAGTCTCCTCCTCGTGATCGCTGCCTGTATGCAAAGATGCCATCTTTTTAGTTTGATTCGATCTATATGCAATCAATCGTGTGTTAAATTAATGGATTGAACTGCGTTCGTGTAGATGTAATCAAACACGTACTTTAATTTATTGGAACTGTGGTGTTCAATTTGGTTTTGAATAGTTCATAGTAAACTTGGGCAAATTCGTTCGATATTATGATTTTCTACATTTCTAGGATCACTATTCTAAAACTTCTCGGATATTTTTTCTAGATACCTCTTTATGGTAGTGTATGTTCTGGAAGCTGAAGAGTACAGCAGAAGAACCATGTTCTACTTGTATGCGATAGTCTATTTCTTGTGTTCTGAAGGAACCATATTTATGGTTTTCTACATTTCTAGGATCACTATTCTAAATCAGGAAAGAAATGTTCGTATGTCTAGAAATAACGGTATAATCATTGAAGAGGAAGACTAGAGGTCGTTGGTTTGCTATTTGATGCAAAGAATGAAATCAGCAACCCAAATATATTATTCTTTTGTTATGGACATATTGTGGATGTTTGGTTTAATACAGAATGCCAAGGATCAGGCACCAAGAGCAGCAAGGAGAGGTTGGATTAGGCGGCAGCAACAATGAGTATTGGCTTAGGGACGGTGAGCCATGGAGCTGGTCATGATGATTAATTCTCTAATGTTTGGGGAATTACGAGGAATGGTGGTTGCCAATTTTTAGCGAGAGACTAGAGAGAGGTTGGGGAGGGGGGAGAGAGATGCACAATAACAGAGAAAATAATAACTTTCATGTACATCTAATATATAATTTTATAAAGAAAAATTTAATTGCTTGGTTCCTTTGACGTATTTGGGGGTGATGTTATTTGTTTGCTGAGTTTTTTGTGGCTTCCATGAAGGTTAGGTTTCCGATTGTAACATAGTGTTTGCATCCTTCCACCAAAATATTTTCTTCTTTTGATTTATCAAAGTTCATCTTTCCAAGTCCATTTGACCGTTTTATTTTTCCAAGTGGATATTGTTGCTTTCACTTACAAAGACTCATTCTCTTCGTTCGCCAAGGACAAGTCCTTCCCATCCGAAGCTTATGCTTGATTGACTAGGTTGCTATTATATTCCACTACTATATGTCAGATTGGTGTTTTAGCTTCACACATAATTCAATTCCTATGCATTTATAGGTGGATATTACATATAGAGATAGCAATATGCCTAGCTATACACAGTTTTGCAGTGTATTCTCTTTTTGAGCTCTTTTTAATATATACTTATATTCATTTTCCCTTTAAAGTCAAGGCATTCGCATTATTTGATGTAGCCCAAGAGATCTAGATGTTAGTATCTCATGTATGCATGAGTACAATTGTGCATGCGTATTTTATCTTTTAGCTTCTCTATTAGTTTCTTCATTTGAAGAGGATGAACATGCTGGGAAGGATGATGATATGACTTGGTGCTTTTCTGTATTCAGTTTTAACTAGACCTAAATAGTTAGATTAATTCTGTGGCATTTTTCTCTATCCTCTATACCTGTGCTGAGATTTACAGTAGCATCTTTGTTGGAAGTGTGTTGTGTTGTGTTGCTTAATACAATGTATTTAATACCAAAAGAATTATTTTTTCACTGTTCACTTTACGACTCAGCCATGGTCAGTCCCAAGCCCGGATAAAGGAGGAGAGTTGCGTTATGTTACTAGCCAATGTAAAATTTTAACAAATGCTTAATGAATGAATCCATTAAACTACTGTGTTAATGCTAAATTATTTCCCGGAAGGAACGCATTGCAGGGTTCGACTGTAACATCTCGACAAGGGCCGCTACATCCTTAGAAATCGAGTGTAATGTTAAATATGCAAGAGTTCGCGTTGCAGGGTCTGATTGTAACGTATCAGCAAGGGCCGCTACATCTCCATGAGAACTTGATAGTGTTAAATAGACAAGAGTTCTCACACCATAGGTGGGATCATAGTTGTTAAAAGCGCTCGCTTCACTCGCTTAAGCGCGAGGAGCGGTGACGCTCAAGGGTAGGGATTCTACGAACTCAGAAGAGAGCAAGGACAAAGAAGCGACTGCTTTGTTGCATTCTTTCGTGAAGGGTAAAAATTTCTAATTTTGTTTTTTTTGTTTAAAGCCCTAAACATCTTATAATTTTCCTTTTCTCCAACTGTGCATCTTCATATATATCTCTTGCCATGGCTGCTGCATCTTTTGCCTCTCGCATCCGCCGCTACGTCTTCTATTTCTCGCTATCGCCGATGTATCTTTGATTACCTCTTCCAGGTACACACTTCTTCTTTGTTCATATATGTTAATTCTTAGAACAAATTTGTCGAACGTGCGCCATCGCAGGATGCTTTCGGCGGCACTGGAGGCGTCCCACAAGATTTTCGGTGTCGCTGGACACATACGGTGGTGTCTAGCGGCATCAGAAGTAGCGTGGTACATCTCCGGCGCTATCGGAAGCATCGCGGGACGACTCCGACCCCGCCGTAAGTGTCCCGCGACACTTTCGGTGTAGTCCACACAATTTTTTCTTTAATTTATATTTAAAAAAATAAACAATTCCTAAAAAAAAAAAAAAAAAAGAAATCAAACAATTCCTAAAAAAATTCTTATAAACTTTATTAATTCTTATAAATTAAATTTAAATATATAAAAAAATATATTTAAAATAAAAATTCTAATAAAATTTATTAATTAATATAAATCAGATTTAAAATTAAAAAAAATATTTTAAATATAAAAAATCTGATAAATTTTATTAATTAATATAAATCAGTTTAAAATTGAGTATTTCATAGTTTTTTAGCTATAAAATCTTTTATTTAATATATTACACATTATAAATCAGTTTAAATATATAAAAAAAATTTAAAATTAAAATTTTTTATTAATTCAACTTTATTAATTAATATAAATCAGATTTAAATATATAAAAATATATTTAAAATTAAAAAAATTTAAAATTTTTTATTAATTCATATAAATCTTTAAATCAGATTTAAAATTTAAATCCAAAAATATTATATTTTAAAAAAATCTGATAAATATTAATTAGATTTAAATATATTAAAATTATATTTAAAATGAGAAACTAGTAAATTATATTAATTCATATAAATCAGTAAATCAAATTTAAATATATAAAAGATATATTTAAAATAAAAAATTTAATAAATTTTATTTATTCATATTTCATATACGTTAGTAAATCATATTTAATATATAAAATATATTTTTTATTTTAAAATAAAAATTCTTATAAATTTAATTAATTCATACAAATCAGATTATATTTTGAATTTCTGATAATTAATTTTTTTCATGTGTATATTTTTTATTCATTGATTATTATTGATTTTAATTTTTAGCCGTCATGATTGAGTTGATTTTTAACCATGTCAAATACAACAATTCTATCAATTTGAAAGGATATTGCTTGGAATTATATAATATGTTCAGATCCTAAAAATCCAATAATGTTGTAGTTTTTTGGTAAAATATCAAATGGCGGAATTTATCGATACAAGCTACATTTAGTTGGAAGCAATAGAAATGTGAAGCTTGTCCAAAATGTCCTGAGTATGTTAAAGAAGAAATTAGAGAGTTCATGCAAAAAAAAGTAATTTGAAGAATCAAATGAATGATATTCCTCATTATAATGATGATTTGAAAGAACACGAAGATGATCATCAAACTAAAGTGAAAGAGAAACGACCAATATCCGATCCAAGCATTCATCCTACGGTCCAAGATAATAAGTGTAAACAAACTAGACCTATTAATTTTTATTTTATGAAAGATGTTCATGAAATTGTCAAACAAAGACGTGAAAAAACAAAGGACAATTTAATGAAAATAAAAAGAAGGTAAAGAGATATTGCAGCTGAGAAATTTGCAAGATGGATGCATAATGTTGGAATCCTTTCAATGTTGTTAAATATGATTCTTTTGAGCCTTGTATTGAAGCTATTGGACAATTTAGATCGAGGATGAAACCTCCATTATATCATGAAGTGAGGGTTAAGTATTAGGAGTTGGCAAATACGAACTTGCTTCTCAAATCCCACGAAGATCATGCTATGTTTAGGTGCACAACCATGGCAGATGGATGGACAGATAAAAATGGTAGGACTCTTATAAATTTTTTGGTAAACGGTCCTAAAGGAAGCGTATTTGTTGAATCAGTTGATGCTTTAGTCTATTCTCACATAGCTGACAAGGTGTTTGAGTTACTTTTTAAATTTGTGTATCGTATTGGAGAAAAAAAATGTGGTTCAGATTGTAATAGATAATGCAAGTTGCAATGTCAGTATAGGTAATATTTTAAATTTATGTTACTGTCAATTAATAATTAGATCCTATTTTTAATTTTCTTTTGACTTAATGTATTTTATTTTTTCATGTCGTCTTTTGGAAAACCGATTTCCACACTTGTATTGGACTCCCTGTGCAACTCATTGTTTATATTTGTTGCTCGAGGATATATTTAAAATTCCTCATCTAAGAAATTGCATGAACGAGTATTAATGGTGAATGATTATATTTATAACAGACCATAAGTATTGAGCATGATGAGAGAGTTTGCTGGATAAAGAGACATGACAAGAATCGCAAAGACATGTTTTGCAACCGTTTTTTTACTTTAAAGCGGTTTTATGTACAACAAGAAAATCTGAGAAATATGTTTGCATATGAAAAGTGGGCAAATAGTCGATTTTTTAGGGAGACCGTAGGAAAACATATAGCAGAAGTGATAGTGATGCATTCTTTTTGGAATATATGATTTTTGCATTAAAAGTTGGTGACCCATTGGTGAAAGTATTGCGACTGGTAGATGGTGAAAAAAGATCTCCTATGGGTTATATTTACGAGTCAATGGACAAGGCCAAAGAAGCTATCATTGCGTCATTTAACAATAATGAAGAAAAGTATCGTAGTGTTTTTGAATTCATTGAAAAAAGATGGAACATTCAATTGCACGCAGCCGGATATTTCTTGAATCCAAAGTGTTTTTAGTCGAACCCTAACATAGAAAATGATGTAGAAGTGATAGAGGGTTTGTACAAGTGCATATCTAGTTTGGTGAGAGGTGAGGATTTATAAGATCAGATCACGAATCAATTGAAAAAGAAAGCAGGACTTTATGGTTTGCCAATAGTTATCAGAAAAAGAACTTTAAAATCACCAGGTTAATTTGCAAATAATATATTGTATCAATATTGGATGGTATCATGGTAATAAAGTTAATCTTATAATTTATATATTTTTATGTTTTAAGTTGATTGGTGGTCTTCTTATGATGCATCAACGCCCGAATTAAAAACATTTGCAATGAAGATTTTAAATCTCATGTGTTTTTCAGACTGTGAACGTAATTGGAGTGTTTTTGAATATGTAAGTTAGAGTTTTTTTTAATATATATTAAAAATTATATTATAGGCTTAATTTTATACTTCTTAATTTTTTTTTATAGATACATTATAAGAAGATGGCAAAAGGTGATTCGCTTACCCCTAACGCCCTTGCCAACCCATCCCAAGGCCAACACGAAGTAGGTAAATCAAGGGGTTACTAGCCTAGATGCTATGGCTAGCACATGGAGAGGGCGGGCACACTGGCTTTGCCAGATTTTGACCTCCAAACTTCAAGATGATAACACCTACACCCTAACCATTAGTCCATCCCATAGGGACAGATACATTCTAAGAAGATAAATAAGTTGCTTCAATAACGATTGAATGATTTGGTATATATCAAGTACAATAGAGTTTTGAGGCGAAATTATGACATGCGAGATAAGATTGGTCCTATTATTTTATCAGAGATAGATGATAGTAATGAATGGTTGTTGAGAAAATTAGATAACAGTGATAAAGACTATGAAAATGATTTTGTCTTTGAAGGTGAAGATTTACAATGGAGTGATGAAGCATGAGCATCTGGGGTTGGTGACATGCATATAACTTTCGATCTTGAAATGCGTCTTCATCTGCTTCAGTAAAAAGAAAACAAATTTCGACTCAAACTAGTCTTGTAGATGAAGAAGAGATTAAGTGATGAAACTGATGACGTAGATTTGGACAATGAAGATGAAGAAGATGATTATTTTTGCCTATAGATCCCTACACTGCGAACCTCCTGAACTGACTTCGGTTGCTCCCAACTGGTGACAACCTCGATCTTCTGGGGGTCTACGGAGATACCTCTGCTGGAAACCACGTGCCCCAGAAAACCGACTGATGGTAGCCAAAACGCGCACTTGCTGAACTTCGCAAATAAACACTCCCTCTGAGTCTCCAATACAATGCGAAGGTGCTGCCCGTGCTCCTCGGAACGTGAATAGATCAAGATATCATCAATGAATACAATGACAAACTTATCTAGGTACTTAAGGAATATGCGATTTATCAAATCCATGAATTACCACTGTCGCGTTGGTAAGCCCAAATGACATTACCAAAAACTTGTAATGTCTATATCTAATGCGAAATGTTGTCTTCTGGATGTCTGAGTCTCTCACTCTTAGCTGATGATATCCGGATCGCAGATTAATCTTATAATACACTGATGTATCTCTGAGCCGATCAAACAAATTCTCAATCTGTGGCAAAAGGTACTTGTTCTTGATGGTTATTGTATTCAACTGTTTATAATCAATGCATAATCTCATGGAACCATCTTTCTTCTTGACCAACAAAACCGGTGAACTCCAAGGATATACGCTCGGTCTGATGAACCCTCTGTCCAATAACTCTTGGAGCTGGAGTAGTCCTGTTACCGCTAAGTCCCAGAGTACAAATTACGTCGCGAAAATGACTCCGAAGATTCGAAATGTACTCGGATAGATCTCATCAAACCCATGCTCCAACACCCACCAAATGGGTATCATATTTAACTCCGATAAATCCGAAAAGACTCGCGAAACCTCGACTCTGATATCTAAATAAATTGTCATTCCCTGAGACCAACGGAGCCGCTGATCCAATATAAAATCAAACAGCAACTCCCCTCTCCGGCGGACAATTTAGACACACATATAACACACGCAGTATAATAGTTGGCCTCAGACCCCAAAACAGGAGATATAATCAAAAATAACAAGTGCGTCTTCGCAAATAAATAGTAAAACTCACCTGAGCTACCTTCGGGATAGGCGCGCAGCAAAACAACCACCATAAAATCCAACAGAGGACTTAAAAATACAATACCGCAGCAAATGAATCACGATACAAGTCCACGATATAAAAATGAATACAAAGCAAAGAATATGCTATAAAAGAAAAACAAAATACGCAGAAGCACCCATCAATAGAGTCGTAGGGACCTGAGACTGGCAACTGGGCTCCCTCGGCAACCTATCGACTTGAAAACCAAAACATTGTGACGGGTGGTGAGTCTAAGTGGACTATGCAGGTATAGAGAAAGATATACATGACATAATAAATAGCTGAATAAGCTATACAAAAACAACAGGATATAGTCTCAACAGAAATATCAGAATATGCACAACTGAAAGTACCAAATGAACGTACATATCAGAAATCAACCTATCCTGATCATAAAAAGGCTCATATCATACGAACAAGTGCAGGGTCATCAAACCACACATATAATATATCCTGTATGTATATGTCAAACAAAAGCAGCAATCACAATTAAATGCATAATGCACATATGCACATGATGCAATGACATGGTCACCTCTGATGCCAGTCCAACCACCGAGGCATGTCATATGCGTCAGTCGAGTGGGTAGGGCTGTGACACTGTCCACACTCTGCCATCACTGCTCCCGAGTGACCGAGTGGACAGGATGCTGGTGGAGCTCTCGCTTCGCTCCATGTACATATGGGAGAGATTTTTCTCTCATCTCCTCTGGTCTATAGGAAGAGGAGGGATGCCTGCCTGCTACCACACTCCGGAACCACTACCCATGAGCAACCGAGCGGAGCAGTACAGAGCAAATGCACACACCCAACGGTATCCACTAACCCATAAGTAACCGCGTGTGTATATCATGTAGCGGACAACGGGCTCAGACCACAAGGGAGTCGATGACCGCCGACATACAACGATGCATCAATGGTGCATGACTTTAACTCATGCAACCTCTACCAGGTCATTAATACATAACTCAACCTAACATGCACAGGTCAAAAACATGTATCCTATGTTGCACGGATACGGATACGGGTATCGTATCAAATACGATACGGATACGGCGATACGGTAAATTTTGAAAATATAAGATACGATACGATTAGGATACGACAATCATATATAGTATTGAAATTTGAGACAAAAGACATCACAATATCTAAAGTCACATTTCATCAATCATTATATCTCATTAACCTTAACAGTTAATGAAGCAAAGAACCGTATAAACTAACAAAGAACCGTATAACCAGATAATGATATCCTCATTAACGAAGCTTGATAATGAAGCAAAGAACCGTATAAACTAACAAAAAAATGAAGCTTTATAATGAAGCAAGCTTCAAACCGTATAAGCTTGATCATGAAGCAAAAAAAAAAAAATGAAGCATCTCATTGGAATTTGAAAGCATCGGTTGAAGAACATGTTGAAGAAACAATGAGTGGCTGATGGCAGAAAGATTCTGATCAAAACCAAACGGCGACGACCAAAGAAATGAGATCGAGAGATTAGGGTTTACCTGGCGACGACGACTGTGACGACGTGCGATAGAGAGGGACTGCGTGCGATAGAGAGGGACGGCGACGGGCGATAGCAGACTGTCGCCGGCGACGGCGACGGCGACGGCGTGCGATCGAGCAGGCGACGGCGCGTGATCGAGGAAAAGGGGTGACGGCGCGTGATCGGGATTAGGTTATACGCGATCTCAGTAGTTTTTATTTGTTTTTTATTAATTAGTTTTCTAATTACACTTTAAAACTTTAAAAAAATTTCAATTAACCCCTAAATATTTTAAATATTTATAAGTTTACCGTATCCTTGCCGTGTCCTTGCCGTGTCCAAAACGTATCCTCCTGGTCAAACTTCAAAAAAGTCAACGACACGGTTTTGGCCGTATCCGATACGCGTATTTGCGTATCGTATCCGTATCCGTGTCGTATCCGTGTCCGATACTTCAGAAACTTCATTTTTAGGAGTATCCGTGCTACATAGCATGTATCATAACCTAATCATTATACATCTAGGTACACATGCAAGTATAGTTAGAATCAAATCAATGCAACCATACAGTGACATGCTACCCTATCTACGTACATATGCTCGCACAAATACTGTACATAATCAGATAGTAATAAACGATACTGTATGGAAGGAAACTAGATCATATCCAAGATCAAGCACAAGTATCAAGCAGGATAACGACAGTAGTAGTTTTAAGGTAAATAAAATCTACTGCACATAAATAAATAGTCATGCATAAAGATAAGTGGGTCTAAGAAAACAAGCAAGAAGTACCCGCCTTCAAATGGAAGAACCCGTATGCGAAGAGCACCACCCGCCAATAATCAGCAATAATAAATTCAAATCAAGACCCTGTATTAAAGGACATATTTAAATAGCTATTACAAAAAGATAGTAATTAGCTAGTTAATCCCTAAACTGTGTTAGGGTTAACCTTATTATTTCCTTTTCATTTAATTATCTCTAATTAAATGAAAGATTCTTAATTACTTCACGTAATTTAAAATTAGGTCTATTTTTGGTTTATTTCAAATTCAAATTCATCAAGCTTAGATTATTAGGTTTAAATTTTAAATTAAACCTAACCTCAACCCAACCATCCAAGTATCATGTGGCAAACGCCACAAGATCCTAATACTAAGCTAACCAAACTAGTCCAAAACAGATCAATAGTAGCAAAACCATTCCACACTTCATGCGCAATTCTCACACAAGAGCAAGAAAACCAACCTACCACTGATTTAAACCAATACTTTTCACCGAGATTCCAAGAACAACACACATAACCAGTTTAAGGAAGCACGAACTCACAGTAATGAAAGATTAATCAAGATGGGATACAGGATCACTCCTCATCCAAATTAGGTCTAAAACTTATCATGAAGCTACCCACTTATCAGCTGTAAGATCGGACAGAACACACCACATATCAACCCAGTAATTCATCCATAATCTTCCAAGAAGGATCCCAATTCTACATTCCATATCATACAACATAGCAATCATTACCTAAGCTCGACAAGTCTCCACAACAGCACTCCAATTTCGGTAGCGACAGAGAAGATAGATTGCAATCTTCTGATCTCCAGCAAGTAGAACTCAGTTCTGTCGGAAACAGAGCTTGGGATCGAGCATTCAATTCCACCAAAACCTACCTGCCACAATCCAACATCACTGCATCTATAGCAAACACTCAACACCTAAGCAATAACATTCACGGTTGCATTCGAAATAAGCCAACCCTTACCTCAGTTAGACACCGGCAGCTGACTCCAACCAGATCCGCTGAAGCCAACTACCGTGGAAGGAGCTAGATCAACCCGTTCCAGCACCAAGCCTGTGAACTAAGGGCTCACTCCAATAGGATGTACATAGTTTGCTGCCGGGAAGAAGTGAATCCTTCCCCTAACACAGATCCGACGCTGAGTCAATCCTTTGGCACCAAAATGCCAACCCTAACAGAGTACCAAAGTGAAATCAAGCAAATCCACGGCTTACCTAGCAGATACTGCCAACTTCGGCGCCTAGATGCTTCCCCTCGCCGGCCCATGCAACCCGTTTCCCTTTCGTATCGAGTGAGCAGATCGGTCGAAGCGAGGAGGCTCTGATGTCGCTACCAGCCAGCCCTCAGATCAGCCTTACCTGCTCCCTTCTGATCCGCCGTGTCTCGTTGAGGAGGAGGCGACGGTTGGCATTGACGATAGCTCGTGAGGAGATGGAGGAGGAATCGGGGTGGATGGGTTTGGCTGCGATCGGGTGAGGAGATGTGAGGTGAGACCGAGGCTTTTAAGTGAGGGCACTCTTGCGTTTTAGTCCTCCCTTATTTCACATTTAAAATTACACCCCTAACCTAGGGCTTTATACGGTTTAGTCCCTCAAAATATTTAGTTTTGAACCAATTTAATCCCCTAAACTTCGTCCAAGGGCCTGGAAACCTAGCACCTACCTGGTAACCCTTCGAAAATTTTCGGGACCTAGTCAAAAGTGTTGGATTTAACAAACTATGTGTTTACATCAAAGCATTAACTCTAATTTTATATACTTTTTCATACTAGACAATGCACTGATCATATTCAAGATAAATCGTCTTGGATAAATGTAAAGAGATTAAATTCGAAAGTTGATTTGTGGAGAAAAGAACTATATGGCAAATAAAGGTTGCAAGTCAAGTATAACTGAAATTCAATATATGAAATGCAGCTTTGGTGATCAAGGCTAAGATGGGCATATACAGAATTTTGAATTTTAGATATTTTGGATGTGTCTATCAATAAGGAGATATGGATGATCTTACCAATAGGCTAAGAATGAATGGTCAAATTTGAGAGAAGCTTTTCAGGTCTTATATGATTGTTGTGTGTGTTTTAGGTTTAATGGAAATTTTATAAGATTGTGGTATAACTCTTTTATTTTATCGATTAGAATGTTGAATTGTTAGGGAACAACACAGATAAAAGGTTTATAAAATATAGATTAGAATACTAAGCAAAATCTGTTGGGGCACTAGAAACAATAAAATAAAAAAGTAATATTTCAAGAGCAACTAGGTGCAACTCCAATAGCCGATAGAGTTATGACAAAATAGATTGAGATAATATGCACATGTTTAAAGACAATCAATATATTATCTAGGCAAAGAGTTGAATTGGGTAGAGTGGAACGTGTAAGCAGTAGAGAAACTAAAGAAAATTTTGGTCAATGTAGAGAATGATTTAGTTTATTTGAATATGCATAGAGGTTAATGGAGTAAAATATCCACGTGGTCAACTCCAAATAGTTGGCACAAACGTGACTTGATGATAATCGTGTAAGAGTGGTTTGCTATACTCAACCTGAAAACTAGATGTGTATGATGTGCTAAATTTCTAAGTTTCTCTTATACAGTTACTTTTTTTCCTTATCAAGCATTTGCTAAAATTTGATTTGATCATATAAATCAAGTATCTTTTGTTGAATTAGAATTTGTTAGTGGTATTACTGTTATGTCAAATGCACTAGTCTCGTTGAAAATGCCTTTTAGTACAGTCTGATTCAAGGATGATCTTTTAAGGTCATGGAGCATTTGAAAAACTAACATCTGTTTTTCTCTCCTGTCAATTTGAGAATTGGTGGTCATTAACCTGTGAGTTGTTTTAGTAGGTTTCATTTCTATCTGGTTTAACATCCAAAGTGTCTCCTGCAACAGTCTTTTGGATTTCTTCATTTGACTTTTGAAGTCAATGGCACAGGATATTTCAATGAATTATATAAATTAACATATTACTAGGCAATTAGAAATGAGTAAAAAAGTAAAGTTGCTTAGTGGAGTTTAATAATTACTTTCTACTGTCTATTTGACCAGTGAAATTTTCGTCTTGTTTTCTTTGAACAAGAATAAATTGTTTGACAGGATTCTAGTCACTTTTGAGTGTCCCCCAACTCTTCTACCGAAAAGCCCTTATATAAAATTTTGCCATGTGACCGAGACAAATATTAGTAAAGAAATTGTTCATCATTTAGTGTTTCATTTAACTGTTGCAGACGGATTGGGAAGGTGGCTATTTCCCTCTTACTATCGTTTTCAGTGAGGACTACCCAAGCAAACCTCCCAAATGCAAGTTTCCTGCTGGTTTTTTCCATCCTAATGTCTACCCTTCTGGAACTGTGTGTCTATCGATTCTAAATGAAGAGTATGTAAGTGAACTGAGAAATGAACACGAGAGTTTTTGAACTGTGTCCATCTTTTTTGTGTGTGGATAGATTGTTATTCAACTCGTTACCTCAGGGATGGACACCAGCGATCACTGTGAAACAGATTTTGGTGGGGATACAAGATCTGCTTGATCAGCCAAACCCTGCTGACCCTGCCCAGATAGACAGCTATCATTTATTAATCCAGGTTCTGCATACTTCATCCTTGGTTCTAATTGATGTTTTTTCTTATCTCTAATAAGATTGGTCCTTTAATTAAGAGTCATGGAGTTTGCAGGATCCAACAGAGTATAAGAAGAGGGTTCGTCAGCAATCTAAACAGTATCCAACGCTGATCTAACGTTAACCTGGTGATTGTATTTGTGACTTCTGTTAGTCATCAAACTCTTTGGATGTGGTGTTCTTATTTTGGCTATAACACCAGTCTGGCAAGGGTAAATCCTGCACGGTTGTTTTGGTTGTATCTATACATGCATAGTGTTTTATTAACTCGCTAATGCGTTAGTTGGCAAGGGTAAATCCTGCACGGTTGTTTTGGTTGTATCTATACATGCATAGGGTTTCATTAAACTCGCTAATGCGTTAGTCTGGCAAGGGTAAATACTGCACGGTTGTTTTGGTTGTATCTATACATGCATAGTGTTTTATTAACTCTTTAATGCGTGATAACAATTTAGCTCATGCATTATGAAGATTGATGGGGGCAAAAAGACAGTAGATAAAGATTTACCTTTCATATTGATTTAATATATCTATAAAGGGGAGCCTTGAGGATGCTGTTTGGATTGTAGAAACTGTTGGAAATAGAGTGGTCGATAACAGGGGTGAATTACTCTTGCAAAATTAAAAATAATCTTTTATTTAAAAAAATTAATTAAATAAAAAAAGGAGATGCAATCAATTTATTTAGTTTGCAATCATAAAGATTGTTAATTTAAGATAAATATAGCTCGATCTCTTGATTAACTTCTTGGGACGGAAAAGTTTCTTATACAACGAAGTATTCAAGAAAACAATGATAACTCTAAACAGAATTTATGTACAATAAATTGTTTCTTTGTAACTGAATTTTAGTTGTCTATTTATAGTCTCAGTCAAATCTATCCACCTATCTGATTGTTGATGTTGCCTTATACAGGTGTTCGAGTGCTTAGGGGCGCTTGACATATGACTCGGGAATTATCCACTTCGTAATGTTCACGAATGGTTACTTCTGAATGAGTATGACTTCTCGGGCGTTTGTATGCACTGGAGTGCTCGGGAACATGGGTGATTGAGTGCATAGGGGTGTCTCCATTCACGGACACCTGAGTGACTTTAGGTAAGCACAGCGCTGACCAGTCTCTAGCAGATTTTTTTGGATGATCTCGGGTCTTCCAGAGTTAGGCTCACTCGAATCCTCCTTCGGTCTTCTCCTCGAGTATGCTTTTTTTCGGCTTCTTGTGTCTCGGACGTCATACACGTCTTCACATTCCACCGACGTATTCTTTTACAGACCTCCACGTCTCTTGCGGAAAGATTCTCTTGCATCATATTCTCCTTTATATATTTAACATATCTATGTAAGTTTTTTGGTAACTTTTTTACCTGTTATGAAAAGATTGAAGTGCAGGTTGTTTGATAATTTAGACGAATAGGGACTTCGTTCTAATCTTTTGAAAACAACAATAATTGCTTCCATAAAAAATATTAACAAAATTGAATAACGTCATAAGTTTTCTGAGTAAATAAAAAAATATCCAAAGACAGACAATCCAAATGCCTGATATTTTAGGATTTGCATTTCATTTTGAAGAAATATTTTTATAAAATATATCATGTTAGAGATCAAATTGTGAATAAAAATGTCTAAGATGGAACAATAATTAATTCCATAGATAATGCTGTATATGAGCTAAATGTTCCCGGATGGGATCCTCTGGTCCGGAATCCCTGGTCCTCTCCTGGTCCGCATCTGCGATATAAAATGCCCAATCACGTGTTGATCACGTGATCAAACCAAGCCAAGCCCCTCTCTCACGCCAAAGCCTCTACTTCTCTCTGCGAATTTTCCCCGGAAGCCCTACCGCAGCCATCGCCTCCATCGCCGCCCTCTCAGTGCCTCCTCCTCCCCCGACGTGCACAAACCAAGCCAAGCCCCTCGCCCGACGCAAGCCCCTCTCTCACACGAAAGCCACTTCTCCTTCTCTCTGTGAATTTTTCCCCCAAGCCCTACCGCAGCCATCCTCCCCTTCCTCTCAGTGCCTCCTCCTCCCCCGACGCAAGCCCTCTCTCACGCGAAAGCAGGAACCCTAAATCCGACCTCGCCCCTCGCCGCTCGCCGCTCGCCGACCTCCTATTTATTCCAAGCGATGTCTGCTACTGCTAATCATTCACAGTTTCCTGCGTCTAATGTTACTCCTCATATGCTTCAGCAACCTATTCAACAGTTTCCATCACAAGTACCCCAGATGTTGCTCCAACAACAGGCACAAGCTTTACAATCTAGCTTCCAATCATCTCAACAAGCAATTTTCCAATTGCAATAGCAGCTTCAACAAATGCAACAGCAGCAGCAAGTATCTGAGGCCTCTAAATTGCAGGTAAAACAACCATCGATGGTTTATCTTTTGTTTTTGGAATGACATTAGATTATGCAGGTTAATTTCTTGTCTTTGATTAGCATCTAGTTGTTTTTACTCTATTTTGCGTAATTTATATTTCATGAACTCATTGATTAAATGTGTAAGCTTGATATATATTTTTTTAATGTTAGATACGCCATCCAGTGTGAAAAAATAAGAACGACATCGTTACTCATATGAACAAACTTTCTGGTGATTGTGAGTTAATATATGTTTGTCATAGGCTTGATTTTTCAGATGTTCTTAATATCATGAACTTATGGAAGGTTGAATTAACTCTATTCAGATAACACCGATCTCTAGTTCTTGCGACTTGAGTTCTACTTCAATTGGCTCCATGGTGCTCCAATTGTTTGTTAGAGGAAAAATTATGAGAAAAGAAAATTGATCCTATCAGGCTCAACAATAAGTAAACATATTTGACAATAAAGGTTAGGAGCGGCGATGATTTTGGCCTAGTGTAAGATTTGTTCTTAACTGCTGCACAAACAAGATATTAGATCATGGAAGTTAACCTTCCATGCATGATGTTTATGTTCTTTACCCTGTTTACTCTTCTATAGAGGCCCTTCCATGTTTGCGAAGAATGTTTATGCTCTAGTTTATGTTTGTCAAGCATTTGCTTGATCCTCTCAGTTATGTGTGGCATAAAATACAAGAAGATCGTCTTTAGATTTATATACACTGTTCGATAGAAACAGTTCATCTTTGAAATAGATCAAATTGTTCGTTCAAATACTAAATGAATTCCATGTTTATATACTTTTCTCATTTCAGATTGGCTCTGTATCACGTCAAACCGGCCAGCTCGTTCAAGATTCTGATGCAATTCACAGGTAAGATAATGTTACCTTAAGCTCAAAGCAGTAGGATGATTAATCCATCAGCATGTTTGAAGGCTACTTCAAAAAAGCAAGCATGAATCTGTGCCGGAGAACAAAGATGACGGAGAATCTGACGAGGACGACGATGAGGATGACGACGACCAAGATGGTGAAGATCAGGAGGAGGATGGAGGTGATCCTTCCGGGGATGAAAATTACAATGAAGGAGATGAAAAAGATGACCCAGAAGCCAATGGTGAAGGCAGAAGCAAAGAGGACGATGATGATAATGACGATGATTACTCTTTAGTTTATTCTATTTTCTATACGTTTGATCTCAGTATCATTAGAAAGCAAAGACTAATAAGTATTGCTAAGTATTGTTAAAGTTCTAATTAGCTTTTATTTATAAATGTGTGTATAAATGAATTTAGAAATTTGAGATAAGGTGACATGGTGAATTTGTAAATCGTTACTTTTTTATTTTGTAACATAGTATGCATAAAGCTCTATTGCAATTACTTCACATTGACATGACATTTGTATAATTCAACATTTGATTATTGTAATTGCAAAAACTTAACAAATAAATTCTTTTCAGAGATAATCTTGATGCTTCGGCAGTGTTTCTTGTCCTTTTCACACAAATTCCTGTTTCATAGTTATGCTTCTCAAATTCAACTGGAAAATTTCTCATCGTTGGTTTTTGAAACCAGTTTTAGTAAATGTTATAAATCCAGAAATTATTTTCTTGTCTTCAGTCTACAACTTCACATATCATATTTCTGATTGTTCTACATTTTATTTCTGAAATGCAAGTTCTGAAATTTTTACTTTGAATCATTTATGTCGCCATAGAAAAATTGGAGCTTTATTCAAATAGAAACAGGGCTATCTCTTTTCTGAGGTTCATGCACAATTACACTATGTCATGCCATAAATAGTTATTCAAAATTTCATCTCTAAGCAATGCTTCAAAAACCAGACAAAACTGATCAGTGCAACCTATCAATCCGGTAACTAAAAGCAAAATGAGTAAGATTTGAAATTATTGAAAAATATATAACCAAGCTAATCCAGTTAAACCAAAAAAATTTGGCATCAACACATGTGATTGATAAACCTCAAATTGCTTGTGTCATTTATAATGAAGAGAAGAAATGAACAACTCTGAAAATCAAGTGATTTTACACCAAGGTCGCAAGTTCCCCAACAAGTTAAAAGATAGACAAAACATAAGCAAACATAGACAAAACATAGTCGCATGTTCCCCAACAAGTTAACAAAGCATAAGCAATTTTTTTTTTCAGACAAGAGCAATGCAAACATAGACAAAACATAAACAAAGAGCTCGATGTGAAGCTGACAAAGTAGACTAGACCATGACAACATGACACATTTGCACATCAAAATCTCCACCAAAGCTTGCCACCAAACATCAGCATTATTCCAAGTTGACCGTCGGAAAATAACCAAGATGAGATGGTTGATTCACCTATAACATAACAGTAAACAATTATTAAGTACATATTCAACCGTAAACTAAAATAAGAGTCCTAGCCACACTCAACCGTATGAAATATATATACCTGAGAAAGTTATGATGTCAATAATGGTGGAAATTGAGTCCCAACCACATTCAAACTATCAATAGAGCTAACAATTGTTGGCACATAATTCATAGACTACAATCAGAAAATAAAATGCATTCTTAGTTATAACATGAATTATTGCACATTAATATAAGTAAAATAAATACCAACTTGATGATTGATCTGATCATATTGTACGTTGGCCATGCTAGAAATAGTTTCATCTACATAATAATTACTTTTTATCATGTAAAAAAGTAACCAATTTAGGGCAAAACAGCGACAAAAACTAAAATTCCACTAGTTTCATGATATTTATGAAACTATCAATTATGATAAAAAAAAAAGGGATTACACATAAAGATGAAAAAAATTGCTATCCTCCTAACAGTTACACATAAAGATGGGAAAAAATCTAATAAAAACAAGGGATATCCAAAATTTTAATGTAAATAACAGATTTACAAGTATGATGATGCATACAGAGATTCTGATATAGCTCATAGTATAAACAACACGAGCAAAGAAAGTTTGATCAAAAGAATATCGAGCTTTAACAGATTTTCTTTAAAGCTCATTCTCTTTAACAGAAAATCGAGCTATACAAAGGCTCTGATATAACATCATACAACAAAATCGCTATACAACGGCTCTGATATAACATCATACAACAAAATCGAGCTTTAATCAGTGCCTTGAACAGAATGTTTTTTCAAAGAAAATGAAAGTGATTTAAACGGTGCCTTGAACAGAAAGTTGATCAAACAAAATGAAAGAAACCGAAAGAATGTTTTAATCCGAAAGTTGAACAGAAAGTTGATCAAACAAAATGAAAGCAACTGAAAGAATGTTTTAATCCGAAAGATGAATAGAAACTTGATCAAATAAAAATATTGACCTTGTGTCGGGAGAGGGCTTGATGCTTGGGCGCGAGAGAGAGGCACTGCGAGGTCGTCGGGAGAGGGCTTGATGCTTGGGTGCGAGAGAGAGGCACTGAGAGGTCGGGGGCTTCGCGTCGGGAGAAGGCTTGATGCTTGGGTGCGAGAGAGAGGCACTGAGAGGTCGGGGGCTTCACGTCGGGAGAGGGCTTGCGTCGGGGGAGGAGGAGGCACTGAGAGGAAGGGGAGGATGGCTGCGGTAGGGCTTGGGGGAAAAATTCACAGAGAGAAGGAGAAGTGGCTTTCGTGTGAGAGAGGGGCTTGCGTCGGGCGAGGGGCTTGGCTTGGTTTGTGCACGTCGGGGGAGGGGCTTGAGTCGGGCGAGGGGCTTGGCTTGGTTTGTGCACGTCGGGGGAGGAGGAGGCACTGAGAGGGCGGCGATGGAGGCGATGGCTGCGGTAGGGCTTCCGTGGAAAATTCGCAGAGAGAAGGAGAGGCTTTGGCGTGAGAGAGGGGCTTGGCTTGGTTTGATCACGTGATCAACACGTGATTGGGCATTTTATATCACAGATGCGGACCAGGATTCCGGACCAGAGGATCCCATCCGAAATGTTCCTGGGTAACTTTAACGTTTAGCTGATAAGAAATATGCATGTTTGTTAGTATGCATGTTTAGTATATATAACGTTTAGCTGATAAGAAATATGCATGTTTGTTTCGTTTAGTATATATAATGAATAACTCATTAATTAAAATAAATAAATTATATATATATATATATATATATAATGATTAATGAAATTTTTTCAACCTCGGACGATCGATCCGATCTCATAAAAATTTCTCACCGGCCGTTAAGGTAAATCAGAAAACGCTCACGATAGACGATCTAGAAGCTCAACGTCCAGAATTCGTGCCCCATTTGAAAAAAAAATTACTATAAATACGTCATAATTGAGGATCGAACCACGGATACCTGATATGCGACTAGTCGTCCTACCGTTATACCATAACTCCGGGGTACTATATATATATATATATATATATATCTTTGAAAAAGCAAGGTTTGAGTACTGAATAAGGGGAACAGATGCTAAAACAAAACTGCATCTGAAAACAAAAAAACACTAACCCGCATTTGATTAAGTTGTATAAATGGTCACTTATGACTAACCAAGAGCTATAACTTTGACGTTGGAGAAAATACATGCAATGAAAATATGTGATAGGCTTAAGCAACACATCCACAGAAACAGGTAAATCTCTTGAAAGTTTCACCCTAGACGAGCGTAGTCATAGAATGGCACAGTGGCAATGGTCACAGAATAGTACAGCAGCTCTTCTCTTCTGTCTGTGATACAGTAGCTTGTTGGTATCTGCTTGGGTCTGATGGGTTGTATGTAAACTCAGAGGTATCCAGACCATACTGTTCAAGCAAATTCCACGAAAAATAAGTTAGAGCCAAACTTGTGAGAAGTTGCTACAACAGTAGAATTGTTACACATGAAACAGTTTACTTTTTCTCTCATTCTTTGGCTCCAGGCGTCATTTCTGCTAGGACGATGGTCAAAACTGCCAAGCACAGGCACTCCAGTTGCTGCAGCACCTTGCCTATTCACTAGTGGCTGTCGGATGGTAGATCTTGGAGCAATATACTCATCATCGCTATCATATTCGGTGGGTCTGTTTGCAGTTCTTACTACAAAAGCTAAGACAAATAACAAACCCTGCAGATTGTATTATAGCATTCTTTGGATCAACGAGGGAACTCAGCGTATCGCAAGGGCTACAGGATCTCAATCTTTGAGTCTCCCCCACCCACACAAACATGAAACAACAATTGACAAAATATGACAACTTTTGTGGGATGTTTTTGGCAAATTCTTAAGATGAGCACCTAAAACGTAGCATTAACTGTTAGTATTGAGATGCTCATGCCTTTGTAGCATACTTCTCATCTCATCTCTGCTATACCAACATTTTGTACAGATTATTTCACAACTGCCAAATAGCACAACACAATCACAAGATTCCAAAAGCTCCATTTTTTTTTCTTTTCATTTTTAACCACTCTTTCTTATTCTATAAGTAACATCTTCATTACCATGACTAAAAAATTCAGATATCTAAAATTTTAATAAAATTTCTGTTCATCCATATCAACTATTCTTTTCTTGCTTCTCTCATTGTTGACTCACATTTCACATATCAAATTTTAGTTTCACTTAAATAAAAAGATGTTATGCTTTAAAAATATAGTTCTAGTTAAATGAATTCCTACATGATAGTAAATTTACGATGAGAAACGTGTGAATTAAAAGCTCCACTAAAAAATTAGGTATTGATAGAAAGGCTAAAGAATTACCAATAACTCTACTGCTTCATAAACAAAACCTACCTCTAAAATGATAGCCCCAAGAACAACCCACTTAGCTATCTTCCAGTTATCATCCAAGAAATTATATATAATACTGAAGTTCCCAGTTTTATCATCAGGAATAAGCTGCAGAGTATCTACGGTTAGATTCACCAAAACGGAGAAAAGAAAAAGAGAGCTAGACATGTTTAGAAGAAACTCACATCCTTCCAGCTATGGTCGAAGAATATGAAAGCTGCAGCAGCCAACTCAGCTATGATCAACAAAAACATTAAGAAAGCATACTAAATTCATATTAAGGAAACAAGAATTCCAACCAGAAAATGTGATTCAGAATAGGAAGTAGATCTACCACATCAAGAATGATTAAATAATAATGCCCTACTTCACAAATGTGAAATGACATTAATCCATATGAATTGTTCTGTGTTTATAGATACAATGCAAAACTGTCTTTAATGTTCATGTATTTCTAACACAAAAAAACAACAGAGTATTTCATACATTTGTGAACATATAATTGCATCTTAAGTCTAGTGGAATCAACTAACCATATGAACAGAAACTAATAGCTTGTAGTTCTTTCTACATCCTTCTCATGTGATCATATTACAAATTAATATGAAATAAAAATCTGTAAAAATGAGAAGATGTATATAGAATGAACAATGTACATATTATATTCGATGCTGATTCAGAGCAAGTTCTCTATTCCGGTATGATGACACATTATGCAAAAGATGAGGCCACTGGTGAACCTACAACGATGATGGGCAAGTAGGCAACTGAGCCATTGAAAATGTCAAATGCCAATGAGAACCTTTCCCCCAATTCAAATTGGTATACTTAATTGTATTTCACTCTTTTTTACATATTTTTTATTTTTTTTCAAGTTGATATAACTAAGTTTGAAATCAAAAATAACTTTGTTTAGGTTACTAGAAAAAGATAAAATAAAAAATAGTGCTATGAATTAGCAACTAACTTTCAATTGATGATAAAATATGAAAAAATAACAGTGATATGAACATGTTGATAGATACTAATAGGGGTGGGCACAAGGAGAAAGAAAAGTATGAACAATATGAGATATGAAAATTATTCAATATATGGTCACATAGCAATCTAATGAGGGGATAAAATTTATGCAGCCAAAACCCTGAGAAACAATTCATGCAACAAACCTCAATTAGGGTGCATCCCCAATTATTGACGATAATGATCTAAATAAGTTTAAATGACTAGAGCATTACTGCCAATGGTCATTTCTCGGAATACAAAAGCCAACTGTGTGAGAATTGCACCAAAAACAGAGGATATAAAAATCTTAATAAAAGAAAGAAACATATATATTTTCAAGAACTTGGGATACAAAAGACAAGCAGCAACCATTTCTTGACACTGCTCCTATACAGCCAAAGCATGATATGACAAAAAGAACAATCCCAATACCTATAAACAATAAAATAAACCTGCACAAGAGAAAATATTATTCTAACTTGATAGAAAAAGACTTGATAATTATAAAGAAGAAAAACGTAACAAAAGCAAGAAAAAAATACATCCAATCAACTATGGTTTGTATATTTAAAACTAAAACTAGGAACAACACTGGAAACACAAACTTATTACTCATAACTTCGAATGATGACAACAATTTAAAGAAATACAAAATAAATGAGTAACTAAATCAAAATCAGAAAACACAAATCTACGAGCACAGAAAATGAGTCGGATAACTGTTTCCCTGATGAATAACACAGCATATAGGAACCGATGATACATTAGAGCATATCCAACATATACTCTAGAGATTCGCATTAGTATCCTATCTTAGAGTAGGTGACAGAAAGTAGGATAAAAACCAACAAGCAGTTAGAGTTTCTCATATCACCCTTATCCAACTAATAAACTAGGAAATGGTATTAAACTATATATACAACTGCCTTCACAATGACACTTTATTTAGTGAGAATCAAACGACTAAAATTGAAACCATCATAAGAAAATTCATATTTGAATGTTTCTAATTGTTTGGCAATCGACAGTTTCAGTGTTGTAAAGGAGCCCTCGATGAAAGGTTTTGTGTTGCACGCAGGATTCAGCTAGTGCCAATCCACACTCCATAGAAGCACAACCAAAAACCTAACCCAGTTCAATATCAAAAAGCAGTTTGGTTAAAATTCAATGGCACCTAACTAAGATCTTACGACAACAGTAAAATCTAAATAGTTTGACTGAATTGTTCTATTCACAACTGACTGTTATTTACCAAACTAGTTGATAGCAATAGCAGAGTTGGTTCTCACCCTGGTCAAATTTGAGAAACATTACTTGAGAACGAGCAGAAATTGTTATTTGGAAATCTGTTTGTCATTTTATTCAGTGCCGGGATTCCCAGGAAAAAAGAAAATAGAAAGAATGACTGATAATATAAAAATTAATACAAGAACTGAAGCATAATTGGAACTTTCTCGCCGAAATGTATCAAATAAAAAGAAACTCTTGACAAAACAATATCTTTTGAAAATGTTGACAAAAAAATTTAATTGCAGCAAAGTTATCAAATATACAAAACGCTCGACATAAAAAAAAACGAATCAGATATATTCCGTACCAAGCTTCAAGAAGATGGTTAAAAAAACTGGATGAGACGGACATAGCGACAAGCAAAGGCCTCCCTAGCTTCGAGAATTCGAGATCGTTGCTCGCCAGCGGAGCTGGGTCGCCACCAGAAACGACTCTATTCCACTCCACCAGCAAGTAAATCCCATATCCGACCATCGCTAAACCAGCGGCCATCAGTACAAGATTGAAAAGCTTTAATAAACATTCCCAGAACCCCTTGCACGCCATGATCGGTATCTAAACCTGCCCCAACACCAATTACAGTCCTCCTTTTTATTTGAAACAAACCAAAAACCCTCCAACTATGCGCAGACAATAAAAATTTAAGAAATCAAAATTTTCAAGGGACATACTTGACTATCGAAGTGTTGCAGAACAAATCATGATTAGAAAGAGAACACAAGGAGAGAAAATTGCCTGAAGAAAAGTCGCGTTCCCCTTGTGCGATCGCGAAGGGGACGGGGATCGGCTTGTCGCCCTTCTTTTTGCCAAGGTGGTCTTCGTACTCTACTCAGCGCTCTCTCGTACCCCAAATTTTCCTATGAATTTATTTATTTAATTTTGTTAATTCCCGCAAGATGGAGCCCGGAAAAATGTCACACCACGTGGCGAGCAGAAGAGAGAGGTGGAGGATGTGATGGACGGTTGAGGAACACGGGGAGTTGGTGGTCGATCCCACCTCTTATCTACCACTTTCCTCACTCGCAAATCACACGACCATAGCGAACAGTCAAGCAAAAGAATGCGACTAGACTAGTTGGTGAGACTACCCTGCTTTCTTTTAAAAATAAAAAATAATAATAAAAGGAGACGAATTCTGGAAGGGGTGCTATTATTTGCTCACCTGTTGTATGACAATGCTATTTTTAATTTAAATTAATTTAAAATTTGTAGTCCTGTTTGAGTTTGAACCGACTCAATTTGTACCTCATGGATCGGTTGGTTTATTTGGATTGAAGATAGTAAAAATCCCATCTAAATAGTAAGATATTACTATATTACTTTTCAAACTCCAATTTTATCATCTCTTGAGTTTTAGCTTTGTGTTCTTCTTTCTTTCTGATCATGTATCTTATGTTCCCATGTATATCTATTAATCTTTACTTATTTATCCTTCAAGTTTCTTTCTTTATTAGTGTCAAGGATTTAAGGTAGGTAGTATCATTTTTTTTAAAAAGGAAATGAGTTCATTTCTTCCTCATGTGTCAACCTCTTAAAACTCTTTTCCTTTTTCCCTAATGTTCTTGCACACGGTTAAAACACCTATAGTCCATAGAAGACATCTAAGTATTCATGCGGCAATAGCTATGAAAATATAATTGGTAAATTTCCAACTTGCATAGGTGAGTTTTTCAAATACCCAAATCACATATTCAAATTTCAAAATTATTAAATCATATACTCCATACCCATTTTGCCCCTTTGTATTTTATCTCAATCAATTGCTACATCAACTTGGGTGATTTTTTTTAAATAGACCAATTTATTTTAAAAAAAGATTCATTCATATTAAAAAATTTATTGCTCTCAATATAGTATGCTAAATTAATGTTTGACGGCATGAATATTATAAGGAGAACTAGACGTAATTAGAAGAACTAAACGAACACATAAGACCTGATTTTATATCATTCTGAGCTTTTTAGATTTATCAGTCAGTTTTGTCTATTAGCCTAGCCAATTTTGGCTATTAGCCAGTTTAGCCAAACCGACTGATATACCTAGATAGCTCAGAATAATATGGAACTAGGCTCTATGTGTTCGCCTAGTTCTTCTGATTATATTCATGCTCTCAAATATCAATTTGACACAATATATTGAAAGCAGTGATTTTCTTTAACACGAATCAGTCTTTTTTTTAAAAAAAACATCAATTTATTTTTTAAAAAAAATGTAAATTGATTGCTACACTGCAACAATTGATTTAGGGCGTACTGTGCTGATGAACAATATTTAGAATCAATGGCTACCTACAACAATCAATTAAAAAGTCTGATTTGAGTTTAAAAAATTACTATTCTCAATATAATGTGTCAAATTGATATGTGAGAACATAAATATCTATAATTAGGAGAACTAAATAAATATATAGATCTAATTCCATGTTATTCTGCGCTCTTTATGTATATTAATCAATTTTGACAGAAATCAACTAATGGACTTAGAGAGCTCGGAATGATATGGAACTAAGTTTTATGTGCTCTTCTAATTCTCTTGATTATATTAATGTCCTCAAAAATTAATTTGGTATACTATATTGAGAGCAATGATTTTTTAATAATGAATATGTCCAAAAAATTTAATTCGTGTTAAAAAATTATTTCTCTCAATATATTGGGTCAAATTGATGTTTGAGGGCATGGATGTAATTAGGAGAACTAGATGAACATATAGAATGTAGTCCCATATCATTCTGAGCTCTCTAGGTTCATCAGTCGTTTTTGATCAGTTCGGGCAAAATCGGTAGATGGACCAAGAGAGTTCAAAATGACTTGAAATCAGGTTCTATATGTTCATATAGTTCTCTTGATTATATTCATACTTTCAAATATTAGTTTAGCATGCTACATGATGAGCGTAGATTTGATAACTTTTTATCTTTATTTTCATGCTTATTCACTTGATTTCCTTGATTCATATTTACGTTGTTATGCCTCTTTTCTTAACTTTTATTAGCATATTCCCTATTTCTTATTCGGAGATCTTCTCTTTCTCTATTTTCACTTTCAGGGAGCGTTTTGGAACCAAATAGACAAGAAAAGGAGAAATCGGAGTTGGAGACGATTGAGGACAAGGCGTCGGCCAAGAGACACGGTCCCCCCGGTAGCCTACACGGTCTAGCCTTGCCCCATGACACAACCATGCAGTTTTCCAGTTGAGGTAGTGCCTTTAGGCTCGACCGTGTGCGCCACAAAGACAGGATCGTGCCCCACGACATGGCTCGTGCCTTAGAATCTAGTTGTAGCCGTGTCTACCAGGCATGGCTATGGCCAAGCCATGCCTTATTTCCTAGTTCAAGCCGTGCCAGCTAGCATAGCCTTGCTTCAGCCCTGCCAATCCTGCCGAATGTGGCACGACCAGGTCATGCCAGCTAGCATGACCTTACTTCGGTAGTGCCAACTCAACCGTGTGTGGCACGACCAGGCCATGCCACGCCACACAACCTGTGTCGTGTGGGTCGTGTGAGGTTGGCGGACCTCGCCTATAAAAGGGGTTTTTTCTCCCCTTTTCAAGGGGAGGAAGTTTCTGTTGGAGCAATCAACCCTAAGATGGTCCGGAGTGACCATGGGTTTTGATGTTTGGGCAAAGAGTTTAAGTTAGGTTTACCCTTGTATTTGATATGCGTATGTTGAGTGTGCAGGTTGTACAGGTTACGCATATGGACCTGACTGGACGGCCTCAGTACGGTGAAGGATGGCATGGAGGCCAGCTGGAGGCTGGCGTGCGCATCTGAGGGACCATGGAGTGCAGGGACGATGAGCTGATGGGCGCGGACTTCGAGGCGTACGTGAAAGGTGGCATGGAGGCAAGCTGGAGGCTTGCGTGCGCATCCGAGGGACGAGAGCCGAAGATGAAGAGGGCGTGAAGGCAACAGTCGAGGCTGCGGAGGAGGAGTCAGTCGAGTCGTGAGGGTCGAGTGCTGTGTGAATGTACTCGGGAAGGGATTCAGCTAGGGACCAGTCGACTGCCCTGGGGGCAGTCGACTGGTAGGTGGCTGGTGAGCTGGCAAATTCGAACGTTGAGAGTGTCAACGGTCGAATTTAGCTGGCACCAGTCGACTGCCCTGGGGGCAGTCGACTGGTAGCGAGAAATCAGCCCCGAGTCTTATTTAAAGAGGACTTCGTGGTGGCTGAGTTTCTTGACGAAACTTGCTTGGATAGGGCAAGTTAGTAGTCTTGTATACTCAGGAAGTGTCCTTGGTGTTGTGGCGAGGTTTCTCCACTCACAAGGAGCGACGAGTTCTAGCCGGAGGTTATCCGGGGTTTGATCCACCGACGGATTGTTGGATTAGTCACCTGACCGGGGTGGATACCAACTAAAATCGCCGTGTTAGCATTGGTTAGTGATTTTATTATTGTTTTACTATTATTTCCGCTGTGCAAACTAACCGTGTAGGAACAAGAATTCGGCGAAATGCTATTCACCCCCCTCTAGCGTACGGAACGATCCTAACAATTGGTATCAGAGCGAGGACTGCTCTTGATCGGACTAACCGCCGAGGGAGCACACGCTAGAGGAGAAGAAACAATGGAAGATAAGTTGGGGGACAACATCTACACCCCACCGCCCTACGACAATGAGGATTTCGACTATTGGGGGCGAGGATGAAGAATTGGCTTAGCATGGAGTGGGAGTGCATGGTCATGCTAGAAGAGCCCTTCGAAGTTCCAAAGGATAAGCATGGAAAGAAGCTTCGTCCTAGATATTGGACTCAAGAGCAACAAGACTACTCTAGGGCAAACAAGAAGGTAATAGATGTATTAATTGATGTTTTGCCTAACAATGTTTTGAGTATTGTAGGGAATTATAAAAATGCACACGAATTATGGACCAAGTTGGTGGAATATCACAAGAACCCTACACAAACTCAAGGAGTAGATGAACCCGAGGAAGTGAGCTCAATAGCTCAAGAGGAGGAAGAAGTGTCCATATCCTCAAGTGAAGAAGAAAGTGAGAGGTCATTCACCTCATCTAGAGAAGAGGAGGAGGTTACCACCTCAATGATTGAGGGGGAGGAGAGATCCTCACCTACACATGATCAAGAGGAAGTCTCCACTTCATCCAAGGGTGAAGAGGAAGTCAACCAAGCCTCAACCTCCACCAAAGCAAGGACTAAAGACCACATTGTATGCTTTGGGTGCAATGAAAAAGGGCACTACAAGGATAAGTGCCCACTAGGTAATAAAAAGGAGGTACACCCTAAACCCATTGCAAATTCCTTTAAAGCTAATGTGGGTTGTAGAATTGGTGAAGCTCAAGCTAAAAGGAAGAAGATTCGATGCTTCACATGTGGAAAACTAGGGCATTATCACACTAAATGCCCTAGAAAAGGTGAGCTAAAGAAGATGGAAAATCTAAGAAGATGGGAAAAAGAAGAAAGAAGGAAGAGAAGAAGCTCACAACAAGGAAGGACTACAAGGGTAAGGGAGGTACCCTCTAACCCTAGTTTAAAAAGAAATTGATTTGAAGTTCTTCTTTACACTTCAAGAATCATGTTAATTACCCACCCATGCATGCTAGAACTCATGAGAATTGTTTATTTGTGCATAATCATGGTTTTAAGTACAATGATATGACTAAGGATAACAAGGTAGATCATAACCCTAAGAAAAACATGCATCATGATAGACCTAAGACTTGGGTACCTAAGGATCAAGACATTGACCCCAAGAAGGGGAGACAAATGCCTAAGAAAATGGATAGGTCTAGGAATGTCCAAAGTGGACATATGGAATCCAAGGTTAGAGGGCTAAAAAGGGAAAATCAAGCCTTAAGGACAAGGCTTGATATTTTAGAGAAGACCTTAGAAAGATTCAAGATTGGATCCAAAAGTCTAGACATGGTGTTGGGTAGCATCAAACCCAACTATGATAGGTCGGGTTTGGGCTATCAATTCAAGACCTCCAAGGGCAATGGAAAGAAGTATGCTGGGAAAGCATACAATCTTAGTAAGGAGGGAAAGTCTAAGGATGGCAAGGGGATGCCATCCAAGGGTAAAAAGAGTGACCTAACCAAGGACAAGGTGTCCAAGGTTAAAAAGGTCAATTTTGTAGGCCAAGAGTCACCGGTGGCACACCGGTGTGGCCTAGTGTGGATGGAGTCACCTAGGGAGGTGGCTAAGGCTAAGAGCTCAAGAGGGAGCTCTAGGAGCCTTTGGGGTCCATGGTAAATGGATCTCAAAAGTTTCTCCCTTAGAAAATTATATGAAATATGCCAAAAAGGGTTGGAAGACTTAGGTAAGTCTTAATCCTAGATTTTGGCACATTAAAAGGAGAATTTAGGGAGAAAAAGATGAAAAAGGAGAGTTAATTGATAAAATTGAGGTTTAATGGTGGAACACCATATAATTCAATGATATAAATGAGTTGTAATCAAGGAGAAGAGGATGCATTGAAGAGAAGTGAGAATTAGCGTTTTTAGGATGAGCTCATTTGATACTTTTTTAGAAGAAGTAGGATTTCGTGCTAATCTTGGGATTTGAAGTACATTTATTTGGAAACATATTTTTCCCAGGTAGATATTGACTTCACAAATCTTCCCACGAAATTTGATAATTTTTGTAGATTTGTGGAATTATTTAGGGATTTCTGAAATTCGACTAGAAAACCTGAAAATAAGGTATCAGTCGACTGCCCTGGGGGCAGTCGACTGGTCTCAAGCCCAGAATCTTTCTGTGAGTTTTGGGAGTCGAGGGCAATCGACTGGTCCGTAGGCTGAAATTAAAAAATGGGAACGGGCTAATCAGAAACCTTAAATTTGGATTATGGGATATGTTTTGGATTAAAATTAATGTTTATGATTTCATGAAGTATTATCTCATGATTTGATAAGACTTGGTTGATGCTTTGAAAATCAAGGAAGATTGATAAGTTTCCCTAGGTATCTAGGACTTAGAGGTCAAAAGGGAAAGTTGAGGACAATTCCATGTGTAAATTGATATTGGTTAGAATTGGCAAACACATGGAATTTGAGATAGATTTGAAAGTTGATACAAATGTCAAATCTTTGAGGGAAATTAGAGAGTTGTACCAAAGTCAAGCACATTTGATAATCTCAATCAAATCACATTTTTTTTCTAGGATAGGGTATATCCTAGCAAATGTGCTTGCAAACTTTTTGGAATGTTTAAAGTTTTGTTGAGTTTTTATTGACACTAGGGATAAGGGTGCTTGCGGAACATGCCTATAAGAGTGTCAAAGGAGGAAGAACTCGGGTGTTGGGTTGTGTATGACTCAACGTGGTGTCTAGGAGGTTAAGTTGGGTAGAACTTGACCTGGGAAAAATAAAAATTGGGAGAAGGCATGGGTAAAGGGGGAGGTTGTCTCCTATTTGCCCTAATTTTCATAAGAAAACTTTTGAGTTTTATACCAAACTTGGGAATGGGGATAGATACATGGTGAAATGTATTTTTCCCAAGTAGGTATGGGTACCACAAAGTTCTCCACGAAATTTGGAAATTTTTGGAGATTTGTGGAATTTCTGGCGCGTTTCTGAAATTCGGCCAGAAAACTAATTATCAGAGTATCAGTCGACTGGTCAGGGCTGGTGTGGGTATCCAGCAGCTGACTTGGGTCCAAGTGATAAGAAACATGTGTATGGGGGTCTAGTACACTGTGTTTAGGATCATTGGGGATTAAAAGAACCAATAATTGGGATATTATTGGGATCTTTTTGATGTATGGCAAAGGGGGAGAAGTTTGGGTTTAAGTTGGGAAACTAAACTTACCTTTGCTAGAAACCCTAGGTTTAGGGTGAGCTGAGATTAAGAGGGAGCATGGTTGCTCCATTCTTGGCATAAGGAGAACCTTGGAGAGGTTCTTAAAAAGCCTTTGTAAGTCCAGTGTAAGGGGGAGCTTGGGAGAAGCTTTACAAAGCCCGGTTTGGTAGAAAATCCTAGCTTGGAGGGCTAGGTGTAAAATTCCTAACTTGGAGGGTTAGGTGTGGGATGCCTTGGGATAGGATCCGGTTATGCATTGCATATGCATTCATTTAGCATGGTTTTTGCTATTACTACTATCTTGCTTTCCTAACTTAAACGGATTGCCAAATATCAAAAAGGGGGAGATTGTTGGAGCAATCGACCCTAAGATGGTCCGGAGTGACCATGGGTTTTGATGTTTGGGCAAAGGGTTTAAGTTAGGTTTACCCTTGTATTTGATATGCGTATGTTGAGTGTGCAGGTTGTACAGGTTACACATATGGACCTGACTGGACGGCCTCAGTACGGTGAAGGATGCATGGAGGCCAGCTGGAGGCTGACGTGCGCATCTGAGGGACCATGGAGTGCAGGGATGATGAGCTGATGGGCGCGGACTTCGAGGCGTACGTGAAGGGTGTCATGGAAGCAAGCTGGAGGCTTGCGTGCGCATCCGAGGGACGAGGGCCGAAGATGAAGAGGGCGTGAAGGCAACAGTCGAGGCTGCGGAGGAGGAGTCAGTCGAGTCGTGAGGGTCGAGTGCTGTGTGAATGTACTCGGGAAGGGATTCAGCTAGGGACCAGTCGACTGCCCCCAGGGCAGTCGACTGGTAGGTGGCTGGTGAGCTGGCAAATTCGAACATTAGGAGTGTCAACGGTCGAATTTAGCCGACACCAGTCGACTGCCCTGGGGGCAGTCGACTGGTAGCGAGAAATCAGCCCCGAGTCCTATTTAAAGAGGACTTCGTGGTGGCTGAGTTTCTTGACGAAACTTGCTTGGATAGGGCAAGTTAGTAGTCTTGTATACTCAGGAAGTGTCCTTGGTGTTGTGGCGAGGTTTCTCCACCCTAAAGGAGCGACGAGTTCTAGCCGGAGGTTATCCGGGGTTTGATCCACCGACGGATTGTTGGATTAGTCACCCGATCGGGGTGGATACCAACTAAAATCGCCGTGTTAGCATTGGTTAGTGATTTTATTATTGTTTTACTATTATTTCCGCTGTGCAAACTAACCGTGTAGGAACAAGAATTCGGCGAAACGCTATTCACCCCCCTCTAGCGTACGGAACGATCCTAACAGTTTCCTCACCAAGGGGGATCATCCCTAGGCTCTACCACTCTATTCCAGCGACCTCCGGCGACTCCATAATCCACATCATGTCCGACGCTCCTCCATCATCACGAAGGCTTGGATTAGATCTCAAGACTGCGGATCACGATGGATAAGCTTCTTCCCCTCTTTCTCTCCCTTTTGTTCAAGAAGCTTCATCTTGTATCTTAGATATCATTTTCCATGTCTAGTTAGTAGATCTCCCTATGTTTTAGGGCTAGGGAGTAGATGTGATGTGTATTTGAGGTAAACTCCATAGTTTGTGCAATGCCCTTGGATTAATGACATGCTTTGGAACATATCTTGTTTGATCAAATGCTTCAATCAATGTTTTATGCTTATTTGCTTGAGTGTATACTTAATTGATGTGTTGATTGAATGGATTGTGTGGACCTATGGTCAATAAGGGGAGATGCTCAAGGTTGTATGCCCAGGGAACCCTCTTTGACAAGGGTATCTTTTCAACCGGACAACCTTGAGCATTCCCTTGACTTAGACATTGTGTCCACTCATGGATAGATCTAATTCCTACTCAATGGGTTTTCCCTAATCCTGTATAAGGAGATGATTTATGTAATGTAGGATCATGTGATTGAGGCAACCTATGACAGAGGCCGATCTTTAACTAGGCATCCTAAATTACTTTGCCTATCTAATTGCATCCGATGACCCATGGGGGAAGCACTTCAATGTGAATTAGCTACTCATATTGGTAATCTAGTTATACTACCTATGATCCCAAACCATAGATACTAAAGCATTACCAATCCATGAAACTTCAAAGACCATCACATTAAAACTTATGCCCTAGGATATTCCTCCCACATAGTCTTCCAACACCAAGACCCTAGATCTCCTCCCTTCTCCTCTCTACTCTCTACTCTTTCTCTCTAGCGAACAAGTTCAGTGCGACCTTCTCCCATTTTCAGCTTGCATAGCTAGCTCACTAGTGCAACCTCCCTATTGCTTATCTCATTAGTTCCTGTGAATATGATATCTTTTTATTACTTGACAACATTCCTGTGCACTTGCGGGTAACCCAATCACTACATTGAGAGTATTGATTTTTTAAAATGAGTTAGATTCTTTAGACATAATATTCGTGTTAAAAAATTACTACTATCAATATAGTAGGTCAAATTGATGTGTAAGTGTATAAATATAATCAAGAAACTAGACAAACACATATAGCCTAGTTCCATATCATTCTAAGTTTTCTAGGTCCATTAGTCGATTTGACCAAAACTGGTTGATAGACTAGAGATCTCAGAATGACATGAATCATGCCTATGTGTTCATCTAGTTCTTTTAATTATATCTATACAGTACTCAAACATCAATTTGACATAATATATTGAGAATAGTATTTATTTTAACATTAATGGATCTTTTTTTAAAAAAATCAATCTATTTTAAAAAAATAATCTAAATTGATTGCTACACTGTATCAATTGATTGGGGATATATGCTTAGGGGTAAAATGGATAAAGATACATGATTTAGTAATTTTAAAACTTGGTATGTGATTTGTATATTTGGATAATTGTTATAATGTTGTAGCAATTTTATAATTTCTATAACAATGTAGAAATTATAAAACTATAATTGCTACAATATTCTATCACTAATGTATATAGCATATTATGTCCTTAATTGTCAAGACCATGCTAATAGTGCTAAATTATTTGTTGTCCTTAAGAAATTTTATATTATTTTCCTTTTTGAAATCACTTTAATTTAGTTTAAGGACTAATCAGTTTCTACTGGCATTCTATCTTATATCGAGGGTCTTGAGTAATAGTGGGTGTCGTCTATATATATCCACTAGGCAAAGTACAAATCAAGGATATCATTGTGAGCCAGAAGACCAAAATACACATGAGGCTTCACAATATTCTAATCCACAATATGACCTGAATGATATAGCATAGAAGGAAGATGAATTATCATATGAGCTAGATGAGGAAGCTTATGATTTAGAAGTAGATGAAGATTATTTCACTTTGTGGGCTTAGAAGATGAAGATGATTTTGTATTTAAGTATTTTCAAAATGATTATTCAATTTCTAAACTTTAGAGGATTTTGTGATATTTAAAGGTTTTGAGATTATACACATGAAGACAAGAAATTATAAAATGAAGTGTATTCGCAAGCTTTAGTCTTGTTCTTGGAGAATTGTTTCTAGAGGGCCTAAAATTTTTTGGATCACTATGTTTGATAAATTGTAGACCTGTGAAATAAAAAAAAGCACACTTGCTCATTATCTATGAGAAAAAATCGAGATTACAAATTGTATTAGTTTTTGGGTTGTGAGATTTAAGAAAAAGGGATGACTAGCGAGAAGTATACTTCAAAGATGATTATAGAAGACACTCAAAAAAGATTTAGAGTGCTGTTATCATATTTGAAAGCATTAAGAGATAAAGTCCAAGTACACGGGATTATGATGACTCATACAATAACCTTTATGCATTTGACAAAGAATTGAAGATTGGAGATAATCAGATGTTGGTGCATGTAAAATATATACATGATCGACATTTTCAATGGTCTTCTAGTCTATTAGAAAAAAAAAAATGATGAACCAGGCAGCAGACAAATTGAATCTGGGGTGACCGGCCCGGCTCCACGGAAGTTTCCCACCAGTCACCAGGGTAAATCGGGAAGCGCTCGCGGTAGGCAGTTTAGAAGCCCAGCGTCCCAGGGTTTGCGCCCCATTTGGAGGAAAAATTCCTGCAAAATGCGCCGTAGCTGGGGATCGAATCGTGGATGCCAGGATTAACGACTAGTTGCCCTACCGCTGCACCATAACCCTGGGGCATCTTCTAGTCTATTAGAAAAAATGAAAATGATGAACCAGGCAGCAGACAAATTGAACTGGGGTGGTCGGCCCGGCCTCATGGAAGTTTTCCACCGGTCACCAAGGTAAATCGGAAAGCGCTCGCGGTGGGCAGTCTAGAAGTCCAACGTCCCAGGTTCGCGCCCCATTTGGAGGAAAAATTCCTGCAAAATGCGCCGTAGCTGGGGATCGAACTGCGGATGCCTGAGTTAACAACTAGTTGCCCTACCGCTGCATCATAGCCCCGGGGGCATCTTCTAGTCTATTAGAGCTTGTATGCATGCATTTATTGAAGTCTTATGTCTAGTTATTGGTATTGATGTTTGCTGCCTAATAGGAAAGTATCCTAGTGTTCTAATGATGACAATTGGTGTTGACGAGTCCAATAGACTATTCCCAATTGCTTTTGCAATTATCGAAATTGAAAGTAATTAGCTTACTTGAGAATGATTCTTGTTAGAACTTCAAAATGAGATAATAGAATATAGATGCATACCAATTATAACTGATTGAAATCCTGAACACTACATGTGATTAATAATATATTTTCAGAGTCACATCACAATTATTATCTCATGCACCTATCCAAGAAGTTGGTATCAAATTGTAAAGATAGAGAGACATCCAAGTTGCTTTGGGCTATAACACATGCATGCATCGAGCTCACTTATAATGAGTGCATGGAGAAGATGAGGTTGTACCACCAAGAGAGCTATAAAAGAGTTGTCAAAGTGGAGAAAGAGAATGGGCTAATGTCTTATTTTTCTAGATGTAAGTACCACATGCTATCTGATCTACAATATGATATAGTACATCAAACGAAAGTTATCTAAATGGTTTTGTTTATGTAGGTAGATTGGTGAAAAATTATCGACTAGAATGACTCCTAATGTTAAAGATCTTATAAACAAGTTTAGTGTGGTTGGGGCATCATTATGCTATTCACCCATATTCCAATACAACATTTTAAGCAAGCAGTAGTAATGGAATCTATATCATTGATTTGTTGAAGAAATATTATACTTGTCATAGCTTCAACATTCATGATTTCCCATGCTCTCATCCAATGTGTATAATTTGTCATACTTATTAGGATCCTCACACCTATCGTGAAGATTTCTATTTGACAACATACTATAGAAGCACATACAACCATCTTATCCATGGAACTAGAAATAAGAAATATTAAATCTAGTGACCCACTGATTCCCAACTACTTCCTCATAGGGGTCGTGTACAACCAGAAAGATGATGAAAGACACACATTGAAAGCAAACATAGTAGCAAAATTCAAAAGCGGTATACATGGTATTCATTGTTGGGTCATAATCATCGATCTTATAGGAATCTTCCATCAACTTGAATAAATAGAATTACAATGAAGTTTTGTTCCATTTGTATTCAGTTTGAAAGATGTATGTAAATGTTTGATACATGTAATTAAAATATTATGGATTACAATGTTCACATTTAGTTTCAAGATTTATAGTATTTAGATTTAAAGTTTGAAATATTTGTTTTATAGTTTCATGATTTATAATTTAGAGATTTTTTATCGTTTCAAATGTATAGTTTCATGATTCAATTTGACAATTTTTTAACTTACAATTGGGAGATTTGTTTATAGTTTATGATATATTCTATAGTTTTACGATTTATAATTTGAGATATTTGTTTTATAGTTTCGTGCTTTATTTGACAATTTCATGACTTACCATTCGAGTTTATAATTTTAGAGTTACAGTTTCATGATAGTATCATAATTTACAATTTTACTGATTTAAAGTTTGACAAATTTGTTTTATTGTTTTAGAGTCAGTTACAAGATTTACAACTTTAATATGCACAATTTCAAGATCTAACCCTATTTTCATATTTAAAGTTTGTGAAATATCAGATTCAGACATTCAAATATAAAGTCTGATATAATTTCATTTTCAGATATAGTTTCATATACAACAATGTTGTAGCAGCTCCAGTTTCACAGCTACAATAACATCTACATAGTGTGAATGGTTCAAATCCATGTTATAGTAACTATGATGTGAGATTGAGTTATGTACTAGATTGTTAATATACAACAAAATATAAAAAGAATAAAAAAAAAATTAAAGAACCAAAGACACATCAGATTTATTTGGTTAAAAACCCCTATATTTTTATTCCACAGTCTACTTCTCAGCATGAGTCCACTACCATTCTATTTGCTGGAACCATAAGAGGTGCTGAATCCTTTTATCTTAACAACACTACAACAATACAAAAGATATAATAAAAAGGAATATTGTAAATAAACTTTACAAACAACTGATCACTTCTTTAAGCTCCCTGAATGGAAGTTGCACTCATCCTCGCAACTTTTGGATCATAAAAATAGTAGTATGTTAAAAGCTTTGAGTAGAAGAAAGATTTACCCATACCCTTTGTACAAGGGTGTTCTGATTGACTGGATCAAGTTCCAATCATCTAGACCTTATATTTTCCTTTCCCCCAAGGATAACATTTTCATTTTTTTCACTGCTTATCAATACTCTGATAGATCGGATTCACTTTCAGCCACCTAAACCCCAATCGCCTAGAACAACTTTCAATCATTCAAAACCTACTTCTAATTGTCTAAAACTTTCAAAATCTAAATGTTCCTACAACATAATAATATATATGCATATGCCTAGTGTCTGGTCTACCTGATCAATTGGGTCTATCTAGCATTTGATCTACCTGATCTACTGGGATTTTCTTGCTTGTCTGAAGTTCACTCCTTATTTCTCATTTGCTTAGAGTTCACTCCTCTAGATCTTTCACACTTGCCTAAAGTTCACTCCTTTAAGACTTCATATTTGCCTAGAGTTTGCTCCTCTAAGACTTTTCTCTTACTAGATATTCAATCACCTTTGACCTGCCTAAACTTTACACATAACTACCAAACACCTTCTTTGACTTCCATCGTGTGATTGACATCTAGTCCTTCACGACGTGTTAAGAGTTTTCATTTTATTGTAAAGTGTCCAGTCATTCATGACATACTTAGATTTCTACTTGCCCATGAAATTTCATCATGTGCCTAGCATCTAATCCTCCATGATCTCTCAAGAGTTTCTATTACTATCAAGTGTTGAATCAATCGTGATCCACTTGGAATTCTCCCAAGCTAACTCTCTATTGAACTTCTAACCAATTGCCAAGCTTTTAATCACTTTTGACCTACCTAGATTTCTTTCTACCAAGTACTTAATCAACTTTGACCAGAGGATTGCACCAACAATTCTCTTACTAACAACTATATACTACATTAATCACCTAATATTCCTACCAACATATTAATTAGACATCATAATCCTACTCAAACTTGATCAACCCGAACCACCGATCGATTGCACCAACAAATAGAAGATATATCTAATTATGTTATGAACGCCAATTTTCTTAGTCCGCTGAATACTTGGGCATACTGTAGGGATCTATAGCAAAAATAAACTATAAAGTAGTGGAAATTGATCCCTCTAGAGATTCATATGAATGCAAAATTACTCTTGCAACTACACTAACGAATAGGATTGTTACCTTTGATACATGAACAACCCTTAGAAGACTTCTAGACGGGTCGATTTCAGCACGATCAGAATGTCCACGCCTCTACGGTAATAAGCTTCTGTGATGGAGTAAAACCCTTCGTATGAGGGCTTATTATTGTCAAGAAGTATGTTTTTGACTTCATTCCAAGTAGCATATAAGTATGCTTGTGGTCCCGTAAGAATAATATAGCAGGAGTGCTTTTTACCTATAAATTTCTAGACTATAATCAAGAAGTAATTAGAGACAACATTCATAATAGCTATTTTATAATTAGATACTCCACAGGGAGTAGGAATATTCTACACATTGTCAATAAAAAAAAGTTCTATTGGATCAAGTTGAGCTCGTAATTCGAACTGAAAAGTATCTTCTTTTCATACATATTGAAGAATTTCTTGAGTTTCAAATTTCATAGTTTTTTGCCCATAAGTACGATCCTTCCTTTCTCTATCCATAATCCTAAAAAAGAGAAGTGATTGGTGAAGTAATCCGAATAAAGTATCTCCTATGAAATTATTGGTTCCCTATATGTTCCCAATTGATCTTTAGTCCTTTATTAATAATGGTGTTTGTAAATTTAATTCATCTCTTAGCACCTAAACCTTTTATTATTTCTTTAGTCTGTTGACTATACCTGACTATGGCTTCACAATCTGTTCTTACCATGATTTCAATCTTACTACAAATAAATGGCATGAGGGAATCTAAGCAATAGATAACTTCTAAGAGCTTATAGTCTAATGAAGTCAGATAACCTTTTTCTTCATATTTTCCTGATGCATATCGACAAAGGCTCTCAAAAGTTATAAGATCATATTTGGATAATTTTCTAAATAAGAATCCTCCCTTACAAACATCAGTTTCAATGACTAAATAGTCTGAGCCTAAAGGTAGAGTTAACATACGTAAATGTTGCACCATAAGTTTGATTTGTTTTACCAATTCTATGTCTTGTTGGTTAAAATACCTTTGTCCTGTTTGTGAAGTTTTATTATATAAAGGGTCACTGATATTTTCAATATCTTTTAAGTATGGTCTTGAATAATTAAGTAAGCCCAAAAATGGTCATAAGGTTTTGATATCTTCCATTTTGTTTGGGTAGGCTAATAATTTTGTAGTTATGTGTGCTTGAAGTGATATTTTTCCTTGGCCTATTGTGCTTCCTAAAAAATCAATATAGGGAGCTACTAATTTCATTTCTTTCTAGACACAATCAAGATGTGTTGTTCGAAATGATGAAAGATCATATGCAAGTGTGCATAGTGTTCCTCTTTAGTTTTAGAAAAGACTAATACATCATCAATATAGACACAAGTAAAAGAAGATACACTTCTAAAAATATCATCCACTTTGCATTGGAAGATTTGGGATGCAACCTTAAATCCAAATGGCATAACTAGCTATTCAAAATGTCCTTCAGGACAAGAGAATGTCGTTCATGGTACCGAGTTAGGGTGCATTTTTACTTGCCAAAATCTTAATTTCAAATCGAATTTTGAATACCATTTAAAATTCTGAATTTTATTAAGTAATTGTTCTTTGTCAAGGATTTTATACTCATTTTCATGACAATTATCGAGTCTTTTATAATTAAACACCATTCTAGACTGCCCCATTTTTATTTTTCTCCTTTGTTAATAATAAAGGTGAGACTCCTATGTCTAGAGTCTAATCTTTGTATGACCTTAAGTGCTAATAATTGGGTAATATGTATTATAAATTCATCTCTTTCCCAATTAGTATATCTTAAATCTTGAGCCTTAATAGAAAGATCAGGATTTATGATATTTAATTTACAGTAACGCTTATTTCTATTCCAATATTTAGTAGGGGTTTCTCTTTTAATTTCAAGTTTTTCTAGGCCAGAAATAACACTGTTGTAGAAACGAATTTCATAGTTTTCTGTCTATAGGTACGAAAATTCTTTTGTCTATCCATAATCCTAAAAAGAGAAGGGGATTTACTTGATGGTGGAGTGGAATAGAATCATTTTTGGTCGCGACCTGGCTCCGCTAGCGAGCAACATTCTCAAAGCTAGGGAGGCCTTTGCTTGTCGCTATGTCCGTCTCATCCAGTTTTTTTAACCATCTTATGGAAGCTTGGTACGGAATATATTTGATTCATTTTTTTTATGTCGAGCGTTTTGTATATTTCATAACTTTGCTGCAATTAAATTTTTTGTCAACATTTTCAAAAGATATTGTTTTGTCAAGAGTTTCTTTTTATTTGATACACATTTCGGCGAGAAAGTTCCAATTATGCTTCAGTTCTTGTATTAATTTTTATATTATCAATCATTCTTTCTATTTTATTTTTTCCTGGGAATCCCGGCACTGAATAAAATGGCAAACAGATTCCCAAAATAACAATTTATGCTCGTTCTCAAGTAATGTTTCTCAAATTTGACCAGGGTGAGAACCAACTCTGCTATTGATTCTTGATGGCATCAACTAGTTTGGTAAAATAACAGTCATTTGTGAATAGAACAATTCCGTCAAACTATTTAGATTTTACTGTTGTCGTAAGATCTTAGTTAGGTGCCATTGAATTTTAACCAAACTTCTTTTTGATATTGAACTGGGTTAGTTTTTGGTTGTGCTTCTATGGATTATGGATTGGCACTAGCTGAAACCTGCGTGCAACACAAAACCTTTCATCTAGGGCTCCTTTACAACACTGAAACTGTCGATTGCCAAACAATTAGAAACATCAAATGATCTCGGGCCAGCTTATGTGTAATCTGGCCCGGCAGCCTGACACCTAGTCAGAAGGAAAATGATTAATGGGCTAGAAAGGCCCGTCGGATAGACGTCACTTGGTCCAGGCCCCTGATCGGATGCGTGGCGGCCCACGTTCCTCAGATCGGTCTGACCCAAGCTCAGACGCTCATGCTCCCATACCCCTCCAAGTTTGGCTCCCAACTGACGCGTGGCGGCCCACGCTCCTGGGGTAAGCCCGAACCAGAGGACGCATTACTCGACACATCGTCATTCAATGCCCCGGTCGACACCGTCATAGGCCCTCAGGCGGCCTCACCATGCAGTGCCCCAGTCGGCACCCTCATAGGCCCTCAGCCGGCCTCAGCAGGCAACACAACCACTCCCTGACACCACACCACCAGAAGCTGTACGGGGTCGGCGCAGGATTGAAGCCATCCTGGTCTCAAACGACGGATATCTCGCTGAGGTATTAATCTTCCTGCCACACTTTGTCCCTCCCATACCACGACCACATACACTGGTGTCAGGCCGAGTGGCGTCAAACGACGCCAACCATTAAGTTGACAGTGTCCCTTTCCTTAACACGGTATGCACTACTTTATCCTGCCACCTCTGGGCATGCATCACCTTGTCCTCGCTATATGGCAACAGGTGGCAGGTGGGGCAGGAGCTGTCAGCTTCCCTGGCTATATAAGCCTCCTTACTCCACATCTCTCAGGTACGCGCAATAGTGCATTCCATACTGTTTTATTGCTTTCTATTGCCACCGTCGAGTACTGACTTGACCGTCGGAGTGCCTGGCCGGGGACTTTTCCCGGCGGGTTCTAACGGTCTTTGTCTTGTAGGATCAGAGCACGCCAGCTCGGCAGACAGCCTCAGCGACCTTACGCTCCCCGGAGGACCATCCAGCTGTAGGGGTGTCCACCTCGCTTCGCGACAGGATCAAATTTGGCGCTAAAAGGAGGGACATCAGCAGCCTGATCGGAAGTGAAGATGGGAGACCCCAACCTGTTAGTGATGGCTGTCTCCCGCGAGGAGTACGAGGTCCTAATGGCTACGCGAGCTCAAAGGGCTTCTCAAAGGCCCTCACAGGCCGCCAGCCAGGTGCCTCAGGGCCCAGAGCCGACGACGCATCGACCTTCTGGAGGACAGGGAAGGCTAGCCCGACCTGAGGGCGGCTCCGTGCCTCCCCCAGCAGCTGCCTCCGGGGCCGGGGTGATGAGGCTCATTCTATGTCAGCAGAAGCCTCCGTGTCCAACCCGATGCACGGAAGACGGCTAGACAAGGGGAAGGGCCCGGCTGACCCTGTTTCTACTATCCCGGTATGCAATCCTTTTGCCCTGTGGGTCTTGGAAGACCCAGTTCCTCGCCACCTTCGTTTCTTCACCATACCCGAATATGCGGGAGCTACGGATCCGGAGGAGCATTTGATGAAGTTCGAGAGCGCGGGTCTACTTCATCAATACTCGGAGGGTGTCAAGTGCCGAGCCTTCCAGACAACCCTCTCCGGCACGACCCAAAGATGGTTTGACCGACTCCCCGATGGGTCGGTCACGAGCTTTGAGGAGCTCAAGAGGGTGTTTCTGCAGCACTTTGCCAGTAGTCGGAGGCACCACAGGACGAGCCTTAATTTGTTCGCCCTGAAGCAGGGCCCGAAGGAAACCCTTCGGGCCTACATTAGGAGGTTCAATGGAGTGGCTCTAGACGTGCCGACTGCCTCACCTGAGGTCCTGGTCAGCGCCTTCTCCCAGGGCTTGCAGGATGGGGAGTTTTTTCGCTCGTTGATCATGAAGCCCCCGAAGGACTTCGACAGCCTTCTCGGCAAGGCTGTCAAATATATCAATATGGAGAAAGCACAGGGCGCTCGCAAAAAGGAGTCGGTCACCCCAGCCTCTCCCAATTCCGTTCAGGGTGCTAGACCCCCAGGGGGCCTATTCGAAGCCCACGTGGGCCCGCTGAGGGGGCAGGTATGGAGCGGCGACATGAACAACAGGTGGACCAAGGGTGTCTCCCTGCCGATGGAGGCCATACTGCACCTTTCATCAGAGCCACGACCACGCCACCGAGGAGTGTCGCCAAGCTGGTCGAGGCCAAGCCCCTGCACCCTGAGGGCGAGAACGACAGACACCTCCTGGACGAGGTGCAGGCTGAGGCGGCCCGAATGTCGACCCAGCGGCTGAAGAACTCCAGAGGAACCCCCCAGCTACTCGTAATCTCTTCCCTCAGGGGAACTGGGCTGGGGGCGAGGAAACGGAAGAGGAGCAAGCCAACCAGCAGAACGCCGCCCGGGGAGGCGTAAATGTCATCTCGGGTGGACCAACGGGAGGAGACTCCAACCGTGCCAGGAAGGCGTAGGTGCGCCGACTGGAGATTCATCAGGTCGGCACCAGCGTGGCCCATGCAGACGGGCCCTAGATTAGTTTTGGGCCATAGGATCTGCAGGGACTAGAAGTCCCACACGATGACGCACTAGTTATCACAGCTGTCATTGCTAACTATCAAGTCCACCGCACCATAGTGTGTTGAGACCGAGTGCATGTTGACATGGATGTGGGTTCATAATTTTAAAATTAATTACGTGCAGCGGAAGGTTTAGCATAAATAATTTCTCAAATTATTTAACCACACATCTAAGCATGCAATTTTATCTTGTGTAAACATGATCATATATTTAAAATTTTGCAGAAACATAAACTAATTTACGTATTACCTCGCGTAACTCGAAGGAAGGGACGAGATCCAACCGTAAGCGTCCCTTGGAAGCTCCGCCTCTATTCGCGTCCACGCCGAGTATCTTCGGGATGACTTCGCAAAGCCACGAGTTTCGTGTTCTCGAGAACTACTAGATTCTCCGAGAACGCGACGAGAAAAACCAAGAGAGAAGTTGAAAGACTAACCACAAAAGGATGGCCGGAATTAAAATTCCGGCGAAGCAAAAGAAGAGGCTTGCGGCAAAAAGATCCTTGCGGCAAACTCTAATTCCGGCAGCACCTTCTTCCGGCCAAGAGATGGCCGGAGCTTCCTTCTCCGGCAGCAGGTGGTGGTCGGCAGGGAAAGGGCAGGGCCGGCCGGCTGGTGCTCCTTCTTGGGGCTGGTTGGCGCACGGCAAGAAGGGGAGAAGAGAAGGAGAGAAAGAGAGGGAGAGAGCCTATGCCTTCATCTCTTTGATTATCACCCAAGCCTTGCCTTGGGTCCTTTATATAGTGGCCTCTCAACCATCAAGCCTCTCAAATATGGAATAACATATTCCATCATGCCAAGTTTGATTTTATATCATGGTTAAAATCATATTTTAATTCATGATAAAAAATCAATCAAGTCTCTTCTCTCCTATGGAATAAATTTTCTTATCATGGTAAATCAATCCATGATTGATTTTATAAAATAAACCAATCCATGGTTCATTTTAATTTCCATGAAAAATAAACCAAACCTTGGTTTATTATATAAAAATTTATATCATCCATAATTTTATAAAACAAACCACACTTGGTTTATTTTATAAATTGAACCAAAAACTTGGTTCTCTCCCTTTGTTGTGGCCGGCCAAGCAAAGAGGATGGAGACCCTCTTTGGCCGGCCCATCCAAGCCAAGCCCCAATGAATTAAACTTATTTAATTCATCTATTAAGTCTTCAAAAGACTTAGCCATTTTACGCTTCCGATGCGTCTCTGAAAAATTCAGATTCGACTTATCGTTTGGCTCAACCAAACTTAATCTCTCTTGATTGGAAAATCCAATTTTTAACTCGTTTTAAATCCCTCGGATTACTTGTAGTGCGTATGACTAAATAGGATTTTGATTTATGTTGGCCGTCTATAATTAATCAATTATAGAAGATCATGAGTGACACCTAGTAGTACATCATGATCCCCAATTATTCGAAAAATCAACGGTTGACCTTAGAAACAATTCTGAAACCCTTCAGCAGCTATAATGAATCGTGCCCCATTCCCTTCACCATCTTATACCCACTTGGTTCATGACATGGTCTATGTGTGTCAGTCCCCACTAGGCTGACTACGACACACCTAGCCCAAGTAACGTTTTCTCGTCCTACGGATTCTAATTACTCTCATGTATTTAAGAGATTCATACTCTGAACATGTCATGCTCTGGCCAGAGGCTTCGAGTAACAATCCGACGATACGCCTCGGGTATACATTTCCTCGCAAGGAGTGGTGAATCCTTTGTAGGCTGTTCAAACATCTTCGGGCACTTCGGCTTATACCCAATCATCCTGGGTCCACACCTCCTTGGAGATGCTTGCTTAAGATGTCAAAGTATAAGTCTCCATGACCAAGATGACTTGAACACCGCAAGTCAAAGGAACATCACACTTAAGCTGCAGTAAGAACATCACTGACATATCTATATGTAGACTACCATATGAAGTTTTACAGCCAGTCACTCCAATGAACTAGTTCCCTTAACTAGCCTTCATGTTTATCTCCGGACATCTCAATGTCACCAGCCAGTGAGAATCAGCTGATTAGAGAATAACACATGCTAGTCTTAACAGAATTGATAGTGTCCATATTTATCAATTCATCGACTAGGGATAATTTCAATACTTCACAATTGCACATGTAGAGATAATCACTAGTTGTGAATTCATCACAAATTCTCTCATGCTGTGAATTGTATTGCGGACATTCAGTAAATGAGTTTAAGATCTCAATCAAATACACAAACATGTATACTCAAATAGTGAATATTCATTTATTAGAATAAATGATTACAATCATAAGGCGATTGCCTTAGGACACTTCTCTCATATCACTAACAAACTCCCACTTGGCCTAATGCCAATCGCTACGGTACCCAATACCACAGGCTCTAACATGACCCTCAAACTTTCTTTGAGGCAAGGGCTTAGTTAAAGGATCCGCTAAATTCCTTTCAGTGGGAATTTTCTCAATTTGTATATCATTCCTACTTATAATCTCTCTGATCAGATGATAGCGGCGAAGCACATGTTTGGATCGCTGATGAGACCTTGGTTCCTTTGCTTGTGCAATAGCTCCATTGTTGTCGCAGTAAACCGGTATTGCTTCATCAATGGTTGGAACCACACCAAGTTCTGAGACAAACTTTTGATCCAGACTGCTTCCTTTGCTGCTTCCGAAGCTGCAATATATTCCGCTTCCGTGGTAGAATCCGCTACGATGTCTTGCTTGGAACTCTTCCAACTTATTGCGCCTCCATTCAAAATAAATACGTATCCAGACTGAGATTTGGAGTCATCCTTATCTGTCTGGAAACTGGCATCTGTATACCCACGTATTACCATATCACCTTCTCCATATATTAGGAACACATTCTTAGAGTTTCTTAAGTACTTGAGGATTGTCTTGACAGCCGCCCAATGATCCATTCCTGGATCAGACTGGTATCTGCTTGTGACGCTCAGAGCATAAGATACATCGGGTCTAGTACATAACATAGCATACATGATAGATCCTATCGCGGATGCATAAGGAATCTTATTCATGCAAATCCTCTCGTCTTCTGTGCGCGGACACATAGACTTCGAAAGGTTGATCCCATGCCTGATGGGAAGGTAACCTTTCTTGGATTCCGACATCCTAAACCTTTCTAGCACTCGGTCTATATATGTAGACTGCGAAAGACCAAGCAATCGTTTTGATCTATCTCTATAGCTTCTAATCCCAAGGATATAGGTTGTTTCTCCCAGGTCTTTCATGGAGAAAGTTTTGGACAACCAAATTTTAACTGACTGTAAGACTGATATATCGTTTCCTATAAGTAATATGTCATCGACATATAACACTAGGAATACAACTGTACTCCCACTAACCTTCTTGTACACACAAGGTTCGTTAGGATTTTGTGAGAAATCAAACTCTTTGATTGTCTCATCAAAACGGATGTTCCAGCTCCTGGATGCTTGCTTTAGTCCATATATGGATCGTCGAAGCTTGCATACTTTGGTTTTATTAACCGATGTGAAACCTTCAGGTTGTATCATGAATACATCCTCAAGCAGGTTTCCATTAAGGAATGCTGTTTTCATATCCATTTTCCATATCTCATAATCATAATGAACTGCTATGGCCAGGAGCATCCGAATGGATTTAAGCATAGCTACTGGCGAATAGGTTTCGTCATAATCAATTCCTTGTTTCTGACGATATCCTTTTGCCAGTAATCTAGCCTTAAAGGTAACAACATTACCTTCCATGTCGGTTTTCCTTCTTGAAAACCCACTTGCACCCTATGGGCTTAATCCCTTCAGGTGGGTTAACCAAGTCCCATACTTGATTTTTGTACATGGAATCCATTTCCGACTTCATGGCTTCAAGCCATTTATCCCTTTCTGAATTTTTCAGAACATCTTCATAACTGATAGGTTCGTCATCGTTAATGAGTAACACGTCGTTCGATTCACTTATGAGAAATCCGTATCTCTCTGGAATATTGCGTGTCCTATCAGACCTACGAAGAAGTGGTGTTGTTTTAGGTTCAACTGATAGCTCATTATTATGAGTTATTGGTTGTGGGTTTAGACTAGGTGTCTCTGTAATGTCTATTGGAGTTTCTTGAACTTCTTCAAGTTCAATGCTACTCCCACTATTTTCTTGTAAAAGAAATTCTTTTTCTAGAAATACAGCATGCCTTGAAACAAACACCTTTTGTTCCAAGGGATGATAGAATTGGTAACCTTTCGTTTCCTTAGGGTATCCAATAAATAGACATTTATCAGACTTAGCATCCAATTTGTCTGATACAGTCCGCTTTACATAAGCAGGACAACCCCATATATTTAGGTGAGATAAATGAGGTTTCTTACTATTCCACGTCTCATATGGAGTAGTAGAGACTACCTTGGTCGGGACTCTGTTTAGTAAGTAAACAGCTGTCTTAAGCACATAGCCCAAAAGGATTTTGGAAGAGTTGCATGATTCATCATAGATCTAACCATGTCCATCAAGGTTCGGTTACGCCTCTCAGATACACCATTATGCTGTGGTGTATATGGCGGAGTCTATTGAGACAATATCCCATTGTCCCTAAGATAATCTTGAAACTCTTGACTTAAGTATTCATCACCCCGATCGGATCGAAGTATCTTAATACTTTTGCCAAGCTGTTTCTCTACTTCACTTCTGAACTCTTTGAATTTCTCAAAAGCTTCAGATTTGTGTTTCATTAAGAACACATACCCGAATCGTGAGTGATCATCGATAAAGGTAATGAAGTAGCTATAGCCTCCTTGTGCAAGAGTTGACATTGGTCCACATACATCAGTATGTATTAGACCAAGAAATTCTCCCACTGGTTTACCTTTTCCGGAAAAGGGTAATTTGGTCATCTTGCCTTTTAAGCATGATTCGCATGTATCAAATGAACCGAGTTCAAATGATTCCAGAATTCCACATCGGTGTAATTTGGTCATGCGTTTCTTACTTACATGGCCAAGACGACAATGCCACATATAGGAGTCTATTTGATTATCTATTCGAGCACGTTTGTTGCTAACTTCGATATTGAAAACGTCACCGGATAAATCTAACGTGTAGATACCATTGCATAAAGTTCCGGTCCCATAAAGAACACCATTTAAAATTATGTAACAGCAATTGTTACTAAAAATTAAATGATAACCTTTTTCATTCAAGCATGAAATAGATACAATGTTCTTTATTAATGAAGGAACAAAATAATAATTATCCAATTCTAAGACAAGTCCAGTAGGGAGCTTTAGCAAATATGTTCCGATGGCAACTGTAGCAATCTTTGCTCCATTTCCAACTCGCAAATTCGCTTCTCCCTTGACGAGTCTTCTTCTATTCCTTAGCCCCTGTATGTCATTACATATATGTGAGTTACACCCAGTATCAAGTACCCAGGTGTCCGAGGAAATAGAGTGATATTCAATAACGAAGATACCTGAAGAGGATGGGGCATCAGATGCCTTCTTCTTCAAGGACTCAAGATAAACCTTGCAGTTTCTTCACCAGTGGCCCTCCTTGCCGCAGTGATGGCAAGTGCCTTTTGGTGTCTTTCAATCTTTTTGGCCTTTTTCTTCCTTCCCTTATTTTGTTCTTTGGGCTTCCTCTTAGAGCCTTTCTTTGAGGAACCAACTAACTGTTGGATCCAGAGAAACGATAGAGGGGGGGTGAATATCGTAAAACGTTCGGATTAAGAAATAGAGAATGCACAGCGGAAATTAACACAAACACACGCAAACACCAAGTTTTTTACTTGGTTCGGAGTCGCGGTCGGCTCCTACTCTAAGGCCTACGGTCGTTGACCGTTTTCTGCGGGCAATTCTATATGCGCAAAAAGTTTACAGGTATAGATTACAAAATTAGTACATTAAACTAAAAGAAAGCCGCTCTTAATTACTGACGTCCAGAGTAGATCGTATTTTTGAAGCAGAGGGACATCGTCGGCGCTTGTATCTCGAGTCGGGAGGTTTTCGAAGCAGAGCGTGAGCGTAGAAGAGCGTGAATTCGTTGAAAGAATTGATTGCTTGAAGCCTTGGGGTCGAGGGCCTTTTTATAGCCCCTGGGGGCGCCCGGAACGTCGGGGGCGCCCCACACATGTCAGCTGATCCGAGTTCCTCTCGGTCAGCTCTGATCCCTTCAATCTCAGGATCAGGCTTTGACGGGGGCGCCCGGGACGCTGGGGGCGCCCGGAAGCATGGGGGGCGCCCGGGAGCATGGGGGCGCCCCGCCCATAAGCTGCCGAAGTTCTTCTTTTGCTTCATCTATTTTGTGTTCACCTTGGGGGCGCCCGGGACACTCCGGGCGCCCTACTCAGCTGCTGCCTCACTCCTTTGAGGGTCTCTGAGCTGCAGATACTCGTTCCTTCGGTCCTGCATCCAGGGTTAGTCCAAAACAACATAAAGCAATAATTTGTTAGTTTTATACAGCCTTAGCTGTCTTGGTTCTGACTTTGGGTCTCCCAAATGGAACCCTAGGTCGAACTGACGCCTACTGTTCCCTCGACGGGGAACGCGTCCTCACCTATTCCTCTCGGGAGAATTTACCTGATGCCAACCGGCTCATCCGGTTGGACTTTTGCCCAGCAGTCCTTCGCTAGGTGCCTAACTGTCCTTCGCCAGGTCTTCAGTACCAAGCCGTCCTTCGCCTGGTGCCTAGCAGTCCTTCGCTAGGTCTTTGTATCCTGGCATTCCTTCGCCAGGTGCCTAGCAGTCCTTCTCTAGGGCTTTGTATCCTGGCACTCCTTCGCCAGGTGCCTAGCAGTCCTTCGCTAGGGCTTTGTATCCGGGCACTCCTTCGCCAGGTGCCTAGCAGTTCTTCGCTAGGACTTTTCCTGCACACTTGAGTAACATATTAGATAAACATTATACCTTAACTTTTGAACCCTTTTGCCATTATCAAAACATAGGTTCGACATGGGTGCTTTCTGCACCAACAATCTCCCCCTTTTTGATTTATGGCAACTCTGGTTCAAAAAGTTAAGTTAATCAGAACAAGTAAACTGAAATTTTGATTCCTCCCCCTGGAAGGAATCTCCCCCTAGATTTTTCAAAAGTTCGTGGGGTTTTTGAAAATGCATTCTATGTCTAAAGATGGATTTAATTTTACTTAGAATAATTTTCAACTTTAAACTTTAAAGACATATTTTCCGAAATAATTTTGGTTGTGCACTTTTGGAAAATTTATACTTGTAGAAAATTTAAGTTTAAATACTTAGATAAATTTGAAAACTTAAGTTTAAGTATTACGAGGATTTTGAAAACTTAAGTTTGAGTACTAAAGAAAATTTCGAAAATTTAAGTTTAAGTACTCAGAAAGTTTTTGAAAACTTAAGTTTAAAATACTTAGAGGGTTTTTGAAAACTTAAGTTTAAAATACTTAGGAAAATTTGCAAGATTTAAGTTTTAAGTACTTAGGAAAATTTAAAAAATTTTAGCTTTAAATACTTAGGAAAATTTGAAAACTTTTAGTTTTAAATGCTTAGGAAAACTTAAGTACTTAGGGAAGTTTGAAAACTTAAGTACTTAGGGAAGTTTGAAAACTTAAGTTTAAAGTACTAAGAAAGCTTTGAAAACTTAAGTTTAAATACTTAGAAAACCTTAGTACTTTTGAAAAATGAATTAAGTACTTTTTGAATATAAGGTTTGAAATTTTTGGATTTAGAGAAAATTTTTTTAAACTCTCCTTTCCTTTCTCTCCCCCTTTGCCATATATCAAAAACAAAGAAGTATAGCAGAAACAGGATAATTAAATTGCATAAAAGAAAATAATAACTTGCATAATTCGCTGTACTGAATCAGTTCAGGATATGAATTAAACCAAATCAGTTTCAATTTTCTCTTTTAGGGTTCTGTCTAACCCAATTAGCTACTTGCTAACTGCTATAAGCAGTAATTTTCGCTAGGGTTAGTCAGGTTAAGTGTTCTGTTTAAGTTAGATTTTCTAAACTTGACACTTAACTTGATTACTGTGTAAGTTGTATTTAGTGCCCTAATTACTGCAGATGCACTGACTTAAAGCATCTTGAATTAAGGCAAAGACCTAAGCATCTCAACCCATTCTAGGTTATCAATCAAAAGTACCCTAAGGTGCTTGTGAGATGTTGGCTTCTAAATCTATAGGTGCATGCAGTTCTAGGGTTAGGGCCTAGGCTAAGTCCATTTGCGAAAAAGCCCTAGTTTTGAAGGGGGTAGTTTTTTAAAATAAAACTAAGTAAAAAAAAATTTATTTTTTATACTTTTCAAAACTAAGTAAAAGCTGATTTTGAAAGTATTTTTTGAAAACTACTTTAAAGGCTGATTTTGAAATGAGTAAGAAAACCAACAGTAGACTAAATCTATTCTACCAAGCATAATCCTAACTGCTGATCAAATAGTAGAGAAAAACAAGTACTCATCTCCATAAGTTAGCTAGTCAACAGAGAGAATCACCACAGTCATACAAGTCAAAACATGAGTCAACCCTACTGAGTAGGGGCAGTCATATAGTCACTGGTACAATGCTAATCAAATCTAGGATGAGGGACCAGGATGATCAGAAGAGCCTGGCTGCCATGATCGGAACAGCTCCATCATCTCGTGATACTGTGCATCTCTGATCTCCCTCTCAGCTCTAAGGGCACTCATATAGTCAGTGTAATAGCCTATATTTGTCTCCATATCTTCAGCATGGTTTGCCTCCGCTTCCTCTCGGAGGCTCTGGACCTGTGTCTCCAGCCGTGTTACTCTCTCGTAGAGTGTCAGTGGAGGGGGCTCGTCTATGTGGGCTCGAGCCTCTGCTGCCAAATCGGCGACATCAACTTCCACCTCCTATCCGAAACCTCAAGGAAAGGTTCTCCCTTGGAAAAGCTCCACAAGAAGGTCTCATCACCAAGATCTAAAGGTTTTCCAAGGCTACAAGGGCAAGGGGGTTCAAGTGTCCAAGGGATTTACAATTTCCTTCTCTTTAAGGTCTAAAAATCAAGATCAACCAAGGAAAGACTCCCTCACCTGTGGTATAATAGTTCCTTATGTTTTTAGCATAATATAATGGTTGGTTTTTGGGATTGATGTTGAAAGAAAAAAAACCAAGAACCCTAGTCCTAAGGGTTTCGGCCACCAAGGACTTTTGGGTCCATGAGGATGCTAAAAATCTTAATCATGTTTCTAATGTGTTCTTATAATGTTTAGAGAATAAATATAATTTTTGGGGAATTTTTGGAGTACCCTAAGACCCTTTAGGGCTTGGGACTATTCAAGGATTCCATGGCTAGGGTTGGTTTTAACCCTTCAAGTATGTAATTTGTGTATTATCATGATATAAGGGAGATGGAGGATGATTTATGTGAATTTTCACATGGCCTAGAGACCCTACAAGTTTCGGCCAAGATTGATAATAGGGCAGAAAGTTAGGACTTGCTTCAAGTAAGGGCCCCAATGGCCCCTATGGTATGGTATGATTGGTGTTCAATGGTTGATTGGGGATTTTAATGGAATTTTTCCATGCACCCATGACCTTATAGGTTTCGGCTAGCCCTAGGAAGGAGGGCTAAAGGTTAGGGTTAACCCTAATCATGAGCCCTAATGGCTTCCTATGGTCTCATAGATGATGTATGGTTGTTCCTTTACCTTATGCTATCTTACATGTTTATGGAATTGATGGAACTCCTCCTTATAGGTTTCGGCCAAACCATGTATCTAGGGTTTGGGGTGGAGTTAGGGTTCAAAGAATGATGGTTTATGCTTATCATGAAGAATATATATATATAGGTTCAAGCATGTGGTAGAAATCATGTTACCTATAACCCTAACCTTAAGCACCATGTTTTATGTTGTATGTTATGATTGGATGCCATGCTTAATAGGGTTTATTATGAATGTTTTTTGTTCTATGCCATGTACTTGAATGATAGGTAGAATGTTATGGAAATCCTACCTATGCATGCTTGAGATAGATACCATGCTTAGACATGAAATGCAATGTTTACCTTATGTATCATGATCATACAAGCTCTATGTAGTAGGATAAATGTCTATGAAAACATGTCATGTTCGATGCAATGCTTACCTTATATGCTATAATCATGCAAGTACTAGGAATAGGAATGATGTTTAGGTATGCATGCCATGTTTTATGTATGAAGATGTATGCCATGTTGTATGAATAATGATGTATGCCATGTTGTATGAATAATGATGCATGCCATGTTTATGAAAGAAGATGCATACCATGTTTATGAATGAAGATAATGCTCATGCGTTCCAAGCATCATGATGCTATGCAATAAGTATGAACAATGAAAGGACAAGCATGTGTTAAGTCATGCTTTATGTAACATGGTTATGCTATGAATGTCTTATGAATGATGAAACATGTAAAGTATTTTACTTTATGAATGGGCTTGTACCGGACCGAAGTATGGGTCCGAGGGATGGACACCTTAAGAACGCCCCGGTTATGGACTACCGACTATGCTGTCCACGGTTCTGGCACTACTGGAGCTGTGCAACAGGGATGGGCTCCTTAAGAACGCCTCGGTTCGGGGACTACCGACTATGCTGTCCTTACCCTAGTAGGTCGGGGCTTGCTACCTCGGATTTGCTAGGGATGCGCGCTTATGATGTATATATGTGGTACAAGCCGGGAACCCCAATGATATGATGATTATGTTTAAACATTTAAAAGTATGTTTTTAAAAGTTAAGCATCCTTATGTATATGCATTCCACTCATGCATTCATTCATGTTATGCATTATGCTATGCTAATAAAGTTTTATGCTTACGCTTAATGTTAAGAAATATGCATGAGAGTAAATGATCTATGTCATGATTATGTTAAGAAGAGACTCATATGCTATGATAGGAAGTATGCCTATGTTTATGCCATACAGGTTGGTTTACACCTTATAGACATGTTTATACCATGTATTATGCCATGCTAAGAATGTTATTATGTCATGTTTATACCATGTATTATGCCATGTTAAGAATGTTTATTATGTTATGTTTATACCATGTATTATGCCATGCTAAGAATGTTTATTATGTTTATGTTTATGCCATGTATCATGCCCATGTATCATGCCATGCTTAGAATGTTTACTATGTTTACGTTTATACCATGTCTCATGCCATGCTAGGAATGTTCACTTATGTTTATGTTCATGCCATGTCAAGTATATGATAAGTGATTCAAGTTGTTATGTTCTAAGTAGAGCACCAAGTATGTTAATGTTTCATGTGCTCATTATGAAATGATGAATGGTTTTTGTGAGTAGGAAAGAGTCTTACTAAGCCTGTGTGCTTATAGTCTTATTTCCTTATACCGCAGATCATTCAAGGGGACAATGAGGAAGCAGCAGGAGGGCAAGAACGCATGTGTGTGGTAGTGACTTGGCCCAGGAAACCATATGTTTACCGTTTATGCTAGAACTTTACCTTGGTTACTTATATGCTTGAATAATGACTTTTGGAACTCTATGATGTGAGGTTAAGTATGACATGATATGATGCTTAAGTATGAAGTCAATATGCCAAGTTCCCATGTCATTATGTTAAGAATGGTAGTAGGGCATGTATGAGTAAAGTTAAAGTGAGTCCGCTGCCTTATGATGTCTACCTGCCCTACTCATGTTAACGTAACGCCGCTTTATGGAAAAAAAAAAGCGGGTGTTACAGGGGGCGCCCGGGAGCACGGGGGCGCCCCGCCCATAAGCTGCTGAAGTACTTCTTTTGCTTCATCTATTTTGTGTTCACCTTGGGGGCGCCCGGGACACTCCGGGCACCCTACTCAGCTGCTGCCTCACTCCTTTGAGGCTCTCTGAGCTGCAGATACTCGTTCCTTCGGTCCTGCATCCAGGGTTAGTCCAAAATAATATAAAGCAATAATATGCTAGTTTTATACAGCCTTAGCTGTCTTGGTTCTGACTGTGGGTCTCCCAAATGGAACCCTAGGTCGAACCAACGCCTACTGTTCCCTCGACGGAGAACGCGTCCTCACCTACTCCTCTCGGGAGAATTTACCTGATGCCAACCGGCTCCTCCGGTTGGACTTTTGCCCAGCAGTCCTTCGCTAGGTGCCTAGCTGTCCTTCGCCAGGTCTTCAGTACCAAGCCGTCCTTCGCCTGGTGCCTAGCAGTCCTTAGCTAGGTCTTTGTATCCTGGCATTCCTTCGCCAGGTGCCTAGCAGTCCTTCGCTAGGGCTTTGTATCCTGACACTCCTTCGCCGGGTGCCTAGCAGTCCTTCGCTAGGGCTTTATATCCTGGCACTACTTCGCCAAGTGCCTAGCAGTTCTTCGCTAGGACTTTTCCTGCACACTTGAGTAACATATTAGATTAACATTATACGTTAACTTTTGAACCCTTTTGCCATTATCAAAACACAGGTTCGACTTGGGTGCTTTCTGCACCAACACTAACAGTACCGTCTTCTGATCCTGCTTTACAGAAGGCTCTACAGTCTTCAGCAGGTTAAGCAACTCAGGAATGGTAGTCTCCAGTTTGTTCATCCGATAGCTCATCACAAACTGTGAGTAACTCTTGGGCAAACAATGCAGAATTAAGTCAATACTTAGTTCGTGATCCATTGCAAATCCGAGTGTGCCTAGTCGCTCAATGTACCCCAACATCTTCAACACAAACTGTGAAACAGAAGTGCCTTCCTGCATCTTAGAGGTGAAGAGGAGTCTGGAGACCTCAAACCTTTCGGATCTCACCTGTTCGTCAAACAACTCATGATGATGGAAGATGATGGTATGAGCATCCATATGCTCATGCTGCTTTTGTAGCTCAGGTACCATAGCGGCCAGCATGATGCAACTCGTAAGTTCAGAATCGGCCAAATGTTTCTGATAGACCACTAACTGGTCTGGAGTTGCATCTTCAGGAGGATGGTTGGGAAGTTGTTCTTCAAGGACATAAGCAAGCTTTTCTACCTTGAGGACTATCCTCAGGTTTCGAAGCTAGTCCATGAAGTTTGGCCCAGTCAACTTATTGGTGTCCAAAATGGAACGCAAATTCAGAGAAGACATGATCAGGTGATTATCCTAGAAATACAAATTGAGGTTATGTGATGAGAATGATAAAGAATGCATCAATATACATTAATTAAATCCTATTTATTTTTCGAATTGAATAACCCTTTTTATCAATTCGGGAGATCGTAGGAATATCTCCAAATAGGTTGATATCTAACCATAGATAAGAACAACCATGGCTAGAGTCTATCAAGTTATTCTTAGCTATGAAGGTAGGTAATTATACCAATTACATATTATACATATGTAACTATCACATTATGCTATCAACTAATTGAATGTTTGCATAAATCATTGGGTTGTTAACTCATTAACAAGTATGCAACAATATACATAGCACCCAACTGCACCTCTCTTTACATCGACCTTGGCTGTGACACAACAAATCGATGCTCCAAGCTTAAGGCTGACCCATTAATCAAGAAATAGTTTTAATATGGTTGGAGCTCATTCAACCGTTTAGTCAGGCTTGGATGTGTCCAACAACCAAAACTAAGGATTGACCTCTGACTCTAACTATATTAATCATAAACTAATTCCATGGTTTGAACATGTTGAGGTTCAAGCCGGGCATGGATGTGTCCATCAACCCAAACGAGAAACAAAACTACGGTTCTAACCATATTAATGGAAGGTGTTGGCCTTAATATTTTGTAAGGGGTTTTGGGTCTCATTCTTTTCTTTTATGCACATTCATGACATATAATTATGTCATGTTCTAACGATTTCCTTAATAAAGTATGTATGTGACTTAATTTATCAAGTCTCATTAATTGAATTAGGAACCGGATTTCCTAATTCTAATTTCATACTTTATTCATGGAATTGTTTTGGGAAACAATTTCCTGAATTATCATAATCAATTTCGGAAATAATATGTTTAAGACTTTGATTTCTCTAAATCAAATCTTATTAAATTATGAGACAGATTCCCTTAATTCAACCATATATTATTTTCATGAAACTTATTTAAGGAAATATACTCTATAGGAAATAATTTTCCTAATTAATTTTGGAGACAATAATATGTAAGAACATCATCTCATAAATCAAATAAGGAAATTATCGTTTGAGAATCACCTCAAAAATTTCCAAGATTTGATCACATATTTTATTTATGAAAAATTAATATCAATAACTTAATTTGGACGGCTCCCCGAGGCTCAATCCAAATTAAACATTTGACAGCTTAAATTCAATTTAGGAAATTTAATTATAACAACTAACTTTAAATTGGACGGCTCCCCAAGGCTCAATCCAAAATAAAGAATTTTGTAAATAATTTAATTTCCAATTATAAATTTAAATGCCAATTAATATTCCCATAATTTGTCTAGACTTTCTTGAAAGAAAGTGCCCAAAATTGCGAGCTTTCCATAAATGGAAAGTTTCCAAAAATAAAAGGTTTTCAGAATAATTGTAAGTTTCTGGTACAAAGAAAACTTACGTTTTCCAAAATTGGAAAATTTCCAAAATAGGAAATTTTCAAAATTGGAAAGTTTCCAAAAATGAAAAGTTTTCACAATTATCATAAAATTTCAGAAACAGAGATATTTCAAAAGTTTGCGAAATTTCATGAGGATTTCCAAACATTTAAATTCCTAAATCAAAAATTTACCATAATTGGAAAGTTTCTATAATTGAAAATTTTCCAAAATTGAGATCATGATAAAGCTTTCCGCAAAACAATTATATGATTATCTCGAACACAAACCTCGGCTCTGATACCACTGTTGAGACCGGGTGCATGTTGACATGGATGCAGGTTCGTAATTTTAAAATTAATTACGTGCAGCGGTTTAGCATAAATAATTTCTCAAATTATTTAACCACACATCTAAGCATACAATTTTATCTTGTATAGACATGATCATATATTTATAATTTTGCAGAAACATAAACTAATTTACATATTACCTCGCGTAACTCGAAGGAAGGGACGAGATCCAACCGTAAGCGTCCATTGGAAGCTCCGCCTCTATTCGCGTCCACGCCGAGTATCTTCGGGATGACTTCGCAAAGCCACGAGTTTTGTGTTCTCGAGAACTACTAGATTCTCCGAGAACGCGACGAGAAAAACCAAGAGAGAAGTCGAAAGACTAACCACAAAAGGATGGCCGGAATCAAAATTCCGGCGAAGCAAAAGAAGATGCTTGCGGCAAAAAGATCCTTGCGGCAAACTCTAATTCCGGCAGCACCTTCTTTCGGCCAAGAGATGGCCAGAGCTTCCTTCTCTGACAGCAGGTGGTGGTCAGCTGGGAAAGGGCAGGGGCGGCAGGCTGGTGCTCCTTCTTGGGGCTGGTTGGCGCACGGCAAGAAGGGGAGAAGAGAAGGAGAGAAAGAGAGGGAGAGAGCCTATGCCTTCATCTCTTTGATTATCACCCAAGCCTTGCCTTGGGTCCTTTATATAGTGGCCTCTCAACCATCAAGCCTCTCAAATATGGAATAACTTATTCCATCATGCCAAGTTTGATTTTATATCATGGTTAAAATTATATTTTAATTCATGATAAAAATCTTCTCTCCTATGGAATAAATTTCCTTATCATGGTAAATCAATCCATGATTGATTTTATAAAATAAACCAATCCATGGTTCATTTTAATTTCTATGAAAAATAAACCAAACCTTGGTTTATTATATAAAAATTTATATCATCCATAATTTTATAAAACAAACCACACTTGGTTTATTTTATAAATTGAACCAAAAACTTGGTTCTCTCCCTTTGTTGTGGCTGGCCAAGCAAAGAGGATGGAGACCCTCTTTGGCCGGCCCATCCAAGCCAAGCCCAAATGAATTAAACTTATTTAATTCATCTATTAAGTCTTCAAAAGACTTAGCCATTTTACGCTTCCGATGCGTCTCTGAAAAATTCAGATTCGACTTATCGTTTGGCTCAACCAAACTTAATCTCTCTTTATTGGAAAATCCAATTTTCAACTCGTTTTAAATCCCTCGGATTACTCGTAGTGCGTGTGACTAAATAGGTTTTCGATTTATGTTGACCTTCTATAATTAATCAATTATAGAACGATCATGAGTGGCACCTAGTAGTATATCATGATCCCCAATTAATCGAAAGATCAACGGTTGACCTCAGAAACAATTCTGAAACCCTTCAGCAACTATAATGAATCGTGCCCCATTCCCTTCACCATCTTATACCCACTTGGTTCAGGACATGGTCTATGTGTGTCAGTCCCCACTAGGCTGACTACGTCACACCTAGCCCAAGTAACGTTTCTCGTCCTCAGGATCGGTCTGACCCAAGCTCAGACGCTCATGCTCCCATACCCCTCCAAGTTTGGCTCCCAGCCGACGCGTGGCGGCCCACGCTCCTGGGGTAAGCCCGAACTAGAGGAGGCATTACTCGACACATTGTCATTCAGTGCCCCAGTCGGCACCATCATAGGCCCTCAGCCGGCCTCACCATGCAGTGCCCCAGTCGGCACCATCATAGGCCCTCAGCCGGCCTCACCATGCAGTGCCCCAATCGGCACCCTCATAGGCCCTCAGCCGGCCTCAGCAGGCAACACAACCACTCCCTAACACCAGACCACCAGAAGCTGTATGGGGTCGGCGGAGGACTGAAGCCATCCTAGTCTCAAACGACGGATATCTCGCTGAGGTATTGATCTTCCTGCCACACCCTGTCCCCTCGTACCACGAACACATACACTGGTGTCAGGCCGAGCGACGTCAAACGACACCAACCATTAAGTTGATAGTGCTCCTTTCCTTAACACGGTATGCACTACTTTATCCTGCCACCTCTGGGCATGCATCACCTTGTCCTCGCTATATGGCAACAGGTGGCAGGTGGGGCAGGAGCTGTCAGCTTCCCCGGCTATATAAGCCTCTTCACTCCGCATCTCTCAGGTACGCGCAATAGTGCATTCCATACTGTTCTATTGCTTTCTATTGCCACCATCGAGTACTGACTTGACCGTCGGAGTGCCTGGCCGGGGACTTTTCCTGACGGGTTCTAACGGTCTTTGTCTTGTAGGATCAGAGCGCGCCAGCTCGGCAGACAGCCTTAGCGACCTTACACTCCCCGGAGGACCATCCAGCTATAGGGGCGTCCATCTCACTTCGCGATAGGATCATCAAATATGAATTTTCTTATGATGGTTTCAATTTTAGTCGTTTGATTCTCACTAAACGAAGTGTCATCGTGAAGGCAGTTGTATATATAGTTTAATACAATTTCCAAGTTTATTAGTTGGATAAGGGTTGTTGTATTATTTAAATCAAGTCAAATTAAGATAAATTATATCCCTATTTTAATGGATGTGCTTTGAATAAATGAATGGCTAAGGTTAATTTAGATGCATAATTTTAGGGATGGATTAGTTTTTCCTACTACTATATAAAGGCATGTATAGCCTATGCTTGTAATCAAGTTTTTCATTTGCAATAAGCATTACATCATCTCCACTATTTTATTTTGTTTTTTTCTCATCTAAGTTGTTGCTATCGAGTGTTCTCCTTTGTCTCTTCCTAATTTAAGTGCTATCAAATTGTTATCAGAGCCGGTAACCTTCTAGCTTGTTTTTTCGTAAATATGGCAAACAATTTTAATGTTGTATGGTCAGGTCCCAAATTAGATGGGAAGCTCGATTATAATTATTGGCAGATAATGATGTCTACACATTTGGAAGCTCAAAATCTTTGGAGCTCAATTGATCTAGGTCTTTTAGAAGGAGCTGATGCAAACTCTCAACGTCGAGATCAACTTGCGTTGGGACAAATTCATCAAGGAGTAGATTATTCAATTTTTGGCATGATAGCAAATGCCAAGACGGCAAAGGAGGCGTGGGACATCTTGAAATTGTCATACAAAAGAGTTGACCGAGCACAAAAATCAAAGTTGCAATCGCTACGAAGGTTATACGATCGATGTGAGATGACCTCTACAGAAACAGTTGAGCAATATTTTTCACGTCTTACTGATCTTGTCAATAAAATGAGATTATATGGAGATAAAATTGGAGATGATGCTGTAGTTGAAACGATTCTTCGAACCATACCATTGAAGTATGATCATGTGGTGGCCTCAATTCAAGAATCACATGATACTGAACTACTGACAATTGCAGAATTAAAAGGTATGATAGAAAGTCATATTGACAGGATCGAAGCAAAGACGGAAACACCAACAAATGAAGAAGCTTTAAAGAGTCAAGTTAATCTTAACACGACTAACTCTAGTCAAAGAGGAGGAGGATTCAATAGAGGTCATGGAAGAGGAAGAGGATACAGAGGAAGAGGACGAGGTAATTACTCAAATCAAGGAAGAGGTGGAGACAATGTCAAGCAAGATAAGTTTTTGGCTCATTACTATAATTGTGGAAAATATGGGCACAAAATTGCAGATTGTAGATACAAGAAATTCAACAACCGTGGCAACCAGGCAAACATTGTTGAAAATTATGGTGAGAATTCTAATGAATCTGAAACTTTACTTTTGGCTAGTAACAGTTTACCTGCAGATGAGAACGTATGGTTTTTGGATACTGGATGTAGTAACCATATGTGTGGAAGAAAAGAGTTATTCTCGGAGTTAGATGAATCAATTCAGTCAGAGGTTACTTTTGGAAATAAGACAAAAGTACCAATCATGGGAAAAGGTAATATTTATATCCAGTTGAAAGATGGTTCTCAAAATTTTATATCTGATGTCTTTTATGTTCCTGAACTTCACCAAAACTTATTAAGTATGGGACAATTATCAGAAAAGGGTTATAAAATATGCATTATTCAGGGGTATTGTACCATAACAGATGGAAAAGGAAAGTTGATAGCAAAGGTAAAGATGTCTCAAAATTGATTGTTTCCTTTGAAAATTCAACATAAATTCCTTTCTTGCTTTAATTCTGAGATTTTGGACGATAATTGGTTGTGGCATATGCGGTTTGGGCACTTTCATTTTTCTGGGTTAAATTATTTAGCAAGAAAGAAGCTTGTTTTTTGAGTTGCCTGATATTATGAAGCCTAATCATGTTTGCGAAATTTGTTTAATTGGCAAGAAGAATAGAGAACCTTTTCCTGTAGGAAAGTCATAGAGAGCCACAAGACAGTTAGAACTTGTTCATTCAGATTTGTGCACAGTGGAAGTTCCATCACTTGGAGGTAATAAGTATTTTATTACGTTTATTGATGATTTGAGTCGAAAAACTTGGGTTTATCTTCTATATCAAAAGTCAGAAGCATGTGATATTTTCAAGCAATTTAAGTCATTTGTTGAAAAACAAAGTGGATTTGAAATCAAAATCTTAAGAACTGATAGAGGTACAGAGTATATTGTCTGTGATGATTTTTTAAAGAAGCATGGCATTCAACATCAAATGACAGCTAGATACACTCCACAACAAAATGGGGTGGCTGAGAGAAAAAATAGAACTGTTATGGACATGGTAAGATGTATGTTGAAAGAAAAAAATCTACCTAAGCATTTCTGGGCAGAAGCTGTATCTTGTGCTATTTATGTGTTGAATAGATGTCCAACAAGAAGTGTTCGAGATAAGACACCTGAGGAAGCTTGGAGTGGAAGAAAACCGACTGTCAAACATCTCAAGATCTTTGGTTGTTTGGCATATGCACATGTACCAGATATGTTGAGAAAGAAACTTGATGACAAAGGTGAGAAGTGTATTTTTATTGGTTACAGTGATACATCAAAGGCTTATAAGCTATATAATCCTGAAACTAAGAAAGTTATTATAAGTCGTGATGTGATTTTTGATGAACATGGTAGTTGGAGTTGGTCTATTGAAAAAGAAAAATCAATTGTTATTCCTGATATTTCCAACGATTTTTTGGATGAGCAGCCTACTCAAGATAATGTTCAAGTTTCTGTACAATCTGAAGCACCAACAAGGAGATCACAACGCGAGCGTCAATTACCAGCTCGCTTGCAAGATTATATATTAAGTAATGATAATGACCTGTCTGATGAAGAAATTGTTTAGTTTGCTCTTTTTGCAGATTGTAATCCTATATCTTTTGAGGATGCTGCTAAAAAGGCTCATTGGTTGAAGGCAATGGATGAGGAAATTCATGCCATTGAAACTAATGGTACTTGGGAATTGACTGAACTACCTCCAAGAAAAGAACCAGTAGGAGTAAAGTGGGTGTACAAGACAAAGTATAGGTCAAATGGAGAAATTGATCGTTTTAAAGCGAGGTTGGTTGCAAAAGGTTATAAGCAAAAAGCAGGTATTGATTATTTTGAGGTTTTTGCTCCTGTAAGTAGACTTGATACAGTACGCATGCTTATTTCACTTACTGCTCAAAATAATTGGAAATTGTATCAAATGGATGTGAAATTTGCATTTCTGAATGGTTTCTTGGAAGAAGAAATATATGTTGAACAACCTTTAGGATACGTGAAGAAAGGGGAAGAAAATAAGGTTTACAAATTAAAGAAAGTATTATATGGTTTAAAGCAAGCACCGAGAGCATGGTATAGTTGTATTGATTCTTACTTTATTGAAACCGGTTTTTTGAGATGTCCTTATGAGCATGCTTTGTATGTTAAACATACTGAATCTGGTGATACACTCATAGTCTGTCTTTATGTTGATGATTTGATTTTCACCGGAAATAACTTAAAGTTAATCACAGAATTCAGAGAGGCTTTGGTTAGTAAATTTGAAATGACAGATATGAGCCTAATGAGTTATTTTCTCGGACTTGAAGTTATTCAGATGGATGATGGAATTTTTGTTTCACAAAAGAAATATGCCTCTGACATTTTGAAAAGGTTTAGGATGGAGAGCTCCAAATCGGTTCCTACTCCTGTGATTGAAAAGATAAAGTTGTCCAAAGATGAAATTGGCAAAAATACGAATATTACAGCATATAAAAGCTTGATTGGAAGCTTAAGATATTTGGTTGCTACGAGACCAGATATTTCTTTTGGAGTTGGAGTACTTAGCAGGTTTATGGAGAAACCAAAGGAGTCACATTGGGCTGCAGCAAAGCGAATTCTCAGATATGTCAAAGGTACAATTAATGATGGAATTTTATATTTTACTAATAAAACTGTGGAACTTGTTGGATATACAGATAGTGATTGGGCCGGAGATGTTGAGACTAGAAAGAGTACATCGGGATATGCTTTTCATCTAGGTTCAGCTATATTTTCTTGGTCTTCTAAAAACAGCAAGTGGTAGCACTTTCAACAACAGAAGCAGAATATATAGCAGCAACAAATTGTGCTACGCAAGCAATTTGGCTAAGAAAAATTCTAGATTTTCTACAACACAGACAAGAAGACCCTACGACAATTTTATGTGATAACAAGTCAACAATTGCATTATCTAAGAATCCAGTTTTTCATGGTCGCAGCAAGCATATAGATATCAAGTACCATAAAATCAGAGAATGGGTTGCAGAAAAACAAATCAATATCGAGTATTGCCCTAGTGAATGTCAAATTGCAGATATCTTTACAAAATCTATGAAGACGGAGACTTTTCTCAAGTTGAAGAATGCAATTGGGATGACTAACATTTGTGACTTGGTTTAAGGGAGGCTATGTTGTATTATTTAAATCAAGTCAAATTAAGATAAAATATATCCCTATTTTAATGGATGTGCTTTGAATAAATGAATGGCTAAGGTTAATTTAGATGCATAATTTTAGGGATGGATTAGTTTTTCCTACTACTATATAAAGGCATGTATAGCCTATGCTTGTAATCAAGTTTTGCATTTGCAATAAGCATTACATCATCTCCACTATTTTATTTTGTTTTTTTCTCATCTAAGTTGTTGCTATCGAGTGTTCTCCTTTGTCTCTTCCTAATTTAAGTGCTATCAAGGGTGCTATGAGAAACTCTAACTGCTTGCTGGTTTTTATCCTACTTTCTGTCTCCTACTCTAAGATAGGATACTAATGCGAATCTCTAGAGTATATGCTGGATATGCTCTAATGTATCATCGGTTCCTATATGCTGTGTTATTCATCAGGGAAACAGTTATCCGACTCATTTTCTGTGCTCGTAGATTTGTGTTTTCTGATTTTGATTTAGTTACTCATTTATTTTGTATTTCTTTAAATTGTTGTCATCATTTGAAGTTATGAGTAATAAGTTTGTGTTTCCAGTGTTGTTTCTAGTTTTAGTTTTAAATATACAACCATAGTTGATTGGATGTATTTTTTCTAGCTTTTGATGCATTTTTCTTCTTTATAATTATCAAGTCTTTTTCTATCAAATTAGAATAATATTTTCTCTTGTGCAGGTTTATTTTATTGTTTATAGGTATTGGGATTGTTCTTTTTGTCATATCATGCTTTGGCTGTATAAGAGCAGTGCAAGAAATGGTCTACTTGTCTTTTGTATCCCAAGTTCTTGAAAATATATATGTTTCTTTCTTTTATTAAGATTTTTATATCCTCTGTTTTTGGTGCAATTCTGACACAGTTGGCTTTTGTATCTGAGAAATGGCCATTGGCAGTAATGCTCTAGTCATTTAAACTTATTTGGATCATTATCATCGTCAATAATTGGGGATGCACCCTAATTGAGGTTTGTTGCATGAATTGTATCTCGGGGTTTTGGCTACATAAATTTTATCCCCTCATTAGATTGCTATGTGACCATATATTGAATAATTTTCATATCTCATATTGTTCATACTTTTCTTTCTCCTCGTGCCCACTCCTGTTAGTATCTATGAACATGTTCATATCACTGTTATTTTTTCATATTTTATCATCAATTGAAAGTTAGTTGCTAATTCATAGCACTATTTTTTATTTTATCTTTTTCTAGTAACCTAAACAAAGTTATTTTTTATTTCAAACTTAGTTATATCAACTTGAAAAAAATACAAAAATATGTAAAAAAGAGTGAAATACAATTAAGTATACCAATTTGAATTGGGGGAAAGCTTCTCATTGGCATTTGACATTTTCAATGGTTCAGTTGCCTACTTGCCCATCATCGTTGTAGGTTCACCAGTGGCCTCTTCTTTTGCATAATGTGTCATCATACCGGAATAGAGAACTTGCTTTGAATCAGCATCGAATATAATATGTACTTTGTTCATTCTATATACATCTTCTCATTTTTCGAGATTTTTATTTCATATTAATTTGTAATATGATCACATGAGAAGGATGCAGAAAGAACTACAAGCTATTAGTTTCTGTTCATATGGTTAGTTGATTCCACTAGACTTAAGATGCAATTATATGTTCACAAATGTATGAAATACTCTGTTGTTTTTTTGTGTTAGAAATACATGAACATTAAAGACAGTTTTGCATTGTATCTATAAACACAGAACAATTCATATGGATTAATGTCATTTCACATTTGTAAACTAGGGCATTATTATTTAATCATTCTTGATGTGGTAGATCTACTTCCTATTCTGAATCACATTTTCTGGTTGGAATTCTTGTTTCCTTAATATGAATTTAGTATGCTTTCTTAATGTTTTTGTTGATCATAGCTGAGTTGGCTGCTGCAGCTTTCATATTCTTCGACCATAGCTGGAAGGATGTGAGTTCCTTCTAAACATGTCTAGCTCTCTTTTACTTTTCTCGTTTTTGGTGAATTCTAACCGTAGATACTCTGCAGCTTATTCCTGAAGATAAAACTGGGAACTTCAGTATTATATATAATTTCTTGGATGATAACTGGAAGATAGCTAAGTGGGTTGTTCTTGGGGCTATCATTTTAGAGGTAGGTTTTGTTTATGAAGCAGTAGAGTTACTGGTAATTCTTTAGTCTTTCTATCAATACCTAACTTTATGGTGGAGCTTTTAATTCACACGTTTCTCATCATAAATTTACTATCATGTAGAAATTCATTTAACTAGAACTATATTTTTAAAGCATAACTTCTTTTTATTTAAGTGAAACTAAAATTTGATATGTGAAATGTGAGTCAACAATGAGAGAAGCAAGAAAAGAATAGTTGATATGGATGAACAGGAATTTTATTGAAATTTGAGATATCTGAATTTATTAGTCATGGTAATTAAGATGTTATTTATAGAATAAGAAAGAGTGGTTAAAAAATGAAAAGAAAAAAAAATGGAGCTTTTGGAATCATGTGATTGTGTTGTGCTATTTGACAGTTGTGAATAATCTGTACAAAATGTTGGTATAGCAGAGATGAGATGAGAAGTATGCTACAAAGGCATGAGCATCTCAATACTAACAGTTAATGCTACGTTTGCTCATCATAAGAATTTGCCAAAAACATCCTACAAAAGTTGTCATATTTTGTCAATTGTTGTTTCATGTTTGTGTGGGTGGCGGAGACTCAAAGATTGAGATCCTGTAGCCCTTGTGATATGCTGAGTTCGCTCGTTGATCCAAAGAATGCTATAATACAATCTGCAGGGTTTGTTATTTGTCTTAGCTTTTGTAGTAAGAACTGCAAACAGAGCCACCGAATATGATAGCGATGATGAGTATTGATCCCGGGCTAGTTTGCATGTAGCCTGACCCGGCAGCCTGGCGCCTAGTCAGAAGGAAGATGGTTAGGGGGCTGAAAAGGCCTAGCGGATAGACGTCGCTTGGGTCGGGGACCTTGAACGGACGCGTAGCGGCCCACGCCCCTTAGGATCAGTTTGGCCCAAGCTTGGACGTTTGTGCTCTAGTACCTCTCCAGGTTTGGCTCCCCGCCGACGCGTGGCGGACCACGCTCCGGGGGTAAGCCGAATCGAAGGGAGCATTACTCAACGCCTCGTCATTCAGTGCCCTAGTCAGCACCCTCATAGGCTCTCAGCCGGCCTCGTCATGCAGTGCCCCAATCGACACCCTCATAGGCCCTCAGCCGACTTCGTCATTCAGTGCCCTAGTCGGCACCCTCATAAGCCCTCAGTCGGCCTCGTCATTCAGTGCCCCAGTCGGCACCCTCATAGGCCCTCAGCCGGCCTCATCATGCAGTGTCCCAGTCGGCACCCTCATAGGCCCTCAGCCGACCTTGTCATTCAGTGCCCCAGTCAGCACCCTCATAGGCCCTCAGCCGGCCCTGGCAAACACAACCACTCCCTGGCACCAGACTACCAGAAGCTGTACGGGGTCGGTGCAGGGCTGAGGCCATACTGGTCTCAAACGACGGATATCACGCTGAGGTATTGATCTTCCTGTCATACCCTGTCCCCCCGTATCGCGACCACTTACGCTGGTGTCAGGTCGAGCGGCGCCAAAAGGCGTCAGCCATTAAGTTGACAGTGTCCCTTTCCTTAACCCAGTATGCACCACTTTATCCTGCCACCTCTGGGCATGCATCACCTTGTCCTCGCTACATGACAGCAGGTGGCAGGCGGGGCAGGAACTGTCAGCTTCCCCGGCTATATAAGCCTCCACACTCCGCATCTCTCAGGTACGCGCGATAGTGCATTCCATACTGTTTTATTGCTTTCCATCGCCACCGTCGAGTACTGACTTGACCGTCGGAGTGCCTGACCGGGGATTTTTTCCGGCGGGTTCTAACGGTCTTTGTCTTGCAGGACAGGCGTGAACCAGCTTAGTAAGCCATCTCAGCGACTTCGCGCTCCCCGGAGGCTCATCCAGCTGTAGGGGCGTCCAGCTTGCTTCGCGACAGGATCAAATTTGGCGCTAGAAGGAGGGTCACCAGCGGCTGATCGGAAGCGAAGATGGCAAACCCCAACCCGCTAGTGATGGAGGTCTCCCACGAGGAGTACGAGGTCCTAATGGCTACGCGAGCTCAAAGGGCTTCTCAAAGGCCTTCACAAGCCGCCAGTCAGGGGCCTCAGGGCCCGGAGCCAGCGGCGCATCAGCCTTCTAGAGGATAAGGAAGGCCCGCTCGGCCTGAGGGCGACTCTGCACCTCCCCCTGCAGTCGTCCCCCGAGGGCAAGGTGATGAGGCTCATTCTGTGTCAGCAGAAGCCTCAGTGTCCAACCCGGTGCGTGGAAGGCGACTGGACAAGGGAAAGGCCCTGACTGACCCTACTTCAGCTGCCCTGGTACGCAGTCCCTTTGCCCCTGGGTCTTGGAGGACCCAATTCCCCGCCACCTCCGTTTCTTTACCATCCCCGAATATGCGGGGGCCACAGATCTGGAGGAACACTTGATGAAGTTCGAGAGCGCAGCTCTGCTTCATCAATACCTGGAAGGCGTCAAGTGTCGAGCCTTCTTTGTTGAGGCAATCGACCCTAGAATGATCGGGAAGATCATGGTTTTGATGTGTGTGTGCCAATATGTTTAAGGTTAGGGTTTTGTGTTGTATTTGATATGTGTGATTGAGTTTGCAGGACTTGGAGAATCACACATGGAGAACACATCCGAGAGACGAGAGCCAAGGGAGGAGAGCTTCAAGGGCAAGCCGGGAAGTGGACTTCAAGGGCACACATGAAGGGTGGCATGGAGGCAAGCCGAGGAAGGCTTGTGTGCGCATCCGTGGGACGATAGCCAGAGAAAGATGACTTCAAGGGGCGAGCCAAGGGAGCATACCTGAAGGCATACGTGAAGGAGAGTGTTTTGAGTGATTGTAAGTGAGTTGAGAGGCTGGGCAGTCGACTGGCCAGAGGGCAGTCGACTGCCAAAACTCACAGAAGGTTTTCAGCCTTCTACTAGTCGACTGCCACAGGGGCAGTCGACTGGTAACCCCGAAAAACTAGCCATTGGCTAGCCGTTGGCTAGCAATTAAAGCTAGACCAGTCGACTGCCCTCGGGGCAGTCGACTGGTGCGGGCTGGACAACATGCGAAGCTGTCCTTTACTCCTATAAAAGGAGGACTATTTGGCTCAAGCACGGTACGGTTCTTGTGTGTAACAAAGTGCTGCTAGTGCCAAGAGTCCTCAGCCCTTCCTCTAGTAATTACTTGCATCTTGTAAAGAGGAAGAGCACAAGATTGTAAAGGTTTTCTCCACCTTGAAGGAGGGTTTCATAGTGGAGGTGGTGAACTCGTGCGGATCCTTGGATTAGTCACCCTTAGGGGTGGATACCAAGTAAAACACTGTGAGTTAGCATTGATTTTATTCTATATCTTGTATTGTGCTAATCAACTTGTAGAGAAAAGCCGAGCCATCGATCCTATCAATTGGTATCAGAGCGCAAGGACACCTTCAACGGACTAACCGCCAAGAAGAGCAATCATTGAAATGGCCGGCTCGCATATTCAACCGCCGAAATTCGAGGGAGAATTTTCATGGTGGAAGAAAAGAATGGAGGTATTTTTCAACACCGACTTTGATATTATGCTAATCATGGAGAATGGTTTTGAGATACCTAAGGATCAAGAGAACAAGGTTCTTAAGAAAGTAAGGTGGAGCAAAAAGCAAAAGGATGATCACTTGGCAAACTCAAAGGCCTTGCATCATCTACTTAGTGTGCTTCCCAACAAGAAGTGACAAGGATTGGAAACTACTCTAGTGCCAAGGACTTATGGGATAAGTTGGTGGAACTTCATGAAGGCACCTCGGAGGCGAAAATGGAAAAAAGAGATCTCCTTCGGTCCCAACTCAATAATATCAAGCTTGATAAAGGGGAGAAGGTAACAAGTTTACATGCTAGATTTAAAGAAATTCTTATTGGGTTAACAAGTGTAGGAGAACAATTACCCAACCGAGACATCTTGATGAAAGCAATCAATGTCTTCCCAAGAACATCAACATGGAGCTCAATGGTGGACTCGTACTACATCTCAAAGGACCTAGAGAAAACGTCTCTAGAAGAGTTTTTCTCAACCATGGAGCTTCATGAGACTCGAGTTGGAGGGACAATCGAAGAATCATACTACAAGCCAAAAAGTATAGCCCTTGTGGCAAACAAGGGAAAAGGTAAGAAGAAGGAGGTCTCATCATCCGATTCGGAGGAATCGAGTGCGTCCATAGGTAGTGATGCGGAGGCCTACATGGTAAGAAAGGTAAGAAAAGCATTTAAACAATTTTCTACTAACAAGTCTCATGGTAGGAAAGAATCAAGGAGCAAAAGTAGGTCAACGAAAATTATTTGCTACAATTGCCAATGAGAAGGACACATGAGAGATGAGTTCCCTCTCTTGAAAAAGAAGGAAGAAAAGAAGAAAGAAGGGAAGAAGAAGAAATCAAAAGAGAAGGAAAAGAAGGTGGAAAACTTGAAGGCCACATGGGATGATCCATCTTCATCGGAGGAAGAAGAACATCATATTTCCCATTTTGCATTAATGGGAATTGATGACCTTGCTTCCACAGCATCCGAATTTGAAGAGGAGAAAAGCTCAAGTGAAGATGAAGGAAGCTCTAGTGAAGGGGGAGGCTCCACCTCAGAATCAAACTTCTTGGTAAGTGAGGTACATAACTTACCTACTTCTATTCTTGCTAAAATTATCTCTAGTACTAGTGATGACTTAGTTGATGCTAAAAAGAAGATTAAGTGTCTAAAAAGGGAGAATTGCATGTTAAAGGAGAAATTAGCTTCAATGGAAATTAAGGACAATGAGCATGCCTCTTCTTTTAACTCAAATGACTCATCTTTAGAAGAAGAAAATAAGGATTTAAGGGAAAAGGTAGATAGCTTTACCCAAGCACTTAGGAAGTTTGAAGTTAGCTCAAAAATATTAGATATGATCATTGGGAGCCAAAGAGCAAGCTTTAGGAAAGAAGGATTAGGGTTTGGGATGTCTAGCAATAGAAGAACCTATCATTGCCTAATTGCTAGAGGACAATCAAAGACCAAAACCCTTAGTAAGAAATGAATCCCTAAGGAATACTTGGTTAACCCAATTAGAAAACATTACTATTGGGTACCAAAGTCAATTCTCAAGGGTTAGAGGATTTGGGATAAGTCAACCATGATATTAGAATTTCAAATTTTTTTTAACATTTGGTTGACTTGAGACATTGAGGGGGAGTTTAGTGCCCATAGTAGTAATTCATGATAAATTGGGCAAAATTAAGGCTTACCTTGCGAACATCTCATATTACTTAGTTTGTGATTATGTTCTTACATATGGGATGTTAGGATGATACATTGGCTCACTTATGCTTATGGTATTGTGTTGAATCATTAAATGTATCAAAATTATTAAAAATAGACCAATCATGGGGAAGACATGTGTTTAATTAATGGATACATTGTCCAAAGATTATGGTTGGAAATTTTTAGTATTTGAAAACCACTCCATGTTTTATTTATGTTGGCATGACTTTGGAACATGTATGGTTGCATAGTTAGATTGAAAACTTGATACAAATGTAGTGTTTTTCAAGAAATTTGAACTTTGGTCAAAAGTCAAGCATGGTTAAAATTTTCCACGAAATGATATTTTTCCCTGATAGAGTATCTTACAAGAAACATGCTTGCAAGTTTTTACAATTTTTAGAATTTTTTGGAATTTCTGGAGGATTTCTGAAATTCGGCTCAGAAACTCAGTTTTCAGACCGAGATAGTATCAGTCGACTGGCACACCTGAATTCGGGTTCTGAAATTTTTTTCAGAAATGAGTCATTCCCTCATTTGATGGCATAGATTAATATTGCTGTAGGCAATCATTTTTAATGGTGTCAAAGGGGGAGAATGGGTAGTTTAAGTTTGATTTTTAGCTAAAATCTTGACTTAACATTGGATTATGATGAAAAATTGAAAATGGCATAGATTAAGGAGGAGGTTACCATTTTGCTATGTCGTATATTTTCAATTGCCATTGATATTTACTGTTGTTGACTGGTATATTTTATCCCTAACTTAAACATATTGCCACACATCAAAAAAGGGGAGATTGTTGAGGCAATCGACCCTAGAATGATCGGGAAGATCATGATTTTGATGTGTGTGTGCCAATATGTTTAAGGTTAGGGTTTTGTGTTGTATTTGATATGTGTGATTGAGTTTGCAGGACTTGGAGAATCACACATGGAGAACACATTCGAGGGACGAGAGCCGAGGGAGGAGAGCTTCAAGGGCAAGCCGGGAAGTGGACTTCAAGGGCACACGTGAAGGGTGGCATGGAGGCAAGCCGAGGAAGGCTTGTGTGCGCATCCGAGGGACGATAGCCAGAGGAAGATGACTTCAAGGGGCGAGCCAAGGGAGCATACCTGAAGGCATACGTGAAAGAGAGTGTTTTGAGTGATTGTAAGTGAGTTGAGAGGCTGGGCAGTCGAGGGCAGTCGACTGCCAAAACTCACAGAAGGTTTTCAACCTTCTACCAGTCGACTGCCCCAGGGGCAGTCGACTGGTAATCCCGAAAAACTAGTCGTTGGCTAGCAATTAAAGCTAGACCAGTCGACTGCCCTCGGGGCAGTCGACTGGTGCGGGCTGGACAGCATGCGAAGCTGTCCTTTACTCCTATAAAAGGAGGACTATTTGGCTCAAGCACGGTACGGTTCTTGTGTGTAACAAAGTGCTGCTAGTGCCAAGAGTCCTCAGCCCTTCCTCTAGTAATTACTTGCATCTTGTAAAGAGGAAGAGCACAAGATTGTAAAGGTTTTCTCCACCTTGAAGGAGGGTTTCATAGTGGAGGTGGTGAACTCGTGAGGATCCTTGGATTAGTCACCCTTAGGGGTGGATACCAAGTAAAACACTGTGAGTTAGCATTGATTTTATTCTATATCTTGTATTGTGCTAATCATCTTGTAGAGAAAAGCCGAGCCATCGATCCTATCATTCCTGACGACCCTCTCTGGCACAGCCCAGAGATGAATTGACCGACTCCCCGAGGGGTCAATCACGAGCTTTGAGGAGCTCAAATGAGTATTCCTACAACACTTTGCTAGCAGTCGACGACACCACAGGACGAGCCTTAATCTATTCGCCCTGAAGCAAGGTCCGAAGGAAACCCTTCGGGCGTACATCAGAAGGTTCAATGGCGTTGCGATAGACATGCCGACCGCCACACCTGAGGTTATGGTTAGCGCTTTCTCCCAGGGTTTGCAAGATGGAGAGTTTTTTCGCTCGCTGATCATGAAGTCCCCGAAGGACTTCGACAACCTTCTCAGCAAGGCTGTCAAATATATCAATGTGGAGGAAGCGCAGGCCGCTCGCAAGACGGAGACGGTCACCGCGGCACCTCCCAATCCCGTTCAGGGTGCTAGGCCCCCGGGGGGGGGCCTATTCGCAGCCCACGTGGGCCCGCCGAGCGTGCAGGTATGGAGCGGCGGCATGTACAGCAGGTGGCCCAAGGGTGTTTCCCCGCCCGATGGATGTCATACTGCACCTTCCATCAGAGCCACGACCACGCCACCGAGGAGTGCCGCCAAGCTGGTCGGGGTCGAGCCCCTGCCCCCAGGGGACGAGGACGACAGACACCTCCCGGACGGGGTGTAGGCCGAGGCGGCCCGAATGTCGACCCAGCGGCTGAGGAGCTACGAGGAAACCCCCTAGCTGCCCGCAATCTCTTCCCTCAGGGGAACCGGGTTGGGGACGAGGACACGGATGAGGAGCAAGCAAACCAGCAGAATGTCATCCGAGGAGGCGTAAATGTCATCTCGGGCGGACCAACGGGAGGAGACTCCAACCGTGCCAGGAAGGCACAGGTGCGCCGACTAGAGATTCACCAAGTCGGCACCAGCACAGCCCAGGCGGAGGGGCCACAGATCAGCTTTGGGCCTCAGGACCTGCAGGGGCTAGAAGTCCCACACGATGACACGCTGGTCATCACAGCCGTCATCGCCAACTATCAAGTCCACCGCACCATAGTGGACACCAACAGCTCGGTCAACATACTCTACAAGAGAGCGTTCGACCAGCTCCAGATCGAGAGGTCCCAGTTGGACCTGGTAGCGACCCCGTTGTTTGGGTTCACGGGGAACCAGGTGCAGCCTATCGGTCAAATCCAACTGACCATTTCCTTAGGCGAGGAGCCACTGAAGAGGAGTCGATGGTCCACTTTCTTGGTGGTGGACGCTCCTTCGTCCTACAACGCTATTTTGGGCCGACCGACCCTCAACGAATTCCGGGCCGTTGCCTCCACCTTTTACCTGAAGGTTAAGTTCTCAGTTGGGGACAAGGTGGGATAAGTCAAGGGCGATCAAAGAGTGGCCCGGAGATGCTACGTTGACGATGTCCAAGTAGAGAGTCGCAAGGCTCCACGCCCCTTCTTTGATTGCAACATGGTTCAAGCCTCCCCTTGGTCAGAGTTGCATGAAGATAAGGAGGAGGTGCAGCTCCTTCCAGATCGGGAGGAATCCCGAGTCAAGGTCGCAGCAGGGCTGCCCAAGGAACTGAAGAAGCCCCTGCTGGAGTGCTTGGCTCAGAACCAAGACATTTTCGCCTGGTCAGTCAAAGAACTGAAAGGCGTCCGACCGGAGGTGGCGGAGCACCGCCTCCACATTTATCCCCACGCTTGGCCCATGAAATAGAGGAAACAGGACTTCAGCAACGAGAAAAATAAAGTGATCCGAGCCGAAATCGAGAGGCTGATGGAGGCCGAGCACATTCGAGAGGTGCAATTCCCTGCCTGGCTGGCCAATGTGGTGTTGGTGCCCAAGCCAGATAATAAGTGGCGGATTTGCATCGACTTTCGGGACCTTAACAGGGCCTGCCCGAAGGACTGCTATCCCTTGCCTCGGATCGACCAGATGGTGGACTCGACAGCTGGCAGCGAGTTCATTTCCATGCTAGACGCCTACTAGTGGTATCATCAATTACCCCTGGCCGCCGAGGATCAGGAGAAGGTCAGCTTCATCACGGCAGACGGTACCTACTGTTATACCATCATGCCGTTCGGGCGGAAGAACGCTAAAGCCACCTACCAGCGCATGATGAATAAAGTCTTCCGATCCCAGATCGGAAGAAATGTTGAAGTATATGCGGATGACATCCTCATCAAGTCCACCCGAGCAGAAGACTTGATAGCTGATGTCGAGGAGACATGTCAGACATTGCGCAGATATAGGCTCAAACTGAACTCGGCCAAGTGTCTCTTCGACGCCCGGAGTGGAAAATTCCTGGGGTACATCGTGACCGAGCGGGGCATCGAGGCCAACCCCAGCAAGGTCAAAGCTTTGCTAGACATGCCCCCGCCAAGAAATCTCTGAGAGGCACGACAGATCACAACCCTATCTCGATTCATCTCCCGATCGATTGAGCGAGAGTTGCCTTTCTTCAAAACCCTCCGCAAGACCACCAAATTCCAGTGGGACGCTAACTGTGACAAGGCATTCGAAGAACTGAAGATCTACCTCGCCGAGCTGCCCGTGCTAGCCAAGATGGAGGTTGGGGAGGTCTTGTATGTCTACCTGGCTGCATCAGCTGACTCGGTTAGCCTGGTCTTAGTCAAGCAGGGAGCAGCTGAGCAGCATCCCATGTATTTCTTTGCCCACCTACTAAAGGGAGCAGAGTGCCGCTATACGATACTCGAGAGGTTGATGTATGTGTTATTGTTGGGCGCTCGGAGGCTCAGACCCTACTTTTTGGCACACCCCATCGTGGTATTGACGAATAGCAACTTGGGTCGAGTGGCCTCTAATCCTGAAGCATTCGGGCGGCTGATCAAATGGACCACCGAGCTGAGCGAGTACGACATTCAGTACCAACCTCGGCTGGCCATCAAGGCTCAGGCCCTCGCTGATTTTCTAAGTGAATTGCATGCGGATGAGGTGGAAGAGGCATGGTAGATATACGTGGATGGCTCAATGGCTCGGTCGGGAAGTGGGATCGGTATCCTGATGATCTCCCCGAGTGGAGAGCAAATGCACTTGTCTGTTCGGCTGGAGTACCGGGCCACGAATAATGAGGCCGAGTACGAGGCCCTCATATCCGAACTGCAGGCTGCCAAGCATGTGGGAGCAACCTGGGTGATGCTTTATTCCGACTCCCAACTGGTGACACAGCAAGTTGCCGGGCGATTTGAGGTGAATAGCGACCGGCTGCAGGCCTTCATCGAGGCCTATGAGAAGCTGAAGGTCGAATTCCAGGAAGTGCAAGTGAGGAAGATTCCAAGGGAGGATAACTTCAAGGCAGATGAATTGGCTAAGCTAGCCAGCTCAGTCGGCTCTTGGGTGCTTCCACAGGCGGGTGGCCCAGCACTGCTAATCATGCAAATAGAGAGACAAGCTGACTTGGAGTTGGAATCTGACTGGTGAACCCCAATCATCACCTACCTCACAAGAGGAGTCTTGCCGGTCGACCGAGAAGAAGCTCGGTGGCTCAAGAAGCATGCAGCTCGGTATACCATGGTCGGCGACATGCTATACAAAAGTGCGTTCTCCCGACCTCTACTCAAGTGCCTGAGCGAGGAGGATGTAGACTATGTGTTGTGGGAAATTCACTTGGGGATCTGCAGGAACCACGCAGGGGCTCGTGCGACGGCTCGGAAGGCATTAATGTCAGGCTATTATTCGCCGACCCTACAGAAGGACGCCAACGAGTTGGTCGCCACCTGCCTATCTTGCCAAAAGCATCACTGCCTACCACATCGTCCCACAGAGACAATGAAAGCATCGGCGGTCTCCTGCCCTTTTGATCAATAGAGCATGGACATTGTGGGGTCGTTCCCAGCTGCCGCCGCCCAGAAGAAGTATTTGCTGGTGGTTGTCGACTACTTTTCCAAGTGGATAGAGGCTGAGGCCCTATCGCGTATCACCGAGCAGGCAGTGATGAAGTTCCTATGGCAGGACATACTATGCCGATACGGATGTTGGTGCAAGTTGCATCAGTGATGTCCTCCTTTAAGTGTTTTAATGTTTGACAATATACTTAAGTTACTGATACATTGAACAAGGGAAGGGTGAGCAAAGGAAGAGTACCAAAGTGAAAGAAAGTCCTAGTAAACCTAGTCAATAAGTCCTGGTTCGAAGAATTGGGCACTAAGTCCTGATCATGGATTGAGCACTAAGTCCTAGCAAAGGGCTGGGCACCGAAGACCTAACCGGAAGTTGGGCACTAAGTCCTGGTCGAGGACTGGGCAAGAAGTCCTGGCCGAGGGTTGGGCACCGAAGTCATGGTTCGAGGAATTGGGCACGAAGACCTGGCCGAGAGTTGGGCACCGAAGTCCTGGACTTAGGCTTTGGGCACGAAGTCTTGGTCCGAGGGACTGAGCAACTTAGCTGAGCGATGACTAAGGACAGAAGTAGAGACGAGTCAGGGTTCGGACGTCTCGAGATCCGAGAGTGTCGGAGGCTAAGCAAAAGTCCACCCGAAGGACTGGGTGGCAACCGTCTCCTGAAAGGAGTAGGCGAAAGGCGCGTTCTCGGGGGTGGGAACTTGCGTTGGTTCGACCTAGGGTTTCATGGAAATCCGAAGTCAGGACCAAGTCCTTAAGGTTAAGAATATGTGTATATTTGCTTTGTAATTATGTATCTTGCAAGTACCAAGAATAGAAGACAAAGCAGGAGAAAAAAACTGGGTTGGAACCTAGCCAAGCTAGGTGCCCCCATTGATGGGGGCGCCCAAAAGGATCTAGGCACCCGTATTGATAGGGGCGCCTAGGTCAAAGAAGAAAACCAGGTTCGTTGAAGGAAGGTAGAACAGGCTTCCATTCAGGCGCCCGGGATGATACAGGTGGCCAAGTTGAAAGATGTATTTGCTGCTGCGAGTTCGAAGCAGAGATAAGCTTTCATTCAGGAGCCCAGGAGGTCCAGGGTGCCCTGGTCAAAGGTTTTATCAACTGCGATGAGTTTGGCACGGAGATAAAGTTTGACCAAGCCCTTAGGGGCGTCCCGGTGATCACAGGCGCCCGTATGAAGCCTATAAAAGGGGCTTCGACCTCTCAGCTTCAGACACAACTTTCAAGATCAATTCTGAGCATTCTGACTGACGACAAAGCGCTAAAGACGAGGCTCTACGAGCAGGAGGCTCCAGGAGGAAGTGCGCGGCACTTCGGAGGTCCAGATCGGCCGAGTCTTCGACCATTTCATTTTGGTTTGCTTTAATTATTCTGCATTTAATTTCCTATATTTTGATCGTAATTATTGCACTGTAAGACATGTTTCTCCGCCTCTGGAAAGTCCGGAAAGGATACCATTAGTGGACGAGCGTTCCCGTGCTTAGGCCTTGGATGTACTGACCCAGGGGGGTCGGGAACCAAGTAAAATCCCGCGTGCAATCTGTCGTTATTTTGTTTTTTATTTTTCTTTTTTCCGCTGTGCTATGATCCCGGGCTAGCTTGCATGTAACCTAGCCCGGCAGCCTGGTGCCTAGTGATAAGTACTATTTTGTTGATCATTTCAGATTCTAAAATCCATGTTTGACCCATATTTTACTTGCTTAATATTGAATTTATCCTATGTTTTATGAATTTATTCTATTTTGGACTTTATTGTAAATCTTCATATATTGGAAATGTTGGGACCGGGTGCATGTTGAAATGGATGCGGGTTCGTAATTTTAAAATTAATTACGTGCAGCGGAAGGTTTAGCATAAATAATTTCTCAAATTATTTAACCACACATCTAAGCATGCAATTTTATCTTGTATAGACATGATCATATATTTAAAATTTTTCAGAAACATAAACTAATTTACGTATTACCTCGCGTAACTCGAAGGAAGGGACGAGATCCAACCGTAAGCGTCCCTTAGAAGCTCCACCACTATTCGCGTCCATGCCGAATATCTTCGGGATGACTTCGCAAAGCCACGAGTTTAGTGTTCTCGAGAACTACTAGATTCTCCGAGAACGCGACGAGAAAAACCAAGAGAGAAGTCGGAAGACTAACCATAAAAGGATGGTCGGAATCAAAATTCCGGCGAAGCAAAAGAAGAGGCTTGCGGCAAAAAGATCCTTGCGGAAAACTCTAATTCCGGCAGCACCTTCTTCCGGCCAAGAGATGGCCGGAGATTCCTTCTCCAGCAGCAGGTGGTGGTCGGCAGGGAAAGGGCAGGGGCGGCCGGCTGGTGCTCCTTCTTGGGGCTGGTTGGCGTACGACAAGAAGGGGAGAAGAGAAGGAGAGAAAGAGAGGGAGAGAGCCTATGCCTTCATCTCTTTTATTATCACCCAAGCCTTGCCTTGGGTCCTTTATATAGTGGCCTCTCAACCATCAAGCCTCTCAAATATGGAATAACTTATTCCATCATGCCAAGTTTGATTTTATATCATGGTTAAAATCATATTTTAATTCATGATAAAAAATCAATCAAGTCTCTTCTCTCCTATGGAATAAATTTCCTTATCATGGTAAATCAATCCATGATTGATTTTATAAAATAAACCAATCCATGGTTCATTTTAATTTCCATGAAAAATAAAGCAAACCTTGGTTTATTATATAAAAATTTATATCATCCATAATTTTATAAAACAAACCACACTTGGTTTATTTTATAAATTGAACCAAAAACTTGGTTCTCTCCCTTTGTTGTGGCCGGCCAAGCAAAGAGGATGGAGGTCCTCTTTGGCCAGCCCATCCAAGCCAAGCCCCAATGAATTAAACTTATTTAATTCATCTATTAAGTCTTCAAAAGACTTAGCCATTTTACGCTTCCGATGCATCTCTGAAAAATTCAGATTCGACTTATCGTTTGACTCAACCAAACTTAATCTCTCTTGATTGGAAAATCCAATTTTCAACTCGTTTTAAATCCCTCGGATTACTCGTAGTGCGTGTGACTAAATAGGCTTTCGATTTATGTTGGCAGTCTATAATTAATCAATTAATTATAGAACGATCATGAGTGTCACCTAGTAGTACATCATGATCCCCAATTAATCGAAAGATCAACGGTTGACCTCAGAAATAATTCTGAAACCCTTCAGCAGCTATAATGAATCGTGCCCCATTCCCTTCACCATCTTATACCCACTTGGTTAAGGACATGGTCTATGTGTGTCAGTCCCCACTAGGTTGATTACGTCACACCTAACCCAAGTAACGTTTTCTCGTCCTACGGATTCTAATTACTCTCATGTATTTAAGAGATTCATACTCTAAACATGTCATGCTTTGGCCAGAGGCATCGAGTAATAATCCGACGATAGGCCTCGAGTATACATCTCCTCGCAAGGAGTGGTGAATCCTTTGTAGGTTGTTCAAACATCTTCGGGCACTTCGGCTTATATCCAATCATCCTGGGTCCACAACTCCTTGGAGACGCTTGCTTAAGATGTCAAAGTATAAGTCTCCATGACCAAGATGACTTGAACACCGCAAGTCAAAGGAACATCGCACTTAAGCTGCAGTAAGAACTTTATTGACATATCTATATGTAGACTACCATATGAAGTTTTACAGCCAGTCACTCCAATGAACTAGTTCCCTTAACTAGCATTCATGTTTATCTCCGGACATCTCAATGTCACCAGCCAGTGAGAATCAGCTGATTAGAGAATAACCCATGCTAGTCTCAACAGAATTGATAGTATCCGTATTTATCAATTCATCGACTAGGGATAATTTCAATACTTCACAATTGCACATGTATAGATAATCACTAGTTGTGAATTCATCACAAATTCTCTCATGCTGTGAATTGTATTGCGGACATTCAGTAAATGAGTTTAAGATCTCAATCAAATACACAAGCATGTATACTCAAATAGTGAATTTTCATTTATTAGAATAAATGATTACAATCATAAGGCGATTGCCTTAGGACACTTCTCTCATATCACTATCAAACTCCCACTTGGCCTAATGCCAATCGCTATGGTACCCAATACCACAGGCTCTAACATGGCCCTCAAACTTACATTGAGGTAAGACCTTAGTTAAAGGATCCTCTAAATTCCTTTCAGTGGGAATTTTCTCAATTTGTATATCATTCATACTTATAATCTCTCTGATCAAATGATAGCGGCGAAGCATATGTTTGGATCACTGATGAGACCTTGGTTCCTTCGCTTGTGCAATAGCTCCATTGTTGTCGCAGTAAACCGGTATTGCTTCATCAATGGTTGGAACCACACCAAGTTCTGAGACAAACTTCTTGATCCAGACTGCTTCCTTTGCTGCTTCCGAAGCTGCAATATATTCCGCTTCCGTGGTAGAATCCGCTAAGGTGTCTTGCTTGAAACTCTTCCAACTTATTGCGCCTCCATTCAAAATAAATATGTATCTGGACCGAGATTTGGAGTCATCCTTATCTGTCTGGAAATTGGCATCTGTATACCCACGTATTACCATATCGCCTTCTCCATATATTAGGAACACATCCTTAGTGTTTCTTAAGTACTTGAGGATTGTCTTGACAGCCGCCCAATGATCCATTCCTGGATCAGACTGGTATCTGCTTGTGACGCTCAGAGCATACGATACATCAGGCCTAGTACATAACATAGCATACATGATAGATCCTATCGCGGATGCATAAGGAATCTTATTCATGCAAATCCTCTCGTCTTCTGTGCGCGGACACATAGACTTCGAAAGGTTGATCCCATGCCTGATGGGAAGGTAACCTTTCATGGATTCCGACATGCTAAACCTTTCTAGCACTCGGTCTATATATGTAGACTGCGAAAGACCAAGCAACCGTTTTGATCTATCTCTATAGATTCTAATCCCAAGGATATAGGTTGCTTCTCCCAGGTCTTTCATGGAGAAAGTTTTGGACAACCAAATTTTAACTGACTGTAAGACTGATATATCGTTTCCTATAAGTAATATGTCATCGACATATAACACTAGGAATACGACTGCACTCCCACTAACCTTCTTGTACACACAAGGTTCGTCAGGATTTTGTGAGAAATCAAACTCTTTGATTCTCTCATCAAAACGGATGTTCCAGCTCCTGGATGCTTGCTTTAGTCCATATATGGATCGTCGAAGCTTGCATACTTTGGTTTTATTAAACGATGTGAAACCTTCAGGTTGTATCATGAATGCATCCTCAAGCAGGTTTCCATTAAGAAAAGCTGTTTTCACATCCATTTGTCATATCTCATAATCATAATGAGCTGCTATGGCCAGGAGCATCCGAATGGATTTAAGCATAGCTACTGGCGAATAGGTTTCGTCATAATCAATTCCTTGTTTCTGACGATATCCTTTTGCCACTAATCTAGCCTTAAAGGTAACAACATTACCTTCCATGTCGGTTTTCTTCTTGAAAACCCACTTGCACCCTATGGGCTTAATCCCTTCAGGTGGGTTAACCAAGTCCCATACTTGATTTTGGTACATGGAATCCATTTTCGACTTCATGGCTTCAAGCCATTTATCCCTTTCTGAATTTTTCAGAACATCTTCATAACTGATAGGTTCGTCATCACTAATGAGTAACACGTTGTTCGATTCACTTATGAGAAATCCGTATCTCTCTGGAATATTGCGTGTCCTATCAGACCTACGAAGAAGTGGTGTTGTTTTAGGTTCAACTGATAGCTTAACATTATGAGTTATTGGTTGTGAGTCTAGACTAGGTGTCTCTGTAATGTCTATTGGAGTTTCTTGAACTTCTTCAAGTTCAATGCTACTCCCACTGTTTTCTTGTAAAAGAAATTCTTTTTCTAGAAATACAGCATGCCTTAAAACAAACACCTTTTGTTCCAAGGGATGATAGAATTGGTAATCTTTCGTTTCCTTAGGGTATCCAATAAATAGACATTTATCAGACTTAGCATCAAATTTGTCTGATACAGTCCGCTTTACATAAGCATGACAACCCCATATCTTTAGGTGAGATAAATAAGGTTTCTTACTATTCCACGTCTCATATGGAGTAGTAGAGACTACCTTGGTCGGGACTCTGTTTAGTAAGTAAACAGCTGTCTTAAGCGCATAGCCCCAAAAGGATTTTGGAAGAGTTGCATGATTCATCATAGATCTAACCATGTCCATCAAGGTTCGGTTACGCCTCTCAGATACACCATTATGCTGTGGTGTATATGGCGGAGTCCATTGAGACAATATCCCATTGTCCCTAAGATAATCTTGAAACTCTTGACTTAAGTATTCACCACCCCGATCGGATCGAAGTATCTTAATACTTTTGCCAAGCTGTTTCTCTACTTCACTTTTGAACTCTTTGAATTTCTCAAAAGCTTTAGATTTGTGTTTCATTAAGAACACATACCCGAATCGTGAGTGATCATCGATAAAGGTAATGAAGTAGCTATAGCCTCCTTGTGCAAGAGTTGACATTGGTCCACATACATCAGTATGTATTAGACCAAGCAATTCTCCCACTGGTTTACCTTTTCCAAAAAAGGGTAATTTGGTCATCTTGCCTTTTAAGCATGATTCGCATGTATCAAATGAACCGGGTTCAAATGATTCCAGAATTCCACATCGGTGTAATTTGGTCATGCGTTTCTTACTTACATGGCCAAGACGACAATGCCACATATAGGAGTCTATTTGATTATCTATTCGAGCACGTTTGTTGCTAACTTCGATATTGAAAACGTCACCGGATAAATCTAACGTGTAGATACCATTGCATAAAGTTCTGGTCTCATAAAGAACACCATTTAAGGTTATGTAACAACAATTATTACTAAAAGTTAAATGATAACCCTTTTTATTCAAGCATGA
>JAGFNQ010000512.1:524245-549429 GCA_024364735.1 Boesenbergia rotunda
AGTGTTGAAGGTGTAGGCGGTGTAGTTGACAAGGCGGTACCAGTTGAGGAAGCTCCATACTAGCTTCTCTATCTCCCGTGACGAATTCACTCCCTGCGACACTAGCATGGAGAAGCCCCATGCGACGGACACCGTCCATGGCCTGTTGGCCTTGTAGTAGATGAATTGCTGCATGAGGTCGACAGGGTCGAGACTGGCAAGGTCGTCGAAGAGGCTGTGGAGCGCAACTGTGCGAGAGGCGGTGCAAGTTGAGGAGAAGTCGAAATCCTTGATGTGTCGGTCGAGCCACACAAAGACATGCATCTTGCAGGGGTGCCACCACAGCTTGATGTACTCCCTACAACTCTCCTAGAGCTTAGTAGAGGCGACGATGTCAAACACAATGTGTTGCAGGTTGGTTGCAATTTCTGGCGAGGTTACTGGTAGAGGAGGAGGATATAATCTTGTCATCGTTTGATTATATGAGTAGGTCAAAGAGAGCCTCCCCTTTGGGAGGGTTAAATGGTCGAATGTTGGTTTTTCTACTTGAGAAATTTTGCCCCGAATGATCTATCATTCAACTCAGGCAGTCATGCTCACACTCGAGTCAATTTGGTTCAGTACAATCCAAGCTTTGGATTTACACTCCCCCTTATGCACCCATGTGTGACAGAGAGTCTCTCTCCATGCATTTGTTCATATCATACATGTATGAGCAACAATATAAGCCAACCAACTAGTCTTCAAACTTTCAATGTGGGACTAAAGTTCCCATATACAATTGAGTTCTTTCCATCCACCTCTTTATTTCCATTCACATTTTCGATAATCCCCTACATGAAGGGAAATATAGTATGTGATAGTATTCGGTAGTTAAGTCAAGTATAGAACATGTAGGTTTTATCTATTAAACCTTTCTTTGTGAAGATTTATTTGCTTACTAGCTAACAATAGACATGATATCCTTGAACTATTCTGCCTTTCGTGTAAATATTATATTGCCATATCTCACCCAAGACTCTCCTTGATATAACTCAGTTTTCATGGGTGTGTTCATTCTTAGTCATGAATACGCCTAGTTTTAACAAAGTTCTAAGAATTGCACCTCCAATTTTCTTCTAAACAACCCCATTTTTTTCTTATATAGGTGATTTCTTAAGAGTATTCCACATTACTCTACTGGATCATTAAAACTCATGTGCTTAACCTTCATCCTTCACTGATCCATTGGGTTGTGAATTGATGAAATCTAATAGTTACGAGAGTGCAGATGAAATCTAATAGTTACGAGAGTGTAGATGATTGCAATGATCTCTTAGAGGATGTGAACAACTCTGTTACTATGAAGTTCAGTGATGAAATATGTTCACTTAATAGGAAGTTTAAACATGCTATCACTGTAATTGTATTTACTTGGATTGTGATGATTTTGATGTAGTTGACGTAAGCAACTAACTATTTATGTAATGAAAGAACTGTATAACTTTTTAGTGTATCTTATGAGTGGTTGATGTAATGAAAGAACAGTTTAGTTTTCAGCTTCATTGTTGCTATAATCATTGTGTCTTATCATGCAACTAGCGAAATATTTCAGCATCTGTCTACATAAAATTTCAGCTAAGATTGTTGCTGTAATATTGTTACTTCATTATTGTTGTAATACAGCTAAAATTTCAGCATGTGTCTTATTATACAGCTAAGATTGTTACTTTATTGTTGCTGTAATATTTCAGCATCTGTCTACATAAAATTTCAGCTAATTGCTGTAATATTGTTAGCCTCAGTGATTGAAGGAATCAATTGTTTTCAGAAGTCACAATATTGTTAGACACTTAGAAATAAGTACAATTTACTTGAAGAAAAGTCACAATATTGTTTTCTTCTATGCTAGTGTTCATGTGGAAGTTGTACATTGCAGGAGCTGGCACCGCACTTCCTTTCGAAGTTGAATGGTTTGAAGGATAGCTTGACAGTATTAAAACTTGATGGTTTTCAAGTTTCTGCATCAAGTCTTAAGATAATTGGTCTGAACTGCAAGAATTTGGCTACGATAGGTCTTAGCAAATGCCAATGGGTGACTGATGAGGGGATCTCTAAGCTTGGAGCTAGTTGCGTTCGCTTAACAACTATTGATCTGACATGCTATCATCTGCTTACAGATAAAGCCCTTATGGCTATAGGAGATCAATGTAAACAGCTTAGATGCCTCCGATTAGAGTCCTACAGTTTAATAACAAATAAGGGTCTGGACTATATTGGAACTTATTGCTCCAATCTTAAGGAGATAGATCTCATAGATTGTATCATAACTAATACTGGTAAGTTATTGTTCTCACTAGACAATTATCATTGTTGAATCATGAATAGCTTGTGTTTCTATGTTTTGAGTTGCATTGTATTAATACATTGTATTGTTCTCACTAGACAATGATCAATGTCTGTTTTCATATGTAATACATTCAATTTTTGCATGTCCTTCGAATATGAAGGAAATTTCAAAGAAACTCGACTTCCATTGGCAGATTCAAAGAGCTCCCTCCATTTCTCTGGATCACTTCCAGGGTAGTCTCCCTGTAAAATATAACTTTCTTTTCTCATATTCTATTCTAGTATCAAATCTGAGAAAATAAGACAAGGTATAAAGGATTAAAGGAATAGCTACCTCAACAGAGTTGATCTCGTAGATCTTTCCTTTAGTACACTCCAAGTCAAGAGCTTGTATCTTTCCTTTAGTACACTACAAGTATGTAGACAAGCATACAAACTAGATTATATGCAAAATATTGAAACGATCGAACAAACAAGATGATGTAAAGAAACTTTACTAACGATTCAAGAATCTTGTAAAGAAAAGTAAACAATTTAAGGCATCTAACATCCCTTATCATAGTTACCTCAGCATGAGCAGTAGGATCTAAATGCTTCATCGCCATGTTATGACCACTAAAGCTACAAATTTATGGTTTTTATCTTGAGCAACTACTCAAACCCATAGAATGTTGCACAAAATGTATTTTCCAGCATAACGAGAATTTAGTACAACACACCCAAAAATAGAATGTATTTTCCAGCAATACAGAATGTATTTTCCAGCAATACAGAATGTAATTTCCAGAGCAACAGAATGTATTTTCCAGAATGCATATATATAGAAGAAAAAACACACTGAAAGCTCTTCACCATAATCCTGCAACTTGTTCAACTACAACCTACCAATAAAAAAGAGAAGATTAATAATAATTATGGTCATCCATTATATGAACATGATTGGGGAATATACAAATTTTATGTGTTAACTTATATTTTGACTGGATTGATCATCGATCATACTTGGGGGATTCAAATTTGATAACTCATCAATTGTAGAACTCTATAGATAAATGTGCATATATTCAATGTTAACAAATAACAATTGTAAAATCACCAAAGTAGCAAATGACACAAAATATAATCATCATAAATATTGACGATTCCTTGATATCCCCGTTTAATATATTTGCACCATCGTTCCAAAATATAATTTTCTGAAAGTATAGTGACATTTCTTTTTACTAGAACAGACATCATATGTCTACATACAATTCCACAAAACTCAAAGAGACGATACAAACACTTCATTTGAAATTGTAACTCCCTATATTGTACCCAAAAAGAAACTTCTTTTGAGTTGCTCCCTCTTTTCCATATACAATTTCTATCACCTCAAAAAAGAGTGTTGACCCTTCTTGCTTCACAAATGAAGTATTATAAAACATCAAACCTCGCATTTCATCTTGAAACAACTTGAATATCTTGTTAGTGTAATCACTTTAAAACTGTTTTTCAATTGGATGACCACTAATGACCCGAATGATAGAATTGAAAGATGCAAAATCAGAATTTTCTTCCTTTTCAATCTTTTTTTTCAAAGCATTGTCATATTGTTCAACAAATTATTTCAAAGTTGTTTTTGAATGAACATAATCATCAAAAAATGCATTCATACTCTCACTTCTTTGACTTGTAAACATCCCTGTCCAAAATTTATTTTTTACATACACAGGTATCCAGTTATGACGAATTTCATATAAAGAATTCAACCAATCATTTTTCTCTAAGTTAAACGCTTCAATAAAGTTTTTCCGATTGCTATCACATTCGTCAAATGTCAAAGAATTGTAAACAATATTCTTCATGTTTCTCTTTATCAGCTTATAGTTGGCATGACTACTAAACTTGGCAGGAAGTTTTTTCATAATATGCCAAAGACATAAACGATGATGAGAGTCCGGAAATACCTCAAGAATTGTAATTTCCATGGCTTTGCATTGATCCGTAATAATAGCTCATGGAGTTCGTCCTCTCATCCATGTCAACCATGATTTAAATAACCAAATAAAAGTTTCAGAATCTTCTTTGGATATCAAACCATAACCAAGTAATATGGATTCACCGTGATGATTTACTCTAACAAACGGACCAAATGACATATCATAACTATTAGTAAGATATGTAGTATCAAATATAACAACAGAAGAACAAGAATCACATGCATGCCTACATCTGGCATTAGCCCAAAATATATTTCTTATGCGAGAGTCGTCAATCACATAAAAGAAATTTGAATTTCTACTTTGCATACGACAAAAGTAATTATTCAAAGCTTCTGCATCACCATTCCCAAGGTTTAATCTTCGTGCTTCGGCCACATAATTTCTACACTTTCTTTCATCAAATGATAAATTTTCATAGCCACCAGCTTCAACAACAAATGATTGAAAACTCTTACTCAAAGTTATTCCCGCTCGATCATTCAACTCTAATTGTCTCTTAGTTTGAGAATCTAACACTTTATTAAATCTAAAATGTCTTAACTTCCTTGGACTTAATACATGATTGTGATCAAGTTGAATACTAGTGATGACACATACTCCATCATTCAGAATTGTAAGATTAATCTTTGCTCTGCAATCCGTTTTGGTACAAGGTCTAGGATAAAAGGAATTTTTCACTCTAGGAACAGATTCATCATCTTTAGAGCATCCAAATGAAAAATACTTTAGTTTGTCATCATCTCCTTTTTTGGAACCTAGCTTTGAAATACCAAACCCAAGTCCTTGTGCATATAATTTGTAAAAATGACGAATCTCTTGTTTAGATGAAAATTGCATCCCAACTTGTGGAATATCAACTGCATTTGAATTTGACGAATCACCCAACGTTTACACATCACCCTCATTTAATAGTTCTTGCTCCATAACAATTTTACAACCTAAATTCAAACAAAATAATTATTGCCAAACATCAAGCAAGAAAGAATGTTTTAAATGAACAATTCAGTAGATAAATATCTAACAATCGATATAACAATTGTTATTATTATATCTAACAATTGATATAACACTTCAGTAGATTGGATCTAGTACCAAAAGCAAGAAAGCATAACCGACAAGACACAGAATCATTTTGTTCTTCAATTTACAAAAAAGATGCATTGAATTGATCTAGATAGTCCTCGCGACATCAAAGTGATGGCGATCACACGAAAAAAGGAATAAGATGACATGTACAGTTGAGATAATACCTATTACCACTTGATGTCGAATGAAGCAAATCCAACATGAGGCAGTGCACAGGCTGCGCTTGGGTCGGTGAAGCGCTGGAGGGGGCTGGTGGATCGCATCTTCACTCTGGAAAGGAGAAACCTCGTGCCGATGCCGGTGGCACACAAGATCAGCGGCGCAAGGAGAAACCTCGTGCAGGAAGGGGGCGGGTGTGAAAAAGAGTAGGGGATTAGGGTCTAGAAAGGAGAAACCTCGTGCTAATGCTGGCGATGCACAAGATCGTGTGAAAAAGGGATTAAGGTGTCGCTGCAGGAAGGGGGCTTTAGGGTTTTTCTCGTGCCGAAAGGGGCACAAGATGGCACGACAGCGGCTTCGTTTCGCTTTGGGGTTTTTCTCGCGCCGACGCCAGCTGCGTGCGAAGGGATTGCTTTGTCAACCACGAACTCACTTGTCACGTGGGTTTGCTGACTGTTTCACTGAGCGTTTCATGTAAGCTCTTCGCGTTGCAAATCATTTTCCATATGTTTATATACCTTGACTTCCATCATTTGGAGAGGAACGCAGATTTGGACCGAGTAACTAAAGTGAAATTGATGAAAGTGAGTGAAAGAGGCGCATGGAATGATGCGGACGTTGCCACCAGTTAGGAGGCATCATACTGAGCAAAAGTGCGTGCTGTGGGTTTGATATAGTTTGGTGGATGCACTCATGATTACGATAATAAGAAAAGAGACGGGAACAAGGATCAGGGATCTTCATTCCGTTCCACATGCATGCTCTTTTGTTACCAAATCATTGTTGCTGGAAAATCTGTCTCCATGAAAGCCATGCACACCTCTGCATGCACAGCAGAGAAAAGCCTTGATAGAAGCATTAATATGTAATCTCCTTAGGATTCATATATATTCCAGAGCCCAAGAAATCAATTAGGATATGCTGAGGAGATCATAATACTGACAGAAGCTTCTTGTTATAAACTAAATTTTATATAGAAGCTTCATGGACAATGACAACTTATTGCTTGGAAGGGCCCTTGTAAATACTTGTAATAGGTATCTTTTTTACTGGATGTTGTATTATTAAATCAAGTCAAATTAAGATAAAATATATCCCTATTTTAATGGATATGCTTTGAATAAATGAATGGCTAAGGTTAATTTAGATGCACAATTTTAGGGATGGATTAGTTTTTCCTACTACTATATAAAGGCATGTATAGCCTATGCTTGTAATCAAGTTTTTCATTTGTAATAAGCATTACTTTAATTCTCCACTATTTTATTTTGTTTCTTCTCATCTAAGTTGTTGCTATCGAGTGTTCTCCTTTGTCTCTTCCTTATTTAAGTGCTATCAAATTGGTATCAGAGCCGGTAACCTTCTAGCTTGTTTTTTTCGTAAATATGGCAAACAATTTTAATGTTGTATGGTCAGGTCCCAAATTAGATGGGAAGCTCGATTATAATTATTGGCAGATAATGATGTCTACACATTTGAAAGCTCAAAATCTTTGGAGCTCAATTGATCCAGGTCTTTTAGAAGGAGCTGATGCAAACTCTCAACGTCGAGATCAACTTGCGTTGGGACAAATTCATCAAGGAGTAGATTATTCAATTTTTGGCATGATAGCAAATGCCAAGACGGCAAAGGAGGCGTGGGACATCTTGAAATTGTCATACAAAGGAGTTGATCGAGCACAAAAATCAAAGTTGCAATCGCTACGAAGGTTATACGATCGATGTGAGATGACCTCTACCGAAACAGTTGAGCAATATTTTTCACGTCTTACTGATCTTGTCAATAAAATGAGATTATATGGAGATAAAATTGAAGATGATGCTGTAGTTGAAAAGATTCTTCGAACCATACCATTGAAGTATGATCATGTGGTGGCCTCAATTCAAGAATCACATGATACTGAACTACTGACAATTGCAGAATTAAAAGGTATGATAGAAAGTCATATTGACAGGATCGAAGCAAAGACGGAAACACCAACAAATGAAGAAGCTTTGAAGAGTCAAGTTAATCTTAACACGACTAACTCTAGTCAAAGAGGAGGAGGATTCAATAGAGGTCATGGAAGAGGAAGAGGATACAGAGGAAGAGGACGAGGTAATTACTCAAATCAAGGAAGAGGTGGAGACAATGTCAAGCAAGATAAGTTTTTGGCTCATTGCTATAATTGTGGAAAATATGGGCACAAAATTGCAGATTGTAGATACAAGAAATTCAACAACCGTGGCAACCAGGCAAACATTGTTGAAAATTATGGTGAGAATTCTAATGAATCTGAAACTTTACTTTTGGCTAGTAACAGTTTACCTGCAGATGAAAACGTATGGTTTTTGGATACTGGATGTAGTAACCATATGTGTGGAAGAAAAGAGTTATTCTCGGAGTTAGATGAATCAATTCAGTCAGAGGTTACTTTTGGAAATAAGACAAAAGTACCAATTATGGGAAAAGGTAATATTTATATCCAGTTGAAAGATGGTTCTCAAAATTTTATATCTGATGTCTTTTATGTTCCTGAACTTCACCAAAACTTATTAAGTATGGGACAATTATCAGAAAAGGGTTATAAAATATGCATTATTCAGGGGTATTGTACCATAACAGATAGAAAAGGAAAGTTGATAGCAAAGGTAAAGATGTCTCAAAATCGATTGTTTCCTTTGAAAATTCAACACAAATTCCTTTCTTGCTTTAATTCTGAGATTTTGGACGATAATTGGTTGTGGCATATGCGGTTTGGGCACTTTCATTTTTCTGGGTTAAATTATTTAGCAAGAAAGAAGCTTGTTTTTGAGTTGCCTGATATTATGAAGCCTAATCATGTTTGCGAAATTTGTTTAATTGGCAAGAAGCATAGAGAACCTTTTCCTGTAGGAAAGTCATGGAGAGCCACAAGACAGTTAGAACTTATTCATTCAGATTTGTGCACAGTGGAAGTTCCATCACTTGGAGGTAATAAGTATTTTATTACGTTTATTGATGATTTGAGTCGAAAAACTTGGGTTTATCTTCTACATCAAAAGTCAGAAGCATGTGATATTTTCAAGCAATTTAAGTCATTTGTTGAAAAACAAAGTGGATTTGAAATCAAAATCTTAAGAACTGATAGAGGTACAGAGTATATTGTCTGTGATGATTTTTTAAAGAAGCATGGCATTCAACATCAAATGACAGCTAGATACACTCCACAACAAAATGGGGTGGCTGAGAGAAAAAATAGAACTGTTATGGACATGGTAAGATGTATGTTGAAAGAAAAAAATCTACCTAAGCATTTCTGGGCAGAAGCTGTATCTTGTGCTATTTATGTGTTGAATAGATGTCCAACAAGAAGTGTTCGAGATAAGACACCTGAGGAAGCTTGGAGTGGAAGAAAACCGACTGTCAAACATCTCAAGATCTTTGGTTGTTTGGCATATGCACATGTACCAGATATGTTGAGAAAGAAACTTGATGACAAAGGTGAGAAGTGTATTTTTATTGGTTACAGTAATACATCAAAGGCTTATAAGCTATATAATCCTGAAACTAAGAAAGTTATTATAAGTCGTGATGTGATTTTTGATGAACATGGTAGTTGGAGTTGGTCTATTGAAAAAGAAAAATCAATTGTTATTCCTGATATTTCCAATGATTTTTTGGATGAGCAGCCTACTCAAGATAATGTTCAAGTTTCTGTACAATCTGAAGCACCAACAAGGAAATCACAACGCGAGCGTCAATTACCAGCTCGCTTGCAAGATTATATATTAAGTAATGATAATGACCTGTCTGATGAAGAAATTGTTCAGTTTGCTCTTTTTGCAGATTGTGATCCTATATCTTTTGAGGATGCTGCTAAAAATGCTCATTGGTTGAAGGCAATGGATGAGGAAATTCATGCCATTGAAACTAATGGTACTTGGGAATTGACTGAACTACCTCCAAGAAAAGAACCAGTAGGAGTAAAGTGGGTGTACAAGACAAAGTATAAGTCAAATGGAGAAATTGATCGTTTTAAAGCGAGGTTGGTTGCAAAAGGTTATAAGCAAAAAGCAGAATTCAGAGAGGCTTTGGTTAGTAAATTTGAAATGACAGATATGGGCCTAATGAGTTATTTTCTCGGACTTGAAGTTATTCAGATGGATGATGGAATTTTTGTTTCACAAAAGAAATATGCTTCTGACATTTTGAAAAGGTTTAGGATGGAGAGCTCCAAATCGGTTCCTACTCCTGTGATTGAAAAGATAAAGTTGTCCAAAGATGAAATTGGCAAAAATACGAATATTACAGCATATAAAAGCTTGATTGGAAGCTTAAGATATTTGGTTGCTACGAGACCAGATATTTCTTTTGGAGTTGGAGTACTTAGCAGGTTTATGGAGAAACCAAAGGAGTCACATTGGGCTGCAGCAAAGCGAATTCTCAGATATGTCAAAGGTACAATTAATGATGGAATTTTATATTTTACTAATAAAACTGTGGAACTTGTTGGATATACAGATAGTGATTGGGCCGGAGATGTTGAGACTAGAAAGAGTACATCGGGATATGCTTTTCATCTAGGTTCAGCTATATTTTCTTGGTCTTCTAAAAAACAGCAAGTGGTAGCACTTTCAACAACAGAAGCAGAATATATAGCAGCAACAAATTGTGCTACGCAAGCAATTTGGCTAAGAAAAATTCTAGATTTTCTACAACACAGACAAGAAGACCCTACGACAATTTTCTGTGATAACAAGTCAACAATTGCATTATCTAAGAATCCAGTTTTTCATGGTCGCAGCAAGCACATAGATATCAAGTACCATAAAATCAGAGAATGGGTTGCAGAAAAACAAATCAATATCGAGTATTGCCCTAGTGAATGTCAAATTGCAGATATCTTTACAAAATCTATGAAGACGGAGACTTTTCTCAAGTTGAAGAAGGCAATTGGGATGACTAACATTTGTGACTTGGTTTAAGGGAGGCTATGTTGTATTATTAAATCAAGTCAAATTAAGATAAAATATATCCCTATTTTAATGGATATGCTTTGAATAAATGAATGGCTAAGGTTAATTTAGATGCACAATTTTAGGGATGGATTAGTTTTTCCTACTACTATATAAAGGCATGTATAGCCTATGCTTGTAATCAAGTTTTTCACTGGACAATGATTTTGATGATTAATATGAGCAGCAACACGACTAATATGAGCAGCAACACGACAAGGTGTTGGATATGATTTTGCGAGGCGAAATCAAAGTACTATCGATCGATGAAAGTCATATTTGACTTCAAAATCGAAATCTACGTTTCACGTAGATAAATCTAGACTATTAATTTGCTCAAAACCAATTACGGGTGAATGAGAAATTAAGTGTTTAAAGTCGTGCTCAAAATAGCGTTAAGGAGAAAGATGGGGATTAGTCCCACATCGCTAATTGACGAAAGCCAATGTTTCCTTATATGTGTTGCTGTGCTTTTGCAGTCAATACAAAAAGCATAGGTGCTCTCTACCCTTGGGCGAGCAGGTGCTCGCATTTGCGAGCCCGCCACCCGCCACGTGCGCACGCGCGCAATGGGCGCTTTGTTGGCGCATTTTGCACTTCGCACGTACGCGTCGTCGCGAGGAGCTTCGTTTATGCTCCACGTGGCAGTGACGTGGCATGGTCACGGATGACGTGGCGTGCCTGCGTGACACATGACTGTGCAGGGAGAGCGCTGACTGGGCTATTGACTGGGCAGACAGATGACGATCGTTGGATCGAAGATGGCAACAAGATCACATGGGGCGCGATCTAGATCGTTGATACTGCAGGGTCACGATCAGACCATTAGCGAGGGGACTGATCTGGAGCGTCGGATTAAATGGAGTAATCTGACGGCTCAGATCAAAGATGGGATGAAGAGTTATAACTCTTCGAATCCAACGGACGAGATTAGATTGAGTTAAAATCTCTTCAGATCTAACGAACCAGATTAAAAGCCATCTGAAGAGTTATAACTCTTCAGATCTAATGGCTGAGATCAGAACCCTTTAAAGGGTTATGAACTGATGGTTCGGATCAGTCATCGCCAAGGGTCACTTGCCTCTTCACCTACTATATAAAGGATTCCTCCTTTGGAAATATTTATTCATTCAATCATTCGAAGCATTCAAGCATCTAAGCATTAGAGAGCTCATCTTCTGCATCGAGAGTCCGAAAATCCTACGGAAAGGTTCGCCGGTCTCGAAATTTGAAGTGCTACTATTCCGAGACAACATCGTTGTATCTTGGGAACGAATTGCTGCTATCCGTGAGCACCGTAGCGGAGTAATATCGTTTTACGGAGATAATGTCCAACACTAGCCTCGACGTAAACAAATTCAGTTTGCTACCTCCCGGCAGCAACCTCCCGGAAGTTCCGACAGTCGAGTAAAATCGACTAAGTCAAATATCGCGGAGATTACAAAAAAGTCACAGGACCGTCAACACAAGGATCCAACAATTTGAAATATTAATTAATGGAAATGAATGACACAATCATAATCATGATAATGTCACGGTACTAGCTAGTACTATTAGATCGATTAGTTTATTCGTAGTCTTGTTGTGATCATAATTATAAGCATATTTTTGGTGTCAGTAAGAAGTTTATTGCAAGCTAACAGCATACCCATATCTCTTAAGAAACTATATTTTATTATAGAGATCCAAATGCCTTTATGATCGCGTATGGGGTTCTTTTTGCCCTTTGTGCTTTTTTTTTTATTCTCATCATTCCTGGTATATATCAAGTTGTCATCAACTACAGCACATCCCACTTTCTCAGGACCAGATGTTGACGACACACATAGCATTTAAAAATACGTATTAAAGTCACATGAGAATAGGGGTGTCAAAAATCAATATGATTCGATGACCAATCTGAATCGATCAGAAAAAAATCGAGTTCAGGTCGGGTTCGGGTTGGAGGATTTCAGATTAAAAATTTTTGGATTGGGTTCGGGTCGGATTCGGATCGAGTTCGGGTTGACCCGAATTTAATGTTTAGTGGATTTTTTGGGATTAAATTAAATTTTATTTTAAAAATTAAGATATTTTTATGTATATTAATATCAATATTAGTATGATCATGATGAAGTATTGAGATAAAAGCGAAGAATTATAGATAAAATAGCGAAAAAAGATGTTTTGAATCTATTTTTCGGATTATTCGGGTCGGGTTCGTATTGGTCGGGTTCCGGCTTGGGCATTTCGGATTGAAATCGGGTTCGGGTCGGGTTCGGGTTGGGAGTTTAAAAAAAAAATTTCTAACCCGACCCGAATCCGATCCACCTGAATTGATACCCCTACATGTGAAGTAAGTATAAGTAGCTACTTAAATCAAAATTTGATAAAGTTAACATGTTCGTCTTTTTCATATATTAGTCATACTATCCAGTTTAATAATTTTTATATTTATCTTCTTTATATTAGTTCGAGGGTGAAGATGAAGTTTGAGATTTTTAGTTAAGAGCAGGTTTGGTATTTCAAACTTATGTTTTTTTTCTAATGAATAATAATAATTAATATTGCATATTTATTTTTTTTTAAATATACAAATGACTATAATAAAATTAAAACATATAAATTAATTAAATATTAAATGAAATTTATAAATTTACTTAAATTTAAAGTCATAGGTTAATAAAATTATTAATTAAAAATTATTTTAAAATTTTACATTAAAAATCATAATTAATTAAAATCTTAAATGAAAATTATAAATTTAATTAAATTTAAAGTTATAAGTTAATTAATTGATTAATTAAAAATTATTAAAAAATAAATTAAAAATCAAAATTAATTAAAATGTTAAATGCAAATTATATTTAGATATTAAATTAAAAATAACAAATAAAGATATGTGATTTACAATGTAGGACCCATGAAAAAGTTATTTTAAGGTTTTTTTTATTGTAGAGAGAATGATAAATTTTTATATTTTTGATGTGGCATTGATGTGACATATTAAAAATTACAAAATAAATTAGGGAGAGATTTAACTATTAGAGATGCCCTAAGGTGTATTATTTTCTTCAGAGTTTATAGCACACGTATAGTTGGAAAATTCTATATCATGAACCAAACTTTAAGAATAATTAAAGGGTGCATTGACTTTAGTGACCTCCCCGTTCTATCTCTCCCACGAATATATGCTTTCCACATATTAATTTTCAATGCATCCGAGCCACATTTGAAATATTTTAATTTTAAAATAATTTCTATGATTTGGATGCATGCAACCTCATCATCTTTCTCCCTTTCTCTCTCCGCATATACAAACCTAATCACTGTTAAGTCCCCGAAGGCAAAATCCAACACTCTATTTTAGTCGACGAGATCGTCTCACACTAAAAGCGTTTGCAAGTATCTTCTTGTTTCCCTCTCGGACAGCGGCAACTCAGTCAGGGTTTTCGACGAAACTCACATAGTGACCTAATTTGACTCTTTGCATTCGAGTTTAGGGTTTTATTTGTCATTTATACTCTCGTTTCAAAATGACGCAAGAAGATGTGACAAGTGTTTCAGCCTTTAGTTCTCGATCATTTACAAAGATATGTATCGTGGACATGATCAAAGAACAACGAGGGACTGGTGTCAGGAGATCAACACTACCAAGAGTCTGGTCTGATCCCAAATTAGACTCAACATGGGCCTGATTTCCCAGAGACTAAGATCATATTCTAGCTAAAAGTTAACATAACAGTGGAGCTGTGGAGCACATCCGAAGAGACAGAAATAAGCAATGGATGACATTGTTAGACTCTTTGCATCCTTGAAAACCAACATGACCTGAAATTAATCTAATAGGATCGGTCTAGATTGATCAGTGGGTTTTGACTGAAATTTACTGATGGACTTAGGTTATTAGATTTTCACAAATTTGCAAGTAACAGAAAGGGTGGAGTGTGAGGAATGTAGATTTGATGTCAAACATTAGTTTCGAACACTGTAAAGGTAATTATGATTGTGTGTCATTTGGCACAATGTCTAAAACTAAATAATCTCTTTCAACCTTGCTGATATTAGTTATCATTTATGATAGAGGCACCTTAGGATCCGTTGACACTTCAGAACCCTGCATGATTTTGAATGGGTACATTCTAAAGTCTCTAAGTCTATCAATGTTTTTGATGGACCTATAGTATTCGGATTTCTGCAAAATTGCAACTGCAAGTTGTTAGTCTTTACAAGGTAGATATATGATGTGAATTCTTAGTTCTAACCACTATTAATGAAGTTCTTGTGGTGCTCCAGTTAACACGAAATAGTACAACTACTGGATTTCAATGAATAACACATCCTATAGAGTTGAAATTTCCAAGCACAATAACACCGAATGTTTAAAGTCATAACTCGAAATAACATGAATCTATCTAAAGGCAGACATGTAATATACTACGATCAAAATATTGGGATTTCCCTAGTTAACTGGAAAAATAAGACCATTTACAAGCATACCAAAATACTAAGATGAGTATACGTACAATAATTTTTAGCTATACAATATATCCACTCTTCCTACTTACAAAATATATAAATCAAGTATAATATTTTTACATACATATACTAGTAATTCAAGAACTAAGGGATGGTGGCATTCTACAAGGCTTTCGATTCTGACTAGTTGTTTGCAACAACTATAACTATTTTTTTTTACTTTTCTGTTATGTTTCGACTCTATCTGTGCCTTATTTCGCCTACTAGGCTGCACAAGTTTACGAGAACATATAACTATAATGTTGTTTACATCATTAGGCCAAAATTCCTAATTTCAACAAGGGTAAATATGTGTCATTCTAATTTTGTGAATGAAAAAATATTCAGAATACTCGAGTGTATCCATGTTTAGGTGTGTGATGACGACAATAACATGTGAGCAAGACAGTCCTGAATTTTGAAACTTCCCGTAGTTGCAATATTTTCTTTCCAAATCAATAGTGTAGAGGGGCTCCGTGCTCTAGTACCATTTCAGATTGAGAGTAGAGGTGGGTTTTATATGGTCTAGCTTTTTTCTTTCCTTAAATCCATTTATTTGCTAGCATGAGGTGTCAAAGTACCATATCATTTTGACGCTTCCTCCCTATGCTTAAAGAACCGTTGAGCTACCTTTCTTCTAGTATTATCAATTAACATTTTTATGAGAAGTTCATGTGCATGCTTGAACAAAGCATTTAAACTCTCTATATAATTAGTGATAACATTGTGTACATTCTTCCACTAAAGTGTGCATTAGTATATCTTTTAAGGTTAATGTTTTGAAATCACTTATATGTATTTGGATGTGTTTTCAAGCATGGACTACATTATGAGATTATACGTAGTATTGTGTTTGCTCGTGCTGCTGACCAAAACAAGTCTAAAGCTGAACTATCCCAATTATATGTTACCATGTTGTAAGACATATGGTAGCAATAGAAAGCATGATGATCAATTAGGTAGCTTTTCCTAACTGTTCATATAATATCGTGATGTCTATCTAATATAATGTTTATTGACTATTCATCGATAGTATATAATTCAAAAAACACTCTCATGTAGACTCACATTCAATTTCTGCGATTCTAAAGGCAACTGGGAGGACATTATCTTTACCATCGATTGTTGTAGACATCAACAACACACTCAAATAGTTGCCCTTAGATGTGTGATATCAATTTTGATCAATTTAAGTAGATAGGACCTGAATACTCTTCGACAAGAGCCAAAACGCAAAACAACGCTAGAACTGATTGTCACCATTCTTGTGTAGTGTCATATAAGTTTAAGCATTCTTGACTCTTAACTCAGGCAGATACAGTGGGAGATTTCTCTATATGTCTTCTTATAATCTCCAATGACCTTCTTCATCACTTTCTCCCGGACTATGTATGATTTTTTGTATGATATGGTCAATCCAAACCTAACTTTTATATCTGATATAATTATACTTGGTTTATGTTGTTCAGTAGAAACAAACTACTCTTCAATAAAAAATACTACAAATGAGAAAGAACATGTTTGATGATCAACAATTTTCCTAACAGTGTGACATTGACATTCTTTTACATTTTTCATAACAGTGAACTCCCATCCCGGGGTAACTACCTTTCATATACATGGTTAATTGAAGCAAATTGCTTTAACTCTATCTATTCGGGTGTCAATTGAGTTATATCTCATATGTTTAATATGACATGTTTTATAAGTGCATTCTTTAACTCTTATCGCGACAGGAAAACTTATCCAACAAAAAATTCATGCTTTTATGTTGTCTCTCCAATTGGCCTTGGAAGTAATCATGAATTCAGAGGATATGGATTATCATCTATTGTGAATTCCTTCTCTAAGTCACTGTACTGCTCTAGGAGAAATTCATATTGTTCAATTTGCATATTATCAGCTAAGAATTCTTGCACATCTAATACTATATAATCCAGATATGATGCTTGTCCTCCTGACTCCAAGTAGGTTTAAGTATTTAAAAAGTATCATATATACAAGTATTAAGAATCTCATCTTCTAGGTTACTTGTTTTTTCATTTAGATCAAAGGTCAAATTGTTTGCATTTTTATTTGTGTTCCCTATACTAGTATTACCCAAAAGAAGATGAAATATTAGTTTCAGATACTTCTACTACATTAGCTTCCTGTCCTATAGCAAAATTTACATCAAGCGTATTCCATATCCCAGAAATAAATTTTCAACAATATGATTGTCCATGAAAAAAATTACAAATTAAGTTAGGAAAGTTATAATATCACAATCAAGTGGTGCATACTAAATTTTCATAAATTATCAGTGAGTTTTGACTAAAACTCATTGATGGACTTAGGTTATTTGAATTTCTATAATCTTGTAACTAATAGGAAGGGTTGAGCAAGAAGAAGGTACATATGGTGTCAAACCTTAGTTCTGATCAAAGAACGACATGGGCCTAGTGTCGGGAGATCAACACTATAACGGGCCTGGTCAAACCCAGATCCCTACGTGAGCCTGATTTCTCGGAGACCAATAACACGTTCTAACTGAAAGTTAACACAATAGTTGAGCACCTATAGAGAGGTCGAAATAAGTAATGTAGAGTACTGTTAAACTCCTTGCAACCTCATAAATCCATAGAACCTAAAATGAATGCAATTAAATATATGATGGACCTAACTATTTGGATTTTTGCAAACTTGTAACCACTAGAAAGGATTAAATGAGGAGAATATACATGTTGTGTAACCTTGGTTATGATGAAGGAACAATATGGACTTAATGTTGGGAGATCAACACTACACGGGTCTAATGTAATCCCAGATCAGGACCAACTTGGATTTGATTTTCCGAAGACCAAGACCATGTTCTTGCTGAAAATTAGCATAACATTGAAGCCCCTCTAGAGAGGCTGAAATAAGTAATGGAGGGTACTATTAGACTCCTTGCTATCTCAGAAACTCTTAGGACTTGACATGGGTGTAGTCAAACCTGTCTAGGTTTATCAGTGGATTTTGACTAAAATTCATCGATAGACCTAGGCTATTGGATTTATACAATTTTGCAACCACTAGAAAGAATTGAGTGGGGAGTATATATATGATCCGGGTGGATGATTTTTCAGCAGGGTCCATGGCTCGGTCGGGTTCGGTTTCCGCTCCAAACCGGGAATAGGTGAACCGGGCCGAGGTTGACTAGAAGTCAGATATCCGAGTCAGACCTAGGGGTCGGGCACCTGAGTCTAACCCGAGGTTCATTGCTCGGGAGCAGACCTTGAGGTCGGGCACCTGAGACTAACCCGAGGTCCATTACTCGGGAGCAGACCTTGAGGTCGGGCACCTGAGACTAACCCGAGGTCCATTGCTCGGGAGCAGACCTTGAGGTCGGGCACCTGAGACTAACCCGAGGTCCATTGCTCGGGAGCAGACCTTGAGGTCGGACCCCCCGGGTCGATTCTGGGTCAGGCATTCGCGGTAGGTCCTGGAGGTCGGAAGCTCGGGGTCGATCCTCAAGGTCAAACACTCGAGGTCGGTCGCCCGAAGGTAGGTCCTCGGGATCGGATGAACAATTATACCTAGGTCTCGTCGGTAATCTGAAAGCCGCCCCCCCCCGACATCATCATCATCACCTGACATAGTCGCCAAGATTTAATGCGGAGCAGAAAAGACAGTTTATGCAGAGTGTCAGGCGGCTACGCCAGTCTCACAAACATTAATATAGCGGTCATTATCATGGAATGTCAGTCAATCATTCCTTAATGAGAAAAGATAGCTCTGACATACGAGAGAGCTTCCCCTCCACTATATAAACCCCCCTTGGGGCTCCAAGAAAGGGGATTGCTGTCATTTTGCAACCACACCACTACTTCGTGAGTCCCATTTCGGTCCGAGTCGAGTGATTTGAGCTTGTCCTCATTCGAGCCCGACCCCGACCCCCCGAGTTATAGCAGACCGGGTCGTCTTGGTCAGACCGAGTCATCCGAGTGAGAACCGGTCTTCGCTTGTCGACAGGATCAAATTTGGCGCCGTCTGTGGGAATCAGCCTGATCGAAAGCCGAAGATGAGTGAATCCAACCGGGTGACCGTTACTCTCTCACAAGAAGACCTCGACCTGCTAGTGGAAGCAAAGGTGAAGAAATTGGCTGAAGCACAACAAGCAGCCGCCCGACTCGCTCAGGCAGGCCTAGCCGAGCACACTGCTCGTGTGGGCACTGAGGGGGGGTTCGCCAAGAGAACAACCCTCATTTCCACCGGGCGCTGTTTGGCCCGACTGAGGGAGCAGGACAATCAGACCCTCATGAGGCTACATCCAGCCATACCAGAGCTAGCAAAGGGAAGGCCCCCCTTGTGCTGACCCCAACGGAGCGCACGGGGTTCCCCTTCTCCAACCGAATCTTGCAAGAGCCGCTGCCCAAGCATTTCCGAACCCCGTCCATCACTGAGTACGGTGGAGTTGCTGATCCCGAGGAGCATTTAATGAAGTTTGAGAATGCTTCAATGCTACATCAATATACGGATGGGGTAAAATGTCGGGCCTTCCTAACCACTTTGGCCGGGCCGGACCAGCGATGGTTTGACAGATTGCCGGAGGGATCCGTGAGAGAATTTGCTGACTTCAAAAGATTGTTCCTACAGCATTTCGCGAGCAGCAAAAGACACCACAAGACCAGCCTCAACCTTTTTACCCTGAAGCAAGGCTCCAAAGAGCCCCTCAAGGCGTACATCAAAAGGTTCAATCAAGTTGCATTGGGCGTACCCACTGCCACGTCTGAAGTGCTAGTTAGTGCCTTTGCACAAGGCCTGCAGGAGGGCGAGTTATTCAGATCCTTGATCCGAAAACCCCCGAAGGATTTTGAGAGCCTCCTTGGCAAAGCCAGTAAATATGTGGACGTGGAAGAGGCACAGGCTGCCAGGCGACCAGAGGTCAGACCGGTTCCTGAAACCACTCAGCATCATCATAGGAATGCGCCTCCGGGAGGACCTCTCCGAAGTCCCAGAGCTGTGGGACACCGACAAGGAACCGAGAGGGGAATAGTTCAGCAAGTAGCTCAGGGTTGTCTCCCTTCCAGGTGGCAACCCTACTGTTCTTTTCACAACAGCCATACCATGACCTGCAAGACTGCTGGCAGGCCGGAAGAGGTCGGGGTCGTGTCGGACGGGGCAGTCCGAGAGGAGCCCAACAGGGAGGCAACCGAGGTCGAGGGAGAACAGCGCAGAACCAGTCAGAGGTCAATGCTCGATCGACCACCCCCACAGCCAGACAACTGTTCCCGACCTCCACCTCTCCGGGGAGCGGCAATGCTAATGAGGAACAGGCCAACAAGCAGAATGCAGTACACGGGGCCATTCACGTGATTTCCGGTGGCCCCACCTATGGAGATTCCAACCGAGCTCGGAAGTCGCAAGTTAGGCGACTCGATATCTACCAAGTGGGTTGCAGCTCTGCCCAAGCTCAAGGACCACAGATCAGTTTCGGCCCTTCAGATTTACAAGGAATAGAAGTACCTCATGACGACGCCCTGGTCATCACCGCAATCATAGCTAATTACCAGATTCATAGAACCATTGTGGACACGGGAAGTTCGGTAAACATCTTGTACTTGAAAGCTTTTGAACAATTGCAGATTGAAACTGCTGAGCTCCAGCCCGTGGCCACACCTCTGTTCGGGTTCACGGGAAATGAAGTCCAGCCGCTGGGCCAAATCAAATTGGTCACCTCACTCGGCGAGGAACCTTTGAGGAGGACTCGATGGTCTACCTTCTTGGTGGTGGATGCCCCCTCGGCCTATAACGCCATTTTGGGCCGACCGGCTCTAAATGAGTTCCGAGCCGTAACGTCCACCTTCTACTTAAAGGTTAAGTTCCCCGTGGGTGATCGAGTCGGCGAAGTTAAAGGAGATCAGAAGGTTGCCCGCCGATGTTACGTGGACGACGTCCGAGTGGAGGTTAATAAATCCTTCCGGGCAGCGCTGGCCAATTGCAACATGGTACAATCTTCTCAGCCCTCTCCTTGGGCTGATCTGATAGAGGAAAAGGAAGAGGTCCAGCTCTTGCCCGACCAAGAAGAAACCAAAGTGAAGATAGCTCCCGGACTACCGCCCGACCTCAAACAACAGCTGATAGAATGTCTGACTCAAAACCGAGATGTGTTTGCCTGGTCCCAACAAGATCTCAAAGGGGTCAGACCAGAGATAATGGAGCACAAGCTGCACGTGTACCCTGATGCCCGACCTGTCAAGCAGAAGAAAAGAGATTTCAGCCCCGAACAGAACAAGATCATTCAGGCCGAAGTAGAAAGACTGCTGGGAGCGGGGCACGTCCGAGAAGTCCAATTCCCGGCCTGGCTTGCCAACGTAGTGCTGGTCTCCAAGCCGGGTGACAAGTGGAGGGTCTGTATCGACTTCAGAGACCTTAATAAAGCTTGCCCTAAGGACTGCTACCCGCTCCCCCGGATAGATCAGATGGTAGACTCTACCGCCGGGAATGAACTCATCTGCATGTTGGATGCCTACCAGGGATACCATCAAGTGCCCTTAGCCTTGGCAGATCAAGAGAAGGTCAGTTTTGTCACGGCTGAAGGCACCTATTGCTACACAGTTATGCCCTTCGGACTCAAAAATGCGGGGGCGACTTATCAAAGGCTGATGAATAAAGTTTTTAGGGAGCAGCTCGGAAGAAACGTGGAAGTATACGTGGATGACATTCTCATCAAGTCCTCCCGAGTTGCCGACCTCATAGCCGATGTACGAGAAACCTGTTGCACCCTTCGAAGGTATGGCCTCAAACTCAATCTGGCAAAATGTCTGTTCGGAGCCAAAAGTGGGAAATTCCTGGGCTACATCTTGACCGAGCGAGGAATAGAAGCCAATCCGGGTAAAGTGAAAGCACTGCTGGATATGCCGCCGCCCAGGAACCTAAAGGAAGTTCAGCGACTGACCGGGAGGATCACGGCCTTATCTCGATTTATCTCCCGGTCAGCCGACAGAAGTCTGCCGTTCTTCAAGATCTTGCGCAAGGCCTCCAAGTTCCAGTGGGATGCCGAGTGTGATCGAGCTTTCGAAGAATTGAAGGCCTACTTGGTCAGTCTGCCAGTGCTAGCCAAGCCCGAGGAAGGAGAAACACTGTATGTTTACTTATCCGCTACTGAGGAAGCTGCGAGTGCTGTGCTTGTAACCCAGAAAGAGACCGAACAGCAGCCGGTCTATTTCTTTGGGCACTTATTTAAAGAGGCCGAGTGTAGGTACACTACACTCGAGAAATTAACTTATGTCCTTGTGTTGTTGGCTTGGCGACTGCGACCATATTTTCTGGCTCATCCAATCCGAGTACTGACCAATAGCACACTCGGGAAGGTCCTTATCAACCCTGAAGCCTCAGGTCGGATGGTCAAGTGGACAACCGAACTGAGCGAATATGATATTCAATACCAGCCCCGAACTGCGATCAAAGCTCAGGCCTTGGCAGATTTCCTAAGTGAACTTCATACGGAGGAAGAGGAGGAGGTCTGGAAAATATATGTGGACGGGTCAGCCACCCGGGCAGGGAGTGGCGTGGGAGTCTTATTGATGTCTCCTAAGGGAGACCCCATTCATCTGGTCGTGCGCCTAGAATACCATGCTACCAATAATCAGGCCGAATATGAAGCCATCTTGGCAGGTCTTCAAGTGGCCAAACAGGTCAGGGCCGCCCGGGTCATCCTACATTCCGATTCTCAGTTAGTGACTCAACAGGTGGTCGGGCGGTTCGAAGTGAATGACGAGAAGGTACAGGCTTACGTAGAGGCATATCAACAGTTACAAGCAGAATTTCAAGAAGTTCAGATTATGCAGATCCCTCGAGGGGACAACGCCAAGGCAGATGAGTTAGCCCGGCTGGCCAGCTCGGTCCGTCCGTGGGTCTTCCCCAAGCCTTCGCCGCAGGTTATGTTGGTGGCTCAGGTTGAGAGGGAAGCAGAGATGGAGATAAAGGGGGACTGGAGAGCTCCATTCATCGCCTATCTGAAAGAAGGAACTCTTCCAAACAACCCCGAACAGGCCCGGATACTGAAGATAAGGGCCGCCCGGTTCACTCTGATAGGGGATGCATTATACAAGCGAGCCTTTTCCCGACCATTATGCAGATGCCTCGGAAAGGAAGATGCGGACTATGTGCTCAAAGAAATGCATTTGGGGTGCTGCGGAAATCATTCAGGAGGTCGGTCCATGGCTCGGAAGGTCTTGCTGGCCGGTTACTTTTGGCCGACCCTTCAAAAGGATGCGGAGAAGATGACTCTTTCTTGCCTTTCTTGTCAGAAGTATTAGAACCTATCGCACCGACCGGTCGAGATATTGCGAACATCCACTGTATCATGTCCCTTTGATCAGTGGGGCATGGATATAGTAGGACCCTTCCCCAGGGCAGCAGGTCAGAAGAAATTTCTGTTGGTGGCAGTAGACTACTTCTCCAAGTGGGTCGAAGCAGAAGCCCTGGCCCGGATCACCGAACAAGCGGTAAAGAAATTCCTTTGGCAGAACATTTTGTGCCGGTATGGCATACCTCACAAGCTGGTATCAGACAATGGTCGGCAGTTTCAGGGTCGGATAATCAGAAATTGGTGCAAGGAATTTGGGATCAAGCAGGCCTTCACTTTCGTAGCATATCCCCAGAGTAATGGTCAGGCCGAAGTAGCCAATAGAGAGATTCTGAAAGGGCTCAGAGCTAAGCTAGATCAGGTCGGCGGATCCTGGGTAGATGAGCTACCTGGCGTCCTTTGGGCCCTTCGAACCACACCCAAAGAGGGGTCGGGATGCACTCCCTTCCAGTTAGTCTATGGGAGTGAAGCGGTAGTCCCCATGGAGGTCGGCTGTGCGTCTGACAGAAGACATCTGTATGGAGAAGACAATGCGGAGAAAAGACGAGCTGAGCTAGATCTGATTGAGGAGGTCCGAGCTAAGGCTGCAGTCCGCATGACTGCTTACCAGCAAAGGATGCGGAACCGATACAACCAGAAGGTTATACCCCCGACATTTCCAAGTAGGGGACAAGGTTTAGAAAAGAATCAAGCCAGTTGGAGAAGTAGGCAAGCTGGAGCCTCCATGGAGTGGTCCGTTCTTGGTGGTCGAGGCGCTGGGGTTAGGAGCCTACTATCTGCAAGATGCTCAAGGAAAGCGGCTCGGAAGACCTTGGAGTGCAGTGCATTTAAGATTGTACCGTGAGGAGAGCGGAGAGAAATGATTCTTGTAACTGTACTCAGAAAAAGCGATGACACAAACTCTGACTCTCCAAAAGATAACTGCAGCAAGTTATAAGTGGGTTTGCTCTCACGCACCCACCGGACTCAGCGCCGATCGAGCGTGGCGTTCCACGTTCGGTCGGGCCCGGCCGGGCGTGGCGATCCACGTTCGGTCAGGGTAAGTCGGACGGTGTCCAGACTCTTGCTCAAGCAAGTTATAAGTGGGCTTGCTCTCACGCACCCACCGGACTCGGCGTCGATCGAGCGTGGCGTTCCACGTTCGGTCGGGCCCGGTCGGGCGTGGCGATCCACGTTCGGTCAGGGTAAGTCGGACGGTGTCCAGACTCTTGCTCAAGCAAGTTATAAGTGGGCTTGCTCTCACGCACCCACCGGACTCGGCGCCGATCGAGCGTGGCGTTCCACGTTCGGTCGGCCCGGTCGGGCGTGGCTATCCACGTTCGGTCAGGGTAAGTCGGACGGTGTCCAGACTCTTGCTCAAGCAAGTTATAAGTGGGCTTGCTCTCACGCACCCACCGGACTCGGCTCCGATCGAGCGTGGCGTTCCACGTTCGGTCGGGCCCGGCCGGGCGTGGCGATCCACGTTCGGTCAGGGTAAGTCGGACGGTGTCCAGACTCTTGCTCAAGCAAGTTATAAGTGGGCTTGCTCTCACGCACCCACCGGACTCGGCGCCGATCAAGCGTGGCGTTCCACGTTCGGTCGGGCCCGGTCGGGCGTGGCGATCCACGCTCGGCTAGGGTAAGTCGGACGGTGTCCAGACTCTTGCTAAAGGAAAATATGAATTAGCGCATTTCTATGATCTTCACTGCTAGGGCGTGGTCCCCCACGTTATGAGAGACAAAAGGGATAGTAGACCAGCTTCATAAGGTTGAACTGGTCGAGTTAAAGTACACAAGCTAACTCGGCTCTGCCGATAAAGTTAACTCGTCGGGACTAAGATAGAATGCTTAGTTAAGGTATCA
>JAGFNQ010000512.1:551563-738204 GCA_024364735.1 Boesenbergia rotunda
TTGGTCCCAAGCCGCAGACAGATGACCGTGCAGGTTGACCGGCTGGGGCTCAATCATCCGAAGTAATTGAGTTTCGGAGGGGAGCTGCAACTCCACTGGTACTCGGGGGAGGTCATGCATGGATAGGAGGGCGGCGGCAGCTTCTTCGCCGATAGGGTCCACATCGTCCGCCGGGCAAGGAGCGGCCGAGCTGGAAGCCAAGCTACCCGGTGGAGTCAATCACGCAGTCGCTGCGCGACACTCCTCCAACTATGATTCTACCTCCTAAAAGTAAACACAAACCCCCGAGGAATACTTACGTTTGCCCCTATCCGACTGGAAGTCTGTATCCGTATAACCCATAGGGAATTGGTCTGCCCGGTAAACCAGCTTATAATCCTTAGTCATTCTCAGGCACTAATATATGATTTTACCGCAATCCAATTTCGTTGACCTGGGTTACTCTAATATCTGCTAACCATGCCCACGGCAAAGAAGATATCCGGTCTTGTTTTTAGCATACAAGAGGCTTCCTATAGCCGATGCTAAAGGAATTGCCATTACCTTCTCTATCTCCTTTGATAATCTAAATATATCTCCTTAGATAGAGTAGCTCCACAACTAAAAAGTACAAAACTTTTCTTGGAGGTTTCCATGCTAAAACGAGTTAAGACACTAACTCTCTATGAAGCTTAGCATAAGCACTACATCCTTCTCTGGTGATCTCTTAGAACTTTGATCGCCAAGGATATGTCATGCTTCTCCTAAGTCCTTCATATCATCCGCTTGGACAACCATACCCTTACGTCTGATAAAATTTGTCATTGTTGCCAACTAACAAAATATTATCTACGTATAGTACAAGAATACCACTACGTTTCCGTCACATTCTTACATACACAACTCTCATCCGTCCTTTGAACAAATCCATATGACCGGATTTATCTCTTCAAAGCGGATGTTCCTTGTCATAGGTCTAGGGATCATGATTCATGGTCGCCAGGGATCAAGTCCAAAGACTCTCCCAAGAACATGAATTCTGTAGGTTGACTAATAATGCTCCCACTATGACAGGGCACTACCTGTGTATTTTCTGTGACACGCGGTGCAGTGACTTGTGGTATTTCTTCTTGTACAGTTGGTACTAAGGTCATAACATCCCCTCTTAATTTTTCAAGAACTAGTCTACAAATGGGCTTATGGTTCATCACATAGTCTTCTTCTAAGAATCTGGTATTCGTCCCAACGATTACCCTCTAATCCTTAGAACTATAGAACCACCTTTCGTTCTTCTACGATAGCCTACGAACAAGCGCACGAGATTCCCATCTTATCAGTATCCCCTCTCAGCACATATGCTGAGATATCCAATGTCCGAAGATGTCTTGGACTTGGCTTTCGCCCAGTCCACACTTCTATGGGAGCAGAAAGTACTGACCTAGATGGTATCAAGTATGTACGCTGCCGTTTCCAGAGTATATCCCTAGAACGAATGCGGCAACTCGGAGCAGCTCATCATTGTCCTATCCCCATAAGAGCCCTTTTCCTTCACTCTACTGCACCATTCTGTTGGGGTGTACCGGCTGCAGTCAATTGGGATTGAATCCCAATATCTGATAAGTAAGTCTTAATCTTTCCCAAGAGGTACCCATCACCACGATCCGATCGTAGTGTCTTGATACCTTTACCTTGATGTTTCTCCACATCCGTCTTGAATTCTTTGAACTAATCAAAGATTCAGACTTGTAGCCATCAAGTAAACGTATCCATAACTTTGAATATTCGTCTCACGAAGTATTCAAAGCTACCTCTATCCTGGATAGACATAGGACCACACAAATCAGAATGAAACGAATCTAACATATCTTTGGCTCTATACCCCTCGACCTTGAAAGGCCTCTTGGTCATCTTACCTTTCAAGTAAGATTCAAAGTTAGGGAAGTCTCCCACCACCAATGAACCCGAGGGCCCATTGGCTATCAACCTTTGAAACTTACTAAGGTTAATAAGACCAAGCCTTAGACGCCAAAGGTATGTTTGGTTCATCTCGGAAGGAACCTTTCTCCTACTTTGGTTAGATGATAAGCTATTACTTACTATTTTCATCATGGAAGACTTTGGTTCTAAAGTGTACAAATTGCCTATCAATGTACCTACACAGATAATCTTTCCATTTCACTTCTCATAAAAAGCAATAGAATATCTTTTATTTTAAAAACTGAACCAGAGTTCTTTCTAAAATTAGGTACATAAAAGCAATCTTAAAATCAAAACCTTTATCTTCTAAAGACAAATAAATAACTCCCACTGCAATAGTAGCCACCTCCGTAGCATTTCCCATGTAGACGGTTTTTTCTTTAGCTAGTCATTGGGCTTCCTGGAACCCCTGCAAAGAATTACAGACATGCGTAGTGGCATCCATATCTACCCACCAGGTACCGATAGATAACTCTGCTAAGCATGTTACAACGACAAAAGAAAAGAAATAACTTTGTCTTGATAACGGGGACAATTCGTCTTCTAATGTCCAATTTGCTTACGCGTGAAGCACTTGCCTTTAGGCTTCTTCACGCCAGTCCGATGTCCCTGCGATATAGCTGCCTTCTTGAACCCTCAATGTTTCTTCTTCTTCCTGCCTTTCGGCATAGAAGAAGAAACCCTTTGAGTCACTAAGGCCTGCGAGTTCTGACGAAAGAGCCCTTCTGCCGCCTGGAGTTCTCCCAGGAGTTCCCCCAACGTATACTCATGCTTATTCATGTTATAGTTGAGCCGGAACTGCTCAAAACTCTTAGGCAGAGATTAGAGTTTTATATCGACCTGGGATTCCCCGTCAATAGATCCTCCAAGAACCTCAATCTGATTGAGGTGGGTCATCATCTTTAGGACATGATCCCTTACGGGTGTCCCTTCGACCATAATGGTCGTCATTAGATTCTTCATCGCCAGCTGCCTAGCAACACGACTTTGGTGCCCGAAAAGCTCCTGAAGGTTCAGCATCATATCACAAGCAGTGAGCATGGCCTGATGCTGATGTTGCAATACATTCGACATGGATGCCAAAATGTAACACCACGTCATCTCATCTACCTTAACCCATTTCTTGTAATGCTCCTTCTGCCCTTCACCAGAATTGACGCTAGGCTTATCAGGACATTTTTCGGTGAGCACAAATTTGTGCTCTTCAGCCGTAAGGACAATGTCAAGGCTTATTTTCCAGTCTATGTAGTTGGGGCTAGTAAGTCTATTTTCCTTAAGTATTGTAGCTAGTAGGTTAAAGGTTACTTTGAAAATCCTGAGAATCACAACTCACACTACTTTAGAAATCGAAAATAAATTGATTCCTCACAACAATAAATTTTTGAAATCAACCAACACCTCTAAACACCGAGAAATTCGCATGTCACGATGGTGTGGACGTATACGAATTTCCACATTCGTAAGCGGAGGTTTTACCCATTAATCTTACTATCTTGTCAACCTAACTTTTTGACAAGTAAGATTAATAGTTGGTCCACTTCGGCTCTGCAAAATAATAGCAGTGACTCCGATGGGGAGGATACTATTATTCGCATCTAAGTGTTCACCATTACACGACACTAAGAAAATTATCTCTGATTATGTGCCTTCCGATGGGGAAGTACACACGCTCTTTAACAATTTTCTATAGTCTTTTCCGACCCAGTGATCCGCAGAACAAATCCATCCGATGGGGAGGAAGGCACTCAGAGCCGACACACAGACTTGTTCGCATCACTTATCGGATTGTAATGGAAGCCATGAGACCCTTAGGGTCCCTCTCCCACTTAGTAATTTATCACGAGGAATTTTAACTAGCACATTCACACAACAAGCACATAACCAACATATGAAAAATAGAAAAATCTAGATTTTTCAACTTTCATGGCCTTGGTCTCCAATGCGCCTCTTGTCGTGTCGTCACCTCGTCAACCCCGAGGATTTATTAATTACAATAATTTGCAAATCCATTCACACAATCATTATTTGGCCATGATAAGTTGGAATCTCGTGCCTGCAACACAAAGTTTGCCTACGCACATCCACATATCATTTAGCTAAATAAAATGTATGAAAATGCAAAAAATTAACTAATCCTCAAACACACAAAGTCGGAAACCTTGCTCTGATACCAATTGTTGGGTATGACTTGGCGGGTTTCCTAAGCGAATACCTGGTCGATCCAAGAAACCTCTTCATGCCTACGGATTAAAATTTTAATCCGAATGGAGAGCCGTCTCCCATCGATCGTCTCGTGTCGTATCGAACGATCAAAATTACAACTTAGCCAATTACCAAAATCGGCCTTGTAATTTGCTCGACCGTTCGACCGCGGAAAAGGCGACGAGTGGATCGTCGACTTTTGTGTTTATAGTCGGGGTCCAGTTAAATAATTATTGACTATGATTCACAATCAAAATAATTAAATAACAAATATGAAATGACGAGACAATTGAATAAGGTACAAATAAGAATGAAAGGAGCCAGGGAAGAATATACCTTCCGTTACCTTACGATCTTCTACCGTATGACCCTCCCCTCTTGGACGTCGTGTGGGCGACGATCTACCAAGACCCGTGGTCACCAAGTCGATCCCTTCTCCTTGCGCCAACCAATCCCTAACAAAAGGGATGTCGTCGACCCCTGCAAGGAAGAAGATAATCCAAACACAAATCCTACCTTTCCTTTCCTCCACCGCCAGCACCTCATCTTCTTCTCCATAGCAACACGCGTTGTGTTTCTGCCTTGGAGAAATCTACAAACTGCAACTTTTCTGCTTTCTCCCGATAGAAAATTGCCGAGCAACCTTGGAGAATAGATGTCGTGAGCATCTTGACTTCTCCACAACCCACAGTCCGGCGGTGATCTACAAGATGCTGTATGCATCTTTCCTCCACAAGTCGGCGCCGTGAGCAACTTTGATCTCTCCACATGTTGCCGTGAGCAACTTTTTTTTTTCTCTCCACAATCTGCCGTGAATTATTGGAGAAGGCCACCAATGTTCTTTGAGAAGGATTAATTTCAAGCAATTAATCGGAGAAAGGGCCGGATTAATTGCATGCGTTGCAATTAATTGGAGAAGAGCAAAATTGCATGCGTTTCAAATATTGCAAGCGTTGCAATTAATTGGAGAAGAGCAAAATTGCTAATTAATTGGAGAAGCATCTGATTAATTGCATGCATTGCAATTAATCGGAGAAGAGAAATGCTTTCTTCCGTTCGGCACCGCAAAGTGAAACGAGAGGGGGAGGAGAGGAGAGGAGAGAAGAGGCTAGGGTTTCTTTGCGATCTATTGGATTATTTTCATTAACTTGGTTTCATGCCACCATAGGGTATATATAGGGTTACGATAGGGACCATGAGGAGGAGTTGGATCTTAGCCTGCTAATGGACCCGGTCCATTAATGAGGATCCATTCCACTAAAAGACCCTCATTGAATTACCTCACCAACCCTCATATTTACATATGGGCTCCACTTATTACAAGTCGTCTATCCCCCCGTGTTTAAGATTTCGAATGTCCGTTAATTAATTAAATTACTGACAATTTAAATTAATTAACTTCTGGATCCTTGATTAGTACCACTCGACCTTATCATCATGCCGGATCAAATCCACCTGCAGGGTTTAGCATGATGAACCTTTCGAGCTCATCAAGGGGGCATCATCAACCCGACTCACCAGGACACGGATTCCGTCAATAATCAACGGCATATCATATTATTAATATTATCTCCCAACTTACCGGGTCTATCGATCTAACATAATAGATCTCGCCCATTAGTAAATTAAAGAAATAATAGTTAATAATATATGCCCGTTATTATATCGGGATTAAGGGATCGTACTCCATAATAAAGTTTGAGGTCCTATCCAATTATCGAGTCAGTACAAATTAGATAACCTCGTGTTTTGGTCCTGCTCAATGTACTCAAAGCACACTAGTGTAATCCTATGGTCAAGACCAACCACACCTAATTACACTACAACCATTCCGATGAGTTGTCCAATTCCATCTCGGTTGTGGGTCTCTATTTATACTAAGCAAGGAACTGATAACATGATCTTCCGTGTGACACCACACACCATATTATCTACAATGCAAAGTAATTGGACTTCATGCATGTACTAATATAAACAGGCACCTAGTGTGGTTGTGATTCTCTTTTCAAAATAAAGATGTTTATATATATAAAAGAAGCATGTCTTTCAGTATACACATCTAACAGTCGGCACTTCTGCCTCCGTGTGGACCTCGGGAAGGGCTGTCTCAATGCTCTGAGCTAATATTTCCAACTCTGAACCGCTCCCCGCCTCGCCTGGTTGTTCGGGAACCGGTGCCGCACTCACGGGCGGCACACTCCGACTCGCTAGCAGTTCGGCCGCCCGGGTGTTCAATGCCTTTTCTTCCAAGGCTAGCTGATCATCCAAGAGGGCGTCCATCAGAGCCTGAGCTGCAAGTCAGAAAAAGTTTTAGTTAGCATTAAAAGGGTCATAAGTAAAAATGGGAGTTTACCATAGGTGTTGGGCAGTCGGGCCGGGATTTGACTCAGCCGGCAGATGTAGAGCACTGCCTCGCTCAACAGTTTACCGGCGTGGAAACGAAGTCCCCCAATCTTAGAGAAGGCCAGCTGAAAGCGGGGGTCGGCACGATATCTCTTGGGGGCAGCAGGATGAATCGGCAGCTCTTCCAACCAGGCAGTTGGCCAAGACGCAGTCGGGGTAGTGCTTATATAGAAGAAATGAGATTTTCATCCCTTGTTAAAGGAGGGAACTTTATCTAGAAAGGTCGTGTTAACCCGAGCTTGGAAAAAGAAGCATCCTGGCTCTTGCATTTTAAGATAGAAGAAGAGATGGAAGACCTGAGGAGTAAGGGGAACTCAGAAAGATTCGAAAATTATCACTGTGCCACACAGAATGCGGATCGAGTTCGGGGCTAGCTGGGAGAGAGGCACTTGGAAGTACCGACAGATCTCCACAATAAAAGGGTGCAGGGGAAATCGCAAGCCAGCTAGGAAATGATCCTTGAAGATGGTAAAATAATTCAGGGGGGCTCAGTTGGGCCGGTCATCCCGAGAGGGGAGAACAAAAGGGTGATCTTCCGGGACGCGATAGTCTAGACGAAGGGTTTCTAAGGAACCCAGACTCAAGGTCGAGCGGGTGGTGGTATACCACGGCCCGGGTGCAGAAGATGAGCTGGCCATATGGTCGGACTCGGGAATCAACGTGAGAAATATTAGGCGAGAAGAAGAATACCTAATGTTAGGGCTCGGGATAAAACGTTGATCGCCAAAAGCACTAATCGTCGGAACCTGAAGAGGTCGGGTGACGGAGGTCGGATCGAAATGGAAGAAGAAGCAGAAGTCAAAGGGACAAAGGGCGAAATGATGGGTTATGCCTATTTATAGTACGAGCAAAGCAAGGACGACCGTCGGATGAAGAGGGGAAAATGGGCAGGCTATGCTCTCCGCCGTTCATTCCCTACAAATCCCTAGGTCTTGAAGTTTCTCTCGGACGCCACGCGAAACCATGCTCATGACGCCTCGAAGCCAGGGGTTCCCTCTCAGAGGTTGACACGTGGGCTGGCATTGATGAGCGATTTGACGAGGGATCGGGCGTTCAAAGTAACAACTCGGCATACGAGGGACGCGCGGGAAAGCGGAAAGGAGGTCAGGCCAACCGGGCCAGGAGCCTAGTCAGTCGGTCTTGACGCCTCCTTCGACTAGACTTGAAGGGGAGGCTTGTGATCCGGGCCTTCTGTTTCGGGAGGAAAGTTGGGGACCCGGTCGGAGTTAACCGGATATGATCCGGGTCAGGGAAAACCGGGCCAGCTCACCCTCGACCTCACGGGCCGAGCCGAAGGCTCCGACAGGACACTGAGAGGTCGGGTTCGCGAGCTCGGACATTATAGGAGGTCGAGCTCGAGAGTACCGACATCGCCAGAGGTCGGGTGCAAGAGCTCCGTGACCTCGGGTCGGATGCCGGAGGGCGGACCCCAAGAGGTCGGGAACTAGAGCTCCGTGACCTCGGGTCGGGTGTCGGAGTGCGGACCCCAAGAGGTCGGGAACTAGAGCTCCGTGACCTCGGGGCGGGTGTCGGAGTGCGAACCCCAAGAGGTCGGGAACTAGAGCTCCGTGACCTCGGGTCGGGTGCTGGAGTGCGGACCCCAAGAGGTCGGGCACTAGAGCTCCGTGACCTCGGGTCGGGTGTCGGAGTGCGGACCCCAAGAGGTCGGGAACTAGAGCTCCGTGACCTCGGGTCGAATGCCAGAGCTCAGACACCAAGAGGTCAGATCTGTCAGGATTCGGCGTTAAGGGGAAAAAACATTGAACGCAATCGTTACTTGACACAGCCGCCAAACATTAATCAGGATCGAAAGGACAGGTTTACAGACTGTCAGGCGGCTGTGTCAGCCTCACCCCGCCGCTAAGATAGCCACTTACTTAGCTTAATCCCTGACTGATCCTTAACGAGATGTGACAGTTCGCACGCACGAAGACCTTTTCGCCTCCCTATATAAACCCCACATGTGCTACATAGAGGAGGCTCTCGGCTCCTCTGCAACCTCAACTTCCTTTCGCAAGCCCTATTTCGGTCCGAGCCAAGTGACTTGAGTGCTCCCCCTATTTGAGTTCGACCCCGACCTCCGAGTTATAGCAGACCGAGTCCTCTTGGTCAGACCGAGTCACCCGAGTAAAAACCGATCTTCGCTTGTCGATAGGATCATCTTGATTAAAATTCTTCTTCCTTGTAAAACTATGACATCACGATACATCCTTCATCTACGACGGAATTCAAAAATAGTCTTGTTCCAGGAAAACCAAACAACGTCGATAGATCTCGGTAAAAAGACTAAGATTGAAATTACTGCTAAAGATTTACTGCGGAACAAAGACGGCAGTAGCTCTGTTTCTCCTTTCTCACTCGGTCAAACCTGATACTAACTTCCAGAACTCTCCCACCCGATCGAGGTGTGACCAATTGGGTGGCTGGATTTTGACCGGCATCAATGTGTCCTATTAATTAATTGGTGGCCGGTGCCAGCTCAGGAATGCATATACGCATGAGGAAAACATGATGGGTATACTTTTTAGCAAGGCTAATTAGGATTAGAGTTCTAAATAAGGTTTTTTTATATATATTAATACGTCAGATTAATATCATCTTAAAAGTATAAAAATTTATTGCTTTCTCCCTAATCCAAAAATAATAAATTCTCAAAGGATGTACATGGAGTTTCAGAATTTCTAAAAAAAACATACAAATATTTTAATATTCCCAAAAGACGCTTCAAATTATAATTTTACCCAATAGAACATTTCTTTTATTTTCTCTCCTATTCCGGGGCATACAACTTCTCTTTCACTTTCCTCCTAAATTAAATTAAATAAATTTAAGCACCATATAAATCTTAATAAATAATCCTCTAATTTTATTTATTTTTATTTTTAATTTTAAAACTTTAATAAAAATTGAAAAAATATAAAAAGAAGGTTAATAAATCATTAAAAATATTTTTCCCCTATTTTTTAATATTTTCAATTTTTATATGTAATTTTAAAAGAGTAAAAAAAATAATATTGATTTTATTAATAAAATTAATTTAAAAAAACACTTTTGGTATTGGTTTTTGAAGTCCAACACCACAGTTGTGCTAGTCAATACCATAGTCTTTTGAAAGTTTTATATTATTTTGAGCACAGTTGAGAGAGTTTTAAAATAGTAAAAAGAACTTATTTGGACTCATATTCATCTAAAAAATCAATTGAAGTTGGAATAAGCCCAATCAGAGCTCCCTAAGTCCATCAATAGATTTCGATTGAAACTCATTGATATACCTAGAAGACTTGAATTTCTAAAATTATAATGAGATGGAAGTGTAAAATGTATAGAAGGTAGATATGATAAGGAATCTTGATCCTAAGTCTCTTACATGAAGTTATAGACTTGTGTCAATTTATGCAAAGTCTGAAATTTTCTAAACATTTTGAGCAATGTTAAAATCGTTTACAATGATAACAGAGGGAACATTTGGACTCTTGGGCACTGGAGAAATCTACATGAATTAGAATAAACTCGATCAGAGTTCTCTAAGTTTATCAATGGATTTTAACCGGAACTAATTGATGAATCTAGGATATTTAGATTTTTAAAATTTTATCATGAGATATTAGATATTAGTAATGTAGCAGGTATATATATATATATATATATACAATAATGATATTATACGCTACTTATTGTGCGCTACTCTTCCGCGCGCGATTGCCACATTCGCCATCCGAATCAACGTTTTCCACCTTTCATTGCGGACGGAGGCGGTGAGGCAGTCGGAGGCGAGACACATGCTCCTGCAGCGCCCTTATCTTCCTGCTCCTGCTCCTGTTCCTGCAGCGCCCTTATCTTCCTGCTCCTGCTCCTGTTCCTGCAGCGCCCTTATCTTCCTCCCCACTCCACTCCCAGCATGGCTGCACCGGACGGGAACCCTCTTGGGCTTCTTCGAGATCACCGGACTCGGCCTCCGGTAGCTTCCCCCCATCTCATATGCCTCTCCCCACTTCATGATGGAAGCCTAGCTATATAAAGAGACGAAGCATGTTCCGTCAACGTAACGGCACATGCATGCACATGAGCTTCCATGCACAACCTGGATGATTCCTTCCCCCTTCAGCGACAGCGCTCGTCTTCTTCCTTGGTGCGACAGCGTGCGACGGTGGCCGGAGGCGGCGACGGCAGCCGGAGGCGGACCCGCCTCCGGCTGCCGTCGCCGCCTCCGGCCACCGTCGCACGCTGTCGCACCAAGGAAGAAGACGAGCGCTGTCGCGCCGCCCGCTGTCGCGCCAAGGAAGACGAGCGCTGCCTGCTGTCGCGCCAAGGAAGAAGGCGCTTCGCCTCCGACTGCCTCACCGCCTCCGTCCGCAATGAAAGGTGCTCGCGCCTGGACCACGTCCTGGGCGGCGGGCGCCGCGGATTCAACCGCCACATCCTCTGCCATTCCCACAAGATCGAGGTCTCCTCCTTGACATACTGCCAGGCCCACCGTCGCCTCGCCAGCTGCCGGAACATGTGCGAGGCATGCCTCCTCTCCTCCGCTGCCCCCAAAAGCCCAAATTGCCCGTCTTTAACGCCGCCGAAACAGAGCACCTCGGAGACGTCGCTTTGCTCTGCGGCGGCGGCGATCTCGGACAGGCTTCCGAGGGTTCCTGCTCCTGCTGCGCCGAGCCGTTCCCCTTACGCCGAGACGTGGAAGGGGAGACATCGGCGGACCGGCTGGGGCTGCAGCAGGTCGAGCAGGACCGGATGACGATGGCCGATCTGTACAAGGAGCTGGAGGAGGAGCGGAACGCGTCGGCGATGGCGGCCAACGAGGCCATGGCGATGATCAACCGCCTGCAGGAGGAGAAAGCCGGGATGCGGATGGAGGCGCTGCAGTACCTGCGGATGATGGAGGAAAGGAAAATACAACCGAATAAAATAAATAAATAAAGGGAAAAAATGCTGATTCGGATGGCCAACATGGCAATCGCGGAAGAGTAGCGCACAATAAGTAGTGTATAATATCATTATTGATATACATATATATATATATATATATATATATATATATATATATATATATATATATATATATAATATATATATATATATATATATATATATATATATATATATATATATATCTGATGTCAAACCATAATCCTAATACATGTAACAGAAGTTATGGTTGCATGTCAACTAGCATAGATTTGGTGTTGGTTTCATTTTGATGTTGATTTCTGAAGACCAATACTACTTTGGTGTTGGTTTTCAAAAAGTAACATCACAGTATTGGTTCTAATCAAAATCAATATTGCGGTGGTGTTTTTAAAAATCAACATCAAATTAATACTATCTTCAGAAACCAACACGAAGTCTGTGTTAGTTGACACGTGATCATAACTTTGATTACGTGTATTGTTATCAATTTAATTTAATTTAATTTAGGATGAAAGTGAAAGAGAAGTTGCACGTATGCGAAAGAGAGCAAAGGAAAAGAATTATTATATGTGTTCAAATGGGTAAAATTGTAATTTTATGTGCCTCTTCGAAATATCGAAACATTGGTACACTGTTTGAGAATTCTAAAACTTCATGTGTATCCTTTGGAAATTTGCCTTAAAAAAATAACCCTACAACTTTTTTATCAACTGTCGTAATTTATAAATCACATATCTAACATCTCTAAATGATTTTTATTTAATATTTTAATTAATTAAGATCTTAAATTTAATTTATTTATAATTTATAATTAATATATTAATTAACTTATATTTTTAATGTAGTTTTAATTTAATATTTAATTAATTTATGAATTTTAATTTAATTATAGTTATTTGTTTTTTAAATTTATAAATATATTTATTTTCAAAATAATAATTTGTGAATAATTGTATTGAAAATTTATATTTTATGAAGAAAGAAGGGTACAATTATAATCATTATTTTATCATTAATTACAGATTCAATACTAAAAGAAAAAAATAAATTTAAATTATTATTATTATTATTATTCTTAAATTATAAATCTTAAATCTTACTTTTACAATGCTTTAATCTTTTTTATTCGATTTTTTTTAAATTTTATATGCTTTGTTTTGGATTTTATAAATTGGAAAAACCTCGTTAATCGTTTTTTTCGCCCAAGGTTGGAAAAACTTCGTTAATCGTTTTTTTCACTAGCTATTTTTATTTGGACTTGGGATCGATAATAAACATATTCAGAATTATTTACAAATAAAGAGAGATAAAAATATGTATAATTACTCAAATAAAAGACGAGAAGAATAACCCTTATAAAAATGAACAAATGAAATTGGATAACAATCAAAAGAATTATACTCTCATCTCAACTCATCATCATCCGCGAAGCACACAAAGCATATAAATAAAAAAACATATGCACAAAATGACAAAACTCAATACAATCCCTAGAAAATAAAAATTACAGTGAGACCAAATTAATCATTATTATTTATCTGAGTCTTTCTATACATAAAATAAAAGAAATAATAAATCATATTTTTTTATCATCTAAATCAAAATAGTTGTAAATAAAATAGAAACAAAAGGGAAACTGAAAATTTATGATCATAAATATATTTAAATAAAAGCTAAATTTAATGTCTATCAATAAAGCGGATGATATTGATATCTGACTCGCTATTGCTTAAAAAAATCATCCATTTTGATTGATACAATACAAACGAATACATCAATAATTGAACTTAATCAAGCAAGAAGCATAATAACACCAACTGAATCGGCGTGATAATAGTAGGTGTAGTTTCTCTTCTCCAATCTCAACAAGCGAAAGAAGCAAGGGAAAAGAGAGAACTAAAAAATCTAACATTTTTATTTGCATTGTATGGATAAAAAATTTCTAATTGTTCTTACTAATCATAGGAGAAAGCATAACCAATGAAGGAGAACGTAATAAGAGAAGGTTAGGATTGAGAGATATTGAAGAATACTATATTAGATCTTATAAAATAACATATATAATTACTAATAAATTTAAAATATTTAAAAGAAAACTCCATTCTATCAGTTGGAGCCATAATCAAATATTTGACTGAAGAATGAAATCATGTAAATATTTTATCACGTGAATCCTATTCTTTTTCATTCTCTTAAAAAATATAATTAAAATATATTTGATATATTAAAAATAATGGACCCCAATAAAAATTGGGGCCCTAGAGATATGTTTAATGGCTTATACCTAAAGCCCATCTTGATATCTTGGACTATAAATGAACAGAAGAGCCTAGACATATGTCTTAATGATTCATTTACTGTCCTATATTTAACTGATAAAAGAACTTGTTGTTTATGCTTCTTAATAATTTCGATTCATTGGAAAATGAGAAAAAGTATAGAAGAAAATTAAAACTTCAATCTAACTTTCCTGAATAGAATTATATATGAACCATATATAGAAACTAATTAAATTTGTTTGACAATAAGGTAACAAAGGAATGGCCACACCACTATCATATGAAATCTTTACTTTCATAGGCTTTTAGAGCTATGATGCAATAGAAGAGCATCAGATTGATACTTAGATATTCGTGATTTAATTTTTAATTATAATATATTTTATAGAATTTTTCTCCAAAATAAGATGCAATCATGGGATATTACTGAATTTCTAAACTATCAGTTGTGAGTATTTTCTGATTTACTCTAATGATCAATAAAAATTTTTAAGGAAATCAAACCGATCATCCTAGATTCAACTATTAACTAATTTTATTATTATTATTATTATTATTATTATTATTATTATACTTGGCATGGCCTATTTTTCTTTCCGAAAGTTCGGATCATCTAATGTCAAAATGCCAGATTAATTGCTTAATAAATCTCCTAGCTAGTTGACATATATATATCACCCGCACGTGTAATGGATTGTGTTTACAGATTTTATATATCAAGCCGTGCCGTAGTTAAACAAATTCACCTCCAATCTCTCGTCGCCATCACTGAGAAATACGGATGCAAAGCAAGATGACTCGGCCACCAGCGATTAAAGTTGGATTTTGTAGCCTGACGACGAGGCGTGAGTAAATCTTGGTACTTGCCACGATACCTTTTAATCAAACAACTCCTCAAAAGTCACCAAAAGAGGGGGAAAACAATGAAATTCTTCATTCAGTGATCTGATACACACTGTCAAACTTTCAAAGGTCCAACTTTTTTTGTCATATGATGTGACGCTTACTTGACAACTTAACAAATTCATAGACAAACTGAAATATCAATGACCAGTTCCTCGTACTAGCTAGCTTGTCGGCAAATTAAATTTCAAGGAAATGTACGATTGCAAGGAAAAAACAAAGTTGAAAATTGATAATAGAATGGACGGCATAAATCACGTCTGAAAAATTAAGTCGTGTTAAAATTCACTTCTCCATCAATAATAGTACGGTCATGAGTTTCATTAAACCATAACCAGCTGCGGTGCAGCTACATTGCTAAAAGTGACTTTCATTAACGCCACAAGAACACGTGCATCATATTAACTATACAATTATTGTTTTGAAATTATCACATGATATATTCTTGACATTTGATGCTCCATTAAATTGTGCGACCAATATCAACTTACTTGAATAGATTTGCAACCCGTTAAAAGTACACCTTATGATCGAACGACCTAAATTGGTGAAACACAAGTACATCTTATTCAGGACTCCTGTTTCGCCATTTCAGGTCAGACAGTACTTTGAATTAATATTTATCATTTTTGAGTGGTACAAATAGTTATCACAGATTTAAAATATAGAAATATTAGTAGTTAGTTGGTTTTTTCCCCTCCTTCTTTCCTTTACACCTAGGCTGTTGGTTGCTGACTTATATCTCTTTGGTATTTGACTTAGTCGATTTACGATCGTCGGATCTTCCGGGAGGTTGCTTTTGGAAGAAGCAAACTGATTGGTTTACGTCGATGCTAGTGTTCGACACTATCTCCGTAAAACGATATTGCTTTGCTACTGGTGCTCACGGATAGCAGCATCAATTCGTTTCCAAGATATAACGACGTCGTCTTGGAATAGTAGCACTTCAAATTCCGAGATCAGCGAACCTTTCCGTAAACTTTTTGGACTCTTGATGCAGAAGATAGATGAGTGCAACTGCTATTAGATTGTAATGCTTGAATGAATAATATGATCAAGTGGAGGGATCTATTTATATTGAGTGAAGAGGTAAGTACCTTTTGGTTCGGACAAATCTTAACCGTTCATAATGAAAGGGTATAACCCTTTAAACATCTTTTAATCTCGTCCCTTAATCTGAAAAGTTATAACTCTTCAGATCTCATCTTGATCTCAGCCGTCAGATTAGAACATTTAATCCGACGCCTCAAATCCATCCTCGCTCTTCACAGTCAGATTCGAATCCGACGCTCTAGATCGCACCTGCCTGCGATCTGTCCAGATCGCACCTGCATGCGATCTGTCCAGATCCTTGATCCGACGCTCCAGATCGCACCTTCCTACGATCTGTCCAGATCTTTGATTCGACGCTCCATATCGTACCTTCCTGTGATCTGTCCAGATCTTTGATCTGACGGTCACCATCTGTTCGCCCAATCCAGTCATCGTTCTCTACACAGTCACATGTCACATAGGCACTGCCTCGTCACCGACATGTCACGTGGTGCCACCTAATCACGACATGTCATCGCCACGTGGAGCATAAATTAAAGCTCCTCAATGCTTCAGGACGATGCGTACGTGCAAAGTGCAAAGTGCGCCAACAAAGCGCCCATTGCGCGCGTCGCGCATGGCGGGCTCGCACCTGCTTGCCCAAGGGTAGAGACCTGCTATGCTTTTGTATTAACAACATTAGCACAAGAACATATATAAGGAAACACTGGCTCTCGCCGCTTAGCAATGTGGGACTAAAATCCCCATCTTTTTCCTTAATGTTCATTTGAGTGTATCTTAAACAATTAATTTCTCATTCACCCTTAATCAGTTTTGAGAAATAAATAGTTCAGATTTATCTACGCGAAACGTAGATTTCGATTTTGAAGTCAAACTTGACTTTCAACGATCGATGACATCAAAATTTTCTTTACAAAATCGTATCCAACATAGGCTATGTTTCTTTTCCATTTAGATTATGTTTGGTGAGCGATAATCAACCTTGTAATATAATCAGAATTATATTACAAGATTAATTATTTTATTTAGCACCATTTTAAAATTTTAATGCAATATAATCTACATTACAAAAGCTAAGTAAAATTTTATAATTTGGATAACAAGATCAACAATATGTTATTTTGAATTATATTTCAGGTTCAATTATATTACAAATTTCATTACATTACCCCTAATCAAATATAGTCTTAATTTTTTACTCCCCTCTTTCTTATAGGCAAAGCATGAGTATATATCTTGTAGCGATCTCGACCTCTCTGGTCCCCGCAGGCAACCCTCTAGGCCCGAGACCCTATGGGTCTTCCCACTCCCGGCAGTGGATTTTTGCCTTCCCCAGATTCGAACCCTAGACCTCCGGGACAAGTATTAAAATTCCTTGAATCTGGTAGCCAAGTGAGCCGCGCACTCACTTGGCTACCAGATTCAAGGAACTTTAATACTTGACCTTGAGGTCTAGAGTTCGAATCTGGGGAAGGCAAAAATCTACTGTCGGGAGTGGGAAGACCGTAGGGCACGTCCTAGAGAGCCGCCTGATGGGACTAGAGGGGTCGTGTCACTACATATATATATATATCGACTTCAATATTAAAAAAATATATATTATTGTAGACCTTCACACTAAATAGACTAGTGTATAGATAATTCCGGGAATTTTACCACTACTATAGAGCAGAAGATCATTAAATTATCACTCAAATATTTACGATTTGATCCGTAGTTATGACACTCCAAATGAGACACGTAATCACTGAATGTGGCTTCTGAGTCATTTGCCATCATGTGTATTTTCCGATTTATTTCAATGATCAATTGAAAATTTCAATAGGGCAGAATCATGATTGATTTGTTTTTAATGTAGGGATAATTCATGTGGTGCGAACATTACTTATTATTTAAAATTTTACGGAGTAATATTTTAGAAAACAAAAATGATACATAATATAAATTTACAGTGTGAAACTCAACGTGAATGACGTAACACTCCAATTACAATGATCCTCGACAGGTTCACCATGCCCCCGGGTATAGTTTGGTTCTAGGATGTGGTCAGAGGCCGCCGAAGGTGTCCGAACGATAATCGAATGTGTACACGAAAAATGTCACATCATTTACGTTGAATTTCACGTTATGAATTCATGCTCTCTATCGTAGCTCTTTAAAAAAATCGGAACAAAATAAAATTTTTCATATATTATATATTTATTATGTGATACCTCCCCTTATAAATACGGAGTCTCTTTGTCCTCCATTCATCACTCCCTGCATAATCTCTCTCTCAAGTCTCCACCCTCACGAAATCCAACAGCCACCAACAAACACGATGGACTACATGAATGCCGAGTACAGCCTATACTGGGAAACTAAGCGTTTGATGGATCTCGAAGAGCTCGAGAGGTACACACGCGTCAACAACATCAGGATCTTTTCCTTAATTTTCTCGTTTGTTCTTTTCTTGATTTCGTAATATGGAATCAGCAAATCGAGAGTGTTGCTCTTCCCCTGCTTGTTCATCGTGTGGTTGAATTGACAGGCAGAAACAAAAGGGGCACTAGTGTTACATAAACTCTGAATCTTTCTTCTGAGCTAATTAAGCAGGGTTGGTATCTTTCGTTCTTACGCAGTTGGGGGTTTGAGGAGGCCATGTCCAGTGGCTACTATGGTTCCAGTTCTCCAGAAGGTGTCTCTTCGTCGACGCCAACCACACCGAAGAACATTGCCATGGAGAGGAATCGACGGAAGAAGCTCGACGATAAGCTCTACGCACTCCGAAGCGTCGTTCCCAAGATCACCAAGGTAATTAATTAACATTTCCAAACCATACCAGGTGTTTTCCCCCCTCATTTTTAATTTCTGATTATTATAAGTACAGAGTACTAAATTAATTGATCTGAACTCAGATGAACAAGGCATCGATCATAAAGGATGCGATTGATTACATTATTCAGCTTCAAGACGAAGAAAGGCAGATGAATGCTGAGATATCTGAGCTTGAGTCAAAACTCAAGCAAGAGTTGGCTTCGGTTGATGACGACCTTGCGCACTTGGAGAATCAGAGAAAGAAGAAAAGAACTGCGTCTGCTCCAAATTCCCCCAGCTCGGCGGCACCAATTCAAGTTCGGAAGTAGTCACACTTTCTCTCTTACACACTTTTTAATTAACTACTGATTATGAAAATAAAACAGCCTTTCCAATTCGGAAATTGATTAGTTTTGGTGGCATGTCATGCAGCTTACAGTGAGTGAAGTGGGGGAGAAACCATTGTTATAAACATCACCTGCGACAAGAAGAGAGACACCATGATCAAGCTGTGCGAGCTTTTTGAGTCTTTAGACATGAAGATCATCACGGCCAACATCAGCTGCCTCGACGGTAGCTTCTTTTATACTCTGTTCATTGAGGTATAGTATACTCTCGATCACTTTCTTTAACTAGCCATGTTATCGAGAAGATCAGATGGAAGGGGATTCAAAGATGGCAGATTATAAATTGACTCTCCCCATTTTTAGATCGTTTAACACATGCATGCGGCTGTTCTCAACCATTTAAATTTCTTTTTGACCAAAAAACCAATTCAATATTTAGTTTTTATAATCTTTTTAGGTGATTCACCGTTGATTTAACTAGTGGTATACATTCACATGGATTATATGCCATTCCTATCCTTTTCTATACAGTCGTCGTCGCTTGCCCAGGAAGACTAATTAGTCAACACTGCACCACCACCACCACCACCATTAGCATCATCTTAATTAAAGAGCTTCTTTATTCTTAAGCTAAAGTAATCGAATCATCTAATACTGGAAATGATCGACTTAAAATCTGCACATATATATAATTGAAGCAATTTACTTGTGTGCAGAGTGATGAAATAGGGAGCGCTCAACTGAAGGAGAAGATCCAAACTGCAATTACAGGACTTGACAGCCCGAGCACAATGAGTTCCTCGAGTTATGAATTAACTACATGGATTTAGCCAAAAGCTGATTACGCCCTATGCATTTGTTAAAAGTGAAAGTGAGAAACAAAATCAGTCAATAAACCTGCTATTCTTTTAGCCTTGCTATTCCGGGAGGCTAAGGCAGTGGATAGGCATAGTGGAGTCGATTACTATGGCAATATGTTCAAGTTCTTTTTTCAAGTTGTAGTGATGTTTAATTTTAGTTTGATGCTGTGATCAAAGGTATGGCGTACTTCTCTGTAATTTATGTTTCATTTATGAATTTTGGAAAAAAAAAACATAATGTACAAGGTGTATAATAAAAATTTCTCACAAAATATTACAGCAATCAGTCGTATTAAAAAAGATAAGCTTTTACATATAGAATCTATCTAATCTTCTCATTTAGCTAATTAATCGTATTCAGAGTAATAATCTGGCTTCCTCAATATAGCTTCCAGGATTTACCACATCCTGCACTGAATTTCTTCAACCTTCCATAGAGCATGACGAGGATCAAGATAAGCTTGCCCTCATCACTGAACCATCCTGACAGTGAATAGGGTTTGTCCTCACAGCTTGCTCCTGGATTGAGCTTTTGCAACCTTGAGCAACTGTAGCCAGTTGACAACCCTACATTTCCATAGCCACTGCAACCAACAAGTTATAAGTTTGATGTGCATATGAACACCACCAAATTAATTACTATATATGGACTAATGTTATACAGCATCCACAGTCCTATCACTCACATCACTAGTGGATTAATCTCTTAATTAATCGTGTCAATGAAAAGCAGCGTTAAAATCGACGTGTTTGTGATTCGCCTATATAAGGATCCTTCGTGCCGTAATAAAGAATGCTTTCACCAAATCGACTGGATTACCTCGTCACTTCGAAAATGATGTTCAATGTGTTAAAGTTGAGAGAATCTCTGGACATCTTCCTCCTCTCTGTAATGCATACTGCAACTACAGAGATGAAAATCCAAGCTAATTGTGGAAAAATTAGGCTTTGCAACCACGAGCTTTTCCCCTCGGGTTTTCTCTGAGTTCGTTCGCGGATTGAATCATCCTCGCGAGCCGAAGTGAACGACGCGGAAGAGGGAAGGTACCTGGATTAATCAGGCTATATGAGTTTAAACTAAATGCATCGTTGTTAATCGTTAAGGGGTCAAAAGTACTCACATCATAACGATGAGGAATACAAGCACAGCAGGGGAGATGAGGGAGCAATCGACGGAGTTTTCGCCGGCGTGCCTTGAGTTCACCACGATGAACCATGCGCTGGATAATTTCTGAAAGGAGTTCAAGCCATCGAATACGGCGCCGTTCCAGTCCATCGCGCAGAACAGAGACAGCACGGCCAACAGCAGCCCGACAGCGGTCAGAGACAGCATCGAAGTCTGCGACTTCGGGAGAAGAGGCCGGAGTCGAGTTTCATTTCCCGAGCTCTTTAACATACTGCCGAACTCTGCTCTCCTGGTGAGTTTGCTGGAGGCCCAGATCGCCAACCTCAAGAACAGAGGAAATAGAGTGTTGCCGACGAGTGCCAGGACCGTCATCAGCAGCAGCACCACAGGGTCCCGGTTGAACACCACCATGTTCTCGCTTGTAGGGACAAAACCGCCGTTGGCGAAGGACGAAACAGTCGTGCACAAGCAAAAGAGAAAGAGATTGATACCCTTCGTCTTTAAGACGCCTCGTGCCCTGGAAACGCCGGCAAAGTAGGCCAACAGCGACGCCGTGCCGAGAACATGAAAAGTCGCAATGTAGCCGGAGATTACGTAAATTAGCAAACACGTATAGGTCTTCGATTCGACATCAGCGGCTGAGGGGTTGATGTTCATCCCTGACTCGGAGCGATCGACGACGGCGTCGTCGTCAGCGTCGTCGTCGTGAGGGATGTGGCCGGCCTCGATCTCGACGCTCCTCGACGAGTTCGCCGTCGGCTTGGCTTTTCTAAGGAGGAGTACGAGGAGGGTGACGAAGACCTCGCCGCCGAGGAACATAAGAAGCATGAGAACGACGACCTGTGCGCTGGATAATCTCTCCATCTCGACGACTCCGAGGCAGGACACGGTGATGGAGGAGGCGGACATGAAGAGCATGTCAAGGTAGCGAGGGGAGAAGGCGGGGTCGCTGGGCTTGAGGAGGGCGAGGAGGAGGGAGCCGAGGAAGGTGAGGGAGAGGAAATAGCAGAGGTGGAGGAGGAAAGGGGTGATGTGGAAGGCAGAGAGGCGGTAGAGGAAGAGGAGGAGAGCGTGGAGGAAGCGACCGAGGCGGGCGAAGCTGTAGGTGCGGCTGATGATTAATCCGTCAGCGTGGGTCTCCGAGGAGAAGATAGCCATGGAAGTGGATTGTTCCAAGTCCAACTCCTCGCCGACGATGAAGAAGGATGGGTGAGTGCTTTGTTTATGTAGGCGAACGGCACTTTAAGGTGCTGTTCTCCGAAGTCGACAAGGAATTTATATTTTAGGGCGTTCACGTGTTTTATTAAGTTATCCTATATAATTTTAGTTATCTAATTATCAAATAATCACACCATTAATATAATAAAAAATAAAATACAATCTAAAATTATTTAATTTAATTTAAATAATCAAATAAAATTTTTATTTTTTTATAATGTAATATAATATTTTACGGTATTAAATTTTAAATTTAATTAGATAATTTTATTAAATTTTAAATTAATTTTTTATTTAATTTTTTTAAATTTTAATTAAAATATTAAATTAAAACATATTCGTTGGCGACACCGACGTCGACGTCGCTGCATCGATGTCGACCGTCGGTGTCCGCGTAGGCAGTCGGTGTCCAAACCGGTGGTTAGCGATCGACTGTCGGCGTCGGCCGATCGACGCGGTCGATCGGCCGATCCGACGGCTGTCGGCAACTGCCGCCGCCACCGGCGTTGTCGGCACCGACCGTCGACCGCCACCGGCAGTTGTCGATCGTCGGTCGCCGATCGTCGCCGTCGGTCGTCGGTCGTCGGCGTCGGTCGCGATCGTCGGTCGTCCGTCGTCGGCCGCTGGCGGCGGTCGTCGATCACCGGCTGTGGTTGTCGGCCGTCGTTGCCGGTCGTCGGCTGCGAATAATGCTTCCGGAATTTAATAAATTGTAATGGTTATTTTCGTCTTAAATGTAAATATTGAAGGATAATTTTGGAATGATAAGTTTCATAACTCCGGAATGAAAAAAAAAGCTTTACTTTCCTAAGATTTTCCGATTCCGGATTGTAGACCCCTTTTGCTGAAAAATCAATAAAACAGCAGTACCAGTCAACTGATCCAGCACCAGTCGACTGGTGCCTGCAATTCGCAAACCTACAGAAAGATCAGTCGACTGCCCCAAGGGCAGTCAACTGATACTCAAAATCTGAATTTTTCAGAAACCCCTAAAAAATTTCACAAAATTCGAAAAATTCTGAAATTTTGCAAGCATATTTCTTATGATGTATTCTATCCTAGAAAAATATAGTTTCGTGAAAATACCAACTATGCTTGACTTTTTGACAAAAATTCCAATTTTTGAAAACATTCCACTTTGTATCAATCTTCCTCCTATATTTGAACCAAAATGTTTTCCAAGTCTATCCCACACTATTTAAGACATAGAAACGTTTTCAAACCTCCCTTTTTTCTCATATGAACACTTAAGATAGAAAAAGTGATGACAACTCCCCCTTTTTATCTTCTCATCCCAACCTCAATGCATCCTTAGCACTGATTTATATGACATTTCCACATTAAGAATTAATTTTCATGCAATGTAGCTCCATTATCATATTTTTGCATGAAACCTTACTTTTGATGTGTCAAATCCCTAGAATTAAGTCTCAAATTTGTCTTCAAATCATTTGGCACATTCCATAATTCATCTAGTTCTTTTGAAGAACCCTCTTGAGATCCATTTACCATGGATCCAACTTAACTCTAGAGCTCCCCCTTGAGCTCTTAGTCGTAGTCACCTCTCTAGATGACTCATCTATAATGGCAAGGCCACACATGTGTACCTCCGGTGTCTTTTGGCCTTCAACCCTAACTTCTTAACTCTATATACCTTATCCTTGGTTAAATCCTTCTTCTTTCCTTTAAATGACCTCTCCTTACCATTTTTGGCCTTCCCCTTGTCATAGTCATATGACATCATTGCATATGATTTCTTAATAGCATTTGATCTACTAGGTTGGTATCCTAGACCCGGTCTATCATTGTTGGGATTTTGACTACCCGACATCATGCCTAAACCCTTAGATCCACTAGTGAATCTTTCTAGGGTTTTCTCTAATTTATCAAGCCTTGCCCTCAAGGCTTGTTTTCCCTCTCTAGGTTCTTAACCTTAGTATCACCATGTCCCTTTTGCACATTTCTAGATCTACCCATTTGTCTAGGCATGTGTCTCCCTTTCTTTGGGTTAATGCCTTGGTCCTTAGGTCTAAAAATTCTAGGTTCATCATGACACATAAGTTCCTTAGGGTTTCGAGATACAACGTTAACCCTATTTTTATCATAATATCTAAAACCAAAATTATGCATAGGCAAATAATTTTCACTACTTCTAACATTCATGGAGGAGTTTGAAAAACGCTTAAAGTTAGGGATTACCTCTCTTACCCTTGTAGCTCCCCCTTGATATGAGATTTTCTTCTCCTCCTTTTCCCACTTCCTCAAATGCTCCAATTTCTTAAACTCTCCTTTCTTTGAGCATTTAGTGTAGTTGTGTCCTAGCTCACCACACGTGTAGCACCTTATATGTGTTTTCTCCTTCTTCGCACCACCCCTACAACCCATGTTAGAATTTAATAGAATTGACTCGAGTTTAAGGTTTATCTCCTTTTTATGCAATGTATATTTGTCCTTGTAGTGTCCCTTCTTGTTGCACCCAAAGCAAATGATATGGTCTTTGGATCTTGCTTTGGTGCAGGTGGTGACTTCTTCTTGCTCCGGTATTGAGGGTGGTCTCTCCTCCCCCTCAATCCTTGAAGTGGAGACCTCCTCTTCTTCCCTTGATGAAGTGGATGATCTTTCACTCTCTTGTGCCACTCCACTTGATGAGATGGATGAATCTTCTTCTACTTACTCCTCCTCTTGGATGTTGAGCTTCTTTCTTCATCCGATTGGTCCTTCTCCTCTTCTTGGACCATTGAGCTCATTTCCTTGGGCTCTTCCCCTACTTGAACTTGTGTAGGATTTTCATGAAATGCTACCATCTTGTTCCATAATTCGTGTGTGTTTTTGTATTCACCTACACCACTAATTATGTCATTAGGCAAAATATCGATTAATATTGAAATTACCTTCTCGTTTGCCTTTGATTGAGCTTGTTGCTCCTTGGTCCAATATCTTGGTCGAAGCTTTTTCCCATGTCTATCTCTTGGAACTTCAAATGGCTCTTCTAGCACTATCATGTAGTTCCAATCCATGCCAAACCAAGTTTTTGTCCGCCCCCTCTAATAGTCGAAATCCTTGCGATCATAGAGAGGTGGAACATTGATTCATTTTGTCAATCATAGTGATATCGTATTTTTTTCGGAATAGAGCGATTACGCAGCGGAAACTATAAACATTGCTACCAAGTTGTTTTACTTGTTCGGATTCCGTCGCTCTACTCAGGCCCGGTCCTTGACCGTTTCGTTGGCATTCTATATTCGTTAAAATCTTTTACAAGCTGAGTACAGATATAGAAAATTGAATTTGCAACACTTTCGTAAATTAAATTTACCGACGCCGAGGTGGATCGAAGTCGGAGTAGAGGGTCGCGGCGGGTGCGCGGGGCTGTCGGAGCGTAGCGTTGACGGTGTTGAGCAGTGAGCGGTTGTGCGGTGATCTATGTCCCGCAGGCACCTCTAGGTCGGCGACCTACGGTCTCCACCCTGGCAGTGGTTTTGCTTCCCAGGATCGAACTCCTCCAGGCTAAGATAAGTTCCTGTGTCCTGGCTATAGTCTCCGAGTTAGTCCGTAGATGAACGAACCTCGCTTTGATACCACTTGTTAGGACCTTTGTGTTAAACTAAGGGGTGAATAACTTTCGATTCGATTTTCTTCCTACAAGTCGTTAGTGTGCAAGCGGAATAACAAAACCTAAAACAATAAAAACTAACAACTAAGAATGACACACCATTTACGTGGTTCGGAGATGAAACTCCTACTCCACAGCTGTCCGTAAGGTGGACGATCCCGATCCATCGGTGGATGATTCCCGGAGCACCTCCGACTAGCCCTCGTCGCTCCTTGTGGTGGAGAAACCTCGCCACAACCCTTTGACACGACCTGAGCACTTGTAGGCTACTAACAGGCTCTTACCAAGCTTGTTTTGCCAAGAACAGTAGCCAAACACGAGCTCTCTTTAAATAGAGCTCGATCCTGATTTGACCGTTACCAGTCGACTGGTGCATCACCAGTCGACTGATCCACTCTGAATTTGAATGTCGCCGCCTGACGTTTCGAATTCTGGCCTATACCAGTCGACTGTCAGTCGACTGCCCATGGACCAGTCAACTGGTGCACCCCTAAACCTAAGGTTTCCCTTTCCGAGTACATTTCTCTCAGCACTCGAACCTTAGGATTTCCCGAGTATATTTCCCTCAGCACTCGACCCCTCACAACTCAGCTGACTTTTCATCCAGCAGCCTCGATCTGTTACCTTCAAGCCCTCTTCGACTTTGACTCTCGTCCCACGGATGCATGCAAGCCACGGCTTGTCTCCCATGCCACCCTTCACATATGCCTCGAAGTCCGCTTCCCTCAGCTCATCGTTCCTGCTCCAGCAGCCTCGATCTGTTGCCTTTATGCCCTCTTCTACTTTGGCTCTCGTCCCTCTGACTTGTATCTCCTTGGTATTTGACTTAGTCGATTTACGACTGTCGGATCTTTCGGGAGGTTGCTTTCGGAGGAAGCAAACTGATTGGTTTACGTCGAGGCTAGTGTTTGACACTATCTCCGTAAAACGATATTGCTCCGCTACTGGTGCTCACGGATAGCAGCAATTCGTTTCCAAGATACAACGACGTCGTCTCGGAATAGTAGCACTTTAAATTCCGAGACCGGCGAACCTTTCCGTAGGCTTTTTGGACTCTTGATGCATAAGATGGATGAGTGTGAATGCTTTTAGATTGCAATGCTTGAATGAATGAAATGATCAAGTGGAGGGATCTATTTATATTGAGTGAAGAGGTAAGTACCCTTTGGTTCGGACAGATCTGGACCGTTCATAACGAAAGGGTATAACCCTTTAAAGGTCTTTTAATCTCGTCCCTTGATCTGAAGAGTTATAACTCTTCAGATCCCATCTTGATCTCAGCCGCCAGATTAGAATATTTAATCCGACGCCTCAGATCCATCCTCCCTCTTCACAGTCAGATTCGAATCTGACGCTCCAGATCTTTGATCCGACGGCCACCATCTGTTCGCCCAATCCAGTCATCGTTCTCTACACAGTCACGTGCCACATAGGCACTGCCTCGTCACTGACATGCCACGTGGCGCCACCTAATCATGACACGTCACACCGACATGCCACGTGGCGTCACCTGATCACGACACGTCATCGCCACGTGGAGCATAAATTAAAGCTCCTCGCGACGATGCGAAGTGCAAAGTGCGCCAATAAAGCGCCCATTGCGCGCGTGCGCCCGTGCGGGTGGCGGGCTTGCAGTGCGAGCACCTGCTCGCCCAAGGGTAGAGATCTCCTGTGCTTTTGTATTAACAACATTAGCATAAGAACACATATAAGGAAACACTGGCTCTCGCCGGTTAGCAATGTGGACTAAAGCCCATCTTTTTCCTTAATGTTCATTTGAGCGTATTTTGAACAATTAATTTCTCATTCACCCTTAATCGATTTTGAGCAAATAAATAGTCCAGATTTATCTATGCGAAACATAGATTTCGATTTTGAAGTCAAACTTGACTTTCAACGATCGATGACATCAAAATTTTACTTTGCAAAATCGTATCCAACAGTTTGTGATGTTTTATTAAGAGTAATGATATGTTTAAGTAACAAATTCAAAGAAAATTTAAGAAATGACGTGACAATTAGTTTGTACACGTTCAATTGCCATTTGGACACGGTCGAAGGCTTTCGGTCACCATCCGAATTAAACTATACCATGAGAGCAGGATGAATCCGTCAAAAATCACTATAATTACGATGTCATATTAATTTTTTCAATTTTTTTAAAAATTTATTTCTTGAGGCATCATTATCCTTTTATTAAGTAGGGATAATTAGAAGGTTGGCTCTTGCTTTGCTGATTAGGTAAAAAGATGATTCCTCGTTCGTTACTTATAATTTAATGGGCAAAGCCTAGCCTTTAATTTAATAATGCCTAACCTTTAATTTAATAATTCAATTTTGTTTTAAGCATTTGTCTTCAAGAAAACAATGTTCGTTAATATAGTATAAACTATTGTCACGTGTTAATTATGCCATCTAATTAATTTATTTAATATTCTCATCTTATATTTTACGTGATAATTACTATAAAATTTTATTAGCAGTATTTTTAAAACAATAGGACAGTGGATGTAAAATGAATTCATTTAGGATTTTTTTTAAACTAAAAGATGGCCACATATATTATTTTATTCAAATAAGAATTCATGCAAAAAGATCATTAGAGATAATAATTTAGAAAAATGGAAGGATGATTAAAAGGAATAGTACTGAATGGGGTTTGGATATTAAGTTCCATAACATCAGTGAATAAGTTATTGAAAACAATGTATACATTATACACAATATTAGTGATCAAATTAGATATATATAAGTACAATTTAGCCTATTCAATGACTGCAATAATTCAGTGGTTGTGAATCAATTTAGATATAATATACAAATTCAAAACATCCTCAAATTAGTCGTGTTGGCAAATAAATTAATTAAATAGGGTATTATTATTATATATATATATATATTTAATATATAATACATAAATGTGGTTTGCATCTTTCCCATGTGAAAGAGGGAGACCAACACACGTCAAGACTTGAGCCGGTCAACGAATGTTTCAAATTTTCTTTGAAAGCGAAAACGCACTCGCTGATGAAACGAATAAAATTAAATTATTAAAATTGAATAAACAAAAATGAAAGGCTACATCTCCGATTACGATGCATTTTTATAAAAAAAATTTCAATTAAATGAGACCTATGATTATAAGAGGTTAGATTTTGGAATGATTCATGATGAATATTTTTTAATTTATTCTAACTATTAATGAGAAATTTTTATGAGATAATGACCCTAAATGAAATTGGTATCTATTATTATTTTTTTTTTGAGATGACCTCTCACGGTCTAAATGTAAAGAGAAAATAATAAGACTTAAACTATTATAGTGAATGATATTAATGACTGTGATTAATTATGAAAATTATAGTTAGATAAATATTTTAATGAATAATTAAATTTAAAGTTTAGTAAGAGATTTTATCTTCAATAAATGAATATAAGAATATTGATGATGGGTTTAATAAGTATTTTTAATTGATCTTGATGACGATAATAATAGAGTTAGATCGATTAATAAAATAACTGAATAATTATATTTTAAAAAAACAAAAAAAATGGTCTCAAACAAACACGATCTAATAATATTAAATAGTAATTTAATAAAAGTGGTCCCAATAAAACAGGTTGACAAAAAGACGATTCGTTCGTCTCCAGCACTTCCATCAATCTGTCTCAGAGTTAATACGGATGAGATAAATTACAGGTCAATACGGATGAGGTAAAACCATCAAATTAAATAACTGCCTAAAATTCAATTCTGCCTAAAATTTGGAAACTGACATATAATATAAATTTTATAAATGTAAGAGTAAATTAAATTTACCTTTTAAAATATAAATACAAATATAATAATTTTGATCAAAATTGACTGACGAAAAATTTGTTCAAAATTAATAAACTCATCTAATAGATATGACAGCAATATAAAACCATCAAATTAAATAACTGCCTCGATAAAAATTGTTATTTAGTCATTTTTAAATCATTTGATTAATTTAATTTAAAAAGTTAAATTTTATCAATCTTATATTTTTTTATATATATTTTTTAAAATTATATTGTTGAATTATTTATTCAATTTTTATCTAAATTTGTACGTGTTTGTGTCCTTCCAGTCAAAATTTGTAAATTTTTTAAATTAATTTTGACTTGTCATGTTTAAGAAAAAATAATTAATCAGATTAGTCAAGGTCGAATTTAAATTTTTTATATGTTGTCAGGATAAATCAGAAAATATTCACGATGGGCAATTCAGAAGCTCAATATTCTACGATTACGTATTTTATTTGGAAGAATTTTTTGTTGGAAACGATTTTGCAAAGTAAAATTTTGATGTCATCGATCGTTGAAAGTCAAGTTTGACTTCAAAATCGAAATCTACGTTTCGCGTAGATAAATCTGGACTATTTATTTGCTCAAAACCGATTAGGGTTAATGAAAAATTAATTGTTCAAGATACACTCAAATGAATATTAACGAAAAAAATGAGAACACGGGAGGTCTCTATCCTTGGGCGAGCAGGTGCTCGCACCTGCGAGCCAGCCACTCGTGTACGCGCGCAATGGGCGTTTTGTTGGCGCACTTTGCAATTCGCATCGTCGCAAGAAATATTGATTTATGCTCCACGTGGCGATGACGTGGTGATCGGATGACGCTACGTGGTATATCGATGTGACGTGTCATAATAAATTATTAAGATTATTAATTCAAATAATAACTATTATATAAAAAAAATAAACATATGACTTTATTAGAATTTAATCAAAAATTTTATGATGTTACTTAATCATCAATTGATTCGGTGACACTCATTGTTAATCAATTTGAATTCACATGCTTACAAGGTTTTAAAGAAAAACGAAGAAAAGGGTTTCTTATAATATAATATAATATAATCCACGCGTTGAAACAAGGAGGCAATGACCTGAACAGACCTCCAACAAGCAACCGGTTTTTGTCTAGTGCAGACAAAATTCAGATGCTTGGCACATGTCGATCGATTATCAGGGTCATTTTTTATCATTAAAATGGTGTGGAAAGTTGAAAAATGGGAATTCAAACAGACCGTGCCTTGATGGGGTCATTTTAAAACAATCACTTCGATTTGAATTTAACCATCCTAAATGCGAAGAACAAATTCGAAGTCAAATCAAGAAGCTTATCGCAATCAAAAATTAGTCCTAAATGCATGTCGGCAACAAGTTCGTTGATGGGAATATAGGGTGTTGGTTACGATTTTACAAAGTAAAATTTTGATATCATCGATCATTGAAAGTCAAGTTTGACTTCAAAATCGAAATCTACGTTTCACATAGATAAATCTGGACTATTTATTTGCTCAAAACCGATTAAGGGTGAATAAGAAATAAATTATTTAAGATAAGCTCAAATGAACATTAAGGAAAAAAATGGGGTTTTTGTCTCACATTGCTAACCAGCGAGAGCCAGTATTTTCTTATATGTGTTCATGTGCTAATGTTGTTAATATAAAAGCACAGGAGATCTCTACCCTTAGGCGAGCAAGTGCTCGCACCTGCGACCCCGCTACGCGCACAATGGGCGCTTTGTTGGCGCACTTTCCACTTTGCATCGTCGCGAGGAGCATTAATTTATTCTCCACGTGGCGATGACGTGTCGTGATCAGGTGACGCCACGTGGCATGTCGGAGTGACGTGTCATGATCCGGTGGCGCCACGTGGCATGTCGGTGACGAGATGGTGGTCGTCCGATCAAAGATCTGGACCATCGGATTCGAATCTGACTGTAAAGAGGGAGGATAGATCTGAGGTGTTGAATTAAATGTTCTAAGCTGATAGCTGAGACCAAGATGGGATCTGAAGAGTTGTAACACTTCAGATGAAGGGACGAAATTAAAAGACCTTTAAAGGGTTATCGTTATGAACGGTCCAGATTTATCTGAACCAAAGGGTACTTAGCTCTTCATTTAATATAAATAGATCCCTCTACTTGATCATTTCATTCATTCAAGCATTGTAATCTAAAAACATTTGCACTCATCCATCTTATGCATCAAGAGTCCAAAAAGCCTACGGAAAGGTTTACCGGTCTCGGAATTTGAAGTGCTACTATTTCATCCATCTTATGCATCAAGAGTCCAAAAAGCCTACGGAAAGGTTCACCGGTCTCGGAATTTGAAGTGCTACTATTTCGAGACGACGTCGTTGTATCTTGGAAACGAATTGCTGATATCCGTGAGCACCAGTAGCGGAACAATATCATTTTACGGAGATAGTGTCGAACACTAGTCTCGACGTAAACCGATCAGTTTGCTTCCTCCGAAAGCAACCTCCCGGAAGATCCGACGTTCATAAATCGACTATGTCAAATACTGAGGAGATACAAGTCAGCTACCAATAATCGTTAAATGATATTCGGCAAACTGATATGGCCAGAATCAACGATGTACCAACCGCCGTCCCTCACGCCGAGAAGCCGGAGAAATTCAACGGAGCCGACTTCAAAAGATGGCAGCAGAAGATGCTGTTCTACCTGACCACCCTGAATCTTGTACGGTTCCTGCATGAAGACCCGCCAGCCGCTACGGAAGATAATTCCGGGAGCCAGGCTGCTCGCGATGCGTGGTTACACGGAGACTTCCTGTGGCGCAATTACGTTCTTAATGCGCTGGACAATACGCTATATAACGTATATTGCATGATGGAGACGACCAAGTCACTGTGGGTATCGCTGGAGAAGAAATACAAAACTGAAAACGCCGGACTGAAGAAATTCATCGTTAGCCGATTTCTGGATTTCAAAATGGTGAATTCCAAGAGCGTCACGTCTCAGTTCCAAGACATGCAATTGATAATGTATGATCTGGACGCCGAAGGAATGTCGCTGAACGAGTCATTCAAAATTGCTGCAGTAATCGAGAAACTCCCTCCATCTTGGAAGTATTTCAAAAATTACCTAAAGCACAAGCAGAAGGAGATGGGACTTGAAGACCTCATCCTGCGGCTGCGAATAGAGGAGGATAATCGAAAATTATCCGACTCTAGAGGAACAAAGCGGACAGTCGACGAGATATCCAACCTGACGGAACCAAAAGCCAAGAAGCCGAAGCAACTGAACTAGAAGGCTCAAGGTAAAAGGTTAAGGGCACATTCTACAATTGTGGAGAGTCAGGACACATGTCCAAAGACTGCAAACGCCCGAAAAAGACAACCAAGAACCAGAAGAATGTTGCGAACCAAGGCTCAACCTCCGCTGACATAAATCTCAGCGCTCTGGATCTCACTGCAGTCATATTCGAAGCTAACTTGGTGGACAACCCGAAGCAGTGGTGGATCGATACTTGAGCAACCCGCCACGTCTGTTCGGACAAGGCGATGTTCTCCAAGTATATCCCGATAAGTGAAAGAAAGCTCTATATGGGCAACTCCACAACGTCCTCAATTGTTGGACTCGGGACAGTTGTTCTGAAAATGACGTCTGGAAAGGAGTTAACTCTCATTGATGTGCTCCATGTTCCCGACATCAGGAAGAACTTAGTTTCTGGATCGACACTTGTTAAAGCCGGATTCAAACTAGTGTTCCAATCCAACAACTTTGTGCTTACGAAGAACAGTATTTTGTAGGAAAGGGGTATCTAGAACAAAATTTGTTCAAGATGGTTGTAATGACTGTACACCATAATTTTGATAGTAATAAATTAAAAGCTTCCAGCTATGTTGTTGAGTGTTTTAATTTATGGCATGATCGGTTTGGGCATGTTAATAATAATACTCTGAAACGTCTCCTCAAACTAAATTTATTACCGAACATCGATGTTGTCGAAACACACAAATGCGAAGTGTGCGTGGAGGCGAAAATGACGAGACTGCCTTTTCATTCGATGGAAAGGTCAACGACTCCTCTAGAATTAATACATAGTGATCTATGTGACTTGAAATTCGTGCAAATTAGAGGAGGTAAAAAGTATTTCATTACTTTTATCGATGACTGCACGAGGTTCTGTTATGTCTTTCTTTTAAGAAGTAAAGACGAAGCCCTAGAAGTTTACAGAACCTAGAAAACGGAAGTTGAAAATCAACTTGAAAAACGAATTAAAATAATTCGTAGCGATAGAGGTGGAGAATATGGTGCACCGTTTGATGAATTCTGTTCAGAATCTGGAATTATCCATCAGACAACGACACCTTACTCACCTCAATTGAATGGTGTTGCCGAACGTAATAATCGGACACTAAAGGAAATGATGAATGTCTTGTTGATAAATTCAGGCTTACCCCAGAACTTGTGGGGGGAAGCCATATTATCAGCAAACCACATTCTCAACAAAATCCCTCACAAGAAAAATGATAAAATACCATATGAACTATAGAAAGGCCGGAGCCATCGTACAAATACTTGAAAGTGTAGGGGTGCTTAGCAAAAGTCGAAGTACCTAACCAAAGCAAGTTAAGATCGGACCTAAAACGTTCGATGCAATATTTGTCGGATATACCCAAAACAGTAGTGCATATCGCTTCATAGTTCATAAGTCAGACATTCCTGATATTCATGTGGGTACAACCATAGAATCTCGGAATGCAATATTTTTTGAAGACGTGTTCCCAAATAAGAAGGAAAACGTTCAAAATAATGAAAACGGAAGTTCTAACAAAGATAATGTTCCAGAACTTAGTTGTCATAAAAGAGTTATTGACGATCAAAGCAAAGAGCCACGTCGAAGCAAACGAGCTAGAGTTGAGAAATAGTTCGGGCAAGATTTCATGACATTTATGTCAGAAATGGTCCAAGAACACTAAGCGAAGCTCTCTCTGGTCCCGACGCCCCATTGTGGAAAGAAGCTGTCAATAGTGAAATCGAGTCCATCATGAATAACTATACATGGGAATTAGTAGACCTTCCTTCTGGTACTAAACCATTAGGTTGTAAGTGGATACTAAAACGCAAGTATAAAGCTGATGGATCGTTACAAGTATAAGGCCAGATTTGTAGCTAAAGGGTACAAGCAACAGGAAGACCTTGATTACTTCGATACCTACTCACCGGTGACAAGGATTACGTGTTGGTGCAGGAAGCACTATATCGATTGTTTTGATATTGCAATTCAAGTTGTTTATTTGTGATCTAATGTTACTCAGTGTGCAGAGACAAGTCCAGGAAGGAAGCTAGGCAGTGGGAGGACTGCAGGAAAAAGTTAGCGAAGGGTAGGACTGGCGAAGGATGCAGGTACAAAGTAGCGAAGGACTGCTAGCATGGCGAAGGACTGCAGTATCCAGCCTAGCGAAGGACTGCTAGCAATGCGAAGGACTGCAGTAAGCCTAGCGAAGGAATGCTAGCGCAGGCGAAGGACAGCTTGGATAAAGCCTAGCGAGGAATGCTAGCACGGCGAAGGACAGCTCGGTATCCAAGACCTGGCGAAGGACCGCGAGGCAAAAGTCCAACCAGAGGAACGGTTGGCATCAGGTAAATTCTCCCGAGAGGAGTAGGTGAGGGCGCGTTCCCCGTCGAGGGAACAGTAGGCGTCGGTTCGACCTAGGGCTCCATTTTGGAGGCCCAAAGTCAGAACCAAGACAGCTAAGGCTGTATAAACATAATACTCTAATGCTTTATATTGTTTTGGACTAACCCTGGATGCAGGACCGAAGGAACGTGTGTCTGCAGCTTAGAATGCCCAAAGGAGAGAGGCAAGTATCTGAGCAGGGCGCCCTCAGTGTCCCGGGCGCCCCCAAGGGCAACACAAAACAAACGAAGCAACAAAGGCTTTGGCTGACCACTGGCCGAGGCGCCCCCAGCAACCAGGGCGCCCCGAACGCCCAGGGCGCCCCGCGCCTACACCAGCGAAGCCGATTACCCTTATCCAGCCGAGAAGCCCGCGCTGAAGGAGTCAAGCAGGGCGCCCCCAGCGTCCAGGGCGCCCCCAGTGTCAAACCTCATCCCTATTTGAGTGGGATAGAGGTTGACCGAGCGAAGCTCGGATCGCGTGACACGTGGGGGGGGCGCCCCCGACGTCCAGGGCGCCCCGAGGTGCTATAAATAGCACCCCACGCCAAGGCTTTCAACAACTTCTTCGATTCAACGCTTCTACGCTCTTCTGCTCTCGCGCCTAGCTCCAGAAACCTCCCAACTCGAGCCGACGACGTCCCGCTGCTCCGAAAAAGGCAACCTACATCAGACGTCGGTAAAAGAAGAGCTTTTCATTTGTTAAGTTTACTGTGCTATATTTGTAACTCAATACTGTAAACTGATTTGCGAACTTATAGAATTGCCCGCAGAAAACGGTCAACGACCGTGGGCCTTGGAGTAGGAGTCGACCTAGGCTCCGAACCAAGTAAAAATCACTGTGTTTGCGTGTTTTGTTTTTTATCTTCCGCTGTGTAAATTCTCTATCTTAAATCAGAACGCTTTCCGATATTCACCCCCTCTATCGGTTCTCTCGATCCAACATTACGTTCATACGAGTGTTGATAGCCATTCCAGCATTGAATGACCTTGAAATACACCAAATGGATGTTAAGGCTGCTTTCTTAAATGGTGAGTTGGAAGAAGAAATCTACATGGAGCAACCCGAGGGGTTCATAGCTCCTGGAACTGAGGGAAAGGTGTGTCGACTTGTTAAGTCGTTGTACGGACTTAAACAAGCGCCAAAGCAGTGACACGAAAAATTTGACAAAATAATGTTGTCAAACGAATTCAGAATAAATGAATGTGATAAATGCATTTATGTCAAAAGCACACCTGAAAGTTTTGTAATCGTCTATGTATACGTAGACGACATGCTCATAATGGGAAGTAATCATGATATCATCATGAGTACTAAGAAAATATTGACCAATAGTTTCGACATGAAAGATATGGGTCTAGCAGATGTCATATTGGGAATTAAAATTCTCAGGATGTCCGAAAGGATAATTTTAACACAATCCCATTATGTAGAGTCGGTATTGAAAAGATTTAATGCATACGATCTTTCTACTGTAAAAATACCTATGGATCTAAGTCAACACTTAGTGAAAACCCATGGTGAAACCATATCGCAATTGGAATATTCCCGGATAATTGGCAGTTTGATGTATCTCACAAATTGTACTCGTCCGGATATTACCTGTGTGGTCAACAAACTGAGTCGTTTTACAAGCAATCCAAACGACACCCATTGGGAAGCACTGTTCTCCGATACAAAAGACTATAAATCCATTAGTAGATATGTATTCACGATCGGTAGGGGAGCAGTATCTTGGAAATCCGCTAAGTAGACATGCATAGCTCGGTCAACAATGGAATCCGAGTTTATAGCACTTGAAAAAGCAGCTGAAGAAGCTGAATGACTGCGGAATTTCTTGGAAGATATTCCGAGCTGGATAAAACCTGTGCCCGCTGTACTTATCCACTGTGATAGTCAATCGGCAATTGAAAGGGCACATAGTAGTATGTATAATGGTAGGTTACGACATATACGTCGTCGACATAATACCATTAAATAGTTGATCTCGAACGGAGTGATTGCAATCGATTATGTCAAATCTAAGGATAATTTGGCAGATCCCCTAACGAAGGAGCTAAATCGAGATCAAGTATACTGCTCATCAAGAGGAATGAGATTGAAAATCTACAACTAAAAATGATTGTAGTGGTAACCCAACCTTGTTGAGTGGAGATCCCAAGTTGTTGGTTAATGGGACAATGAAGTTACAGAAGTTGTATAACAGAACAAGAGAAATAATTATCTCTAATGTCCCAATCCTAGGATGATTTGGTGTTGTCCTACCGCATGTAGTGAGGATAAGCTTATGCTTTTAATGACTATTATACCTTTAAGGTGGAGTATGGTAGGATACTCTTGATAGAAGTGTCACCTATGTGAGTGTGAAGACAGACCGCTTCAATGAAACACTCATGAATCTAAGATGGTGTCCATGGCCGAAACGGAACCAACCATGAGAACTAAAAGTGGGTGAGATAAGTCTCTGTGTGGGTGTTATTGTCTGAGTATACACCAACAGCTGAGCAGTTCAAGACATCACGTTCACTGCGCAGCCTAGTATGCTCGATAGCATTCCACTACGGAAGGTTCAAAGCCACAAGCTACCTTTCCCGATGCATTGACTTATCGATTGGACTCTTGTAAAGTGTCAGTATGCATACATGCAATACATGCATTAATTGTCATTCATGTGGGGGATTATTGGATACGATTCTGCAAAGCAAAATTTTGATGTCATCGATCGTTGAAACTCAAGTTTGAATTCAAAATCGAAATCTACGTTTCGCGTAGATAAATCTGGACTATTTATTTGCTCAAAACTGATTAAGGGTGAATGAGAAATTAATTGATCAAGATACACTCAAATGAACATTAAGGAAAAAGATGGGGCTTTAGTCCCACATTGCTAATCGGCGAGAGCCAGTGTTTCCTTATATGTGTTCCTGTGCTAATGTTGTTAATACAAAAGCACAGGAGGTCTCTACCCTTGGGCGAGCAGGTGCTCGCACCTGCGAGCCCGCCACCCGCCCCGTGCGTACGCGCGTAATGGGTGCTTTGTTGGCGCACTTTGCACTTCGCACGTACGCATCGTCGCGAGGAGCATTAATTTATGCTACACATGGTGATGACGTGTCATGATCAGGTGGCGCCACATGGCATGTCGATGACGAGGCAGTGCCTATGTAGCACGTGACTGTGTAGAGAACGATGACTGGATTGGGTGAACAGATGGTGGTCGTCGGATCAAAGATCTGGAGCGTCGGATTCGAATCTGACTGTGAAGAGGGAGGATGGATCTGAGGCGTCGGATTAAATGTTCTAATCTGAGCGGCTGAGATCAAGATGGGATCTGAAGAGTTATAACTCTTCAGATCAAGGGACGAGATTAAAAGACCTTTAAAGGGTTATACCCTTTCGTTATGAACGGTCCAGATCTGTCCGAACCAAAGGGTACTTACCTCTTCACTCAATATAAATAGATCCCTCCACTTGATCATTTCATTCATTCAAGCATTGCAATCTAAAAGCATTCGCACTCATCCATCTTATGCATCAAGAGTCCAAAAAGCCTACGGAAAGGTTCTCTGGTCTCGAAATTTGAAGTGCTACTATTCCGAGACGACGTCGTTGTATCTTGGAAACGAATTGCTGCTATCCGTGAGCACCAGTAGCGGAGCAATATTGTTTTACGGAGATAGTGTCGAACACTAGCCTCGACGTAAACCAATCAGTTTGCTTCCTCTGAAAGCAACCTCCCGGAAGATCCGACGGTCTTAAATCGACTAAGTCAAATACCGAGGAGATACAAGTCAGCTACCAACAATTCTACGTTTCGCGTAGATAAATCTGGACTATTTATTTTCTCAAAACCTATTAAGAGTGAATGAGAAATTAATTATTCAAGATACGCTCAAATGAACATTAAGGAAAAAGTTAGGGTTTTAGTTCCATATTGCTAACCGGTGAGAGTCAGTGTTCCCTTATATGTGTTCCTGTGCTAATGTTGTTAATACAAAAGCACAGGAGGTCTCTACCCTTGGGCGAGCAGGTACTCGCACCTGCGAGCCCGCCACCCGCCACGCGCGCACACGCGGAATGAGCGCTTTGTTGGTGCACTTTGCATTTCGCACGTACACATCGTCGCGAGGAGCATTGAGGAGCTTTAATTTATGTTCCACGTGGCGATGACGTGTCGTGATCAGGTGACACCACGTGGCATGTCGGTGTGACGTGTCATAATCAGGTGGCGCCACATGGCATGTCGGTGACGAGGCAGTGCCTATGTGGCACGTGACTGTGTAGAGAACGATAACTGGATTGGGCGAACAGATCGTGGTCGTCGGATTAAAGATCTGGAGCGTCGGATTAAAGATCTGGAGCGTCGGATTCGAATCTGACTATGAAGAGGGAGGATAGATCTGAGGTGTCGGATTAAATGTTCTAATCTGGCGGCTGAGATCAAGATGGGATCTGAAGAGTTATAACTCTTCAGATTAAGGGACGAGATTAAAAGACCTTTAAAGGGTTATACCCTTTCGTTATGAACGGTCCAGATTTGTCCGCAACAAAGGGTACTTACCTCTTCACTCAATATAAATAGATCATTTCATTCATTCAAGCATTGCAATATAAAAGTATTCGCACTCATCCATCTTATGCATCAAGAGTCCAAAAAGCATACGGAAAGGTTCGCCGGTCTCGGAATTTGAAGTGTTACTATTTCGAGACGACGTCATTGTATCTTGGAAACGAATTGATGCTATCCGTGAGCACCAATAGCGGAGCAATATCATTTTACGGAGATAGTGTCGAACACTAGCCTCGACGTAAACCAATCAGTTTGCTTCCTCCGAAAGAACCTCCGGAAGATCGACGGTCGTAAATCGACTAAGTTAAATATCGAGGAGATACAAGTCAGCTATCAACATAGGGTATCATAGTTAAGTTTTTTAATAATAAATTATGAAGGAATGTTCTCTTAATAAATAGAGCGGATCCGAAAATATTGAGAGCACTTCCTCTATTTATCCAAATGATTGTTGAGAAATTTTCATAAGATGAAGCTAATTATCTCTAGGATTATCGGAGATGAAGACTTGGATACCCGATATTTATCTTTCTTTTGGCAAATTACAATTAGATCCCTTCAATAATAGAGAAGAAATACATTAATATTATTTAATTAGTGACACAATTTGGCATGTGTCACGTATCTTGGTCATGGAATTTTCCTATCTGTCATGTCTGATTCTCTTCTTTTTGAGCTCAAATTATTCTCTCTCTTTTAATCAATTAAACACGGGTCCATTTGATAGCCCAAATTATTCTCTCTCCCTCTGTTGGGGAACCAATGACTTGTCGACTTCGCATTGTTTAATGGGCATCCTATTCAAGTTATGTCTCAAATAGTAAACATGAAGATATATGATATCTCAGATTTCGAATTCGAATCTTTTTAACGATTAATATTTATTGATTGAGATATTATTAAAAATAATATTTCGATATTATTTTTATAATTATATTCTTATTAACCAATGATACCATATCATCACAAATTTCGAAAGGAGATTTTTGATAAGGGGACTGTTTCAACGGTGGACTAGTCACTATAAAAAATTTACTCTCTCAATTTTTATCTTATCCCACTAGTAAAATCGTGATTTATCCCTTCTAGACACTTATGAGATCGGGACCAGAGGGTCATTAAGATGACGGTTCCATCTTTTCTTGCGTCAATCATGACGGCTCTTAACTCTTAATGGATCGGAGTTAGTAGGTCCATCCACAGTTTAAACGGATCGTTATTCTTATCTCGACTTAATATCTAGATTAGTGTGACTCTTACCGTAAATGTGTTTATAACTTGAGTTAAATTTTACAGATGTTTAAATTTATTTGATAAGATAACCAAATCAAATTAAGTCGAGTTAAAAATAAATTAAGTCATGAAATAATTGTTCAAGATCTAATGCCTAATCAAACACTCTTCTTCATTTGCGTGCTGTGAAAAAAAAAATTAACATTTTCGATTCCTTTTAAAACAATTTGGCTGCTGTACTGTGCTATTATCCCGCTCGCTAGCAGCCCTGCAAATGAAAAATCAACCTAAGGAATGGACCCAACAACACATATATATGCCACCATTTAATGGGCTAATCTTACTCTGAGTCCCAAAATGTACGTGTTCCGAAAGAGGCGACGATGATGATCAAGCACCGGAGCTTTGCCCCTGTGAAAAGTTGCTGTGGCGGGGAGGAACTTAGGATCCTGCAAAGTTAACACGAGCATTAGGGGACACGCCGGCAGGGGTCCGACGGAGTCCATTCCGACGCTCAAGTCAGTGTCCGTCCGAGAAGTAAAGGTAGCGCGAAGTAAAGAATGTGTCTAGAGTTGAGAGAGTGTAACCCCCTTACCGGAGGGGTTGGACTACCTTTTATATTGACGTCGACAGACTAGACGTGCCCCCTCGATCAGTGTCACGTCTCCGATACTTAAGTCACACTCCCCTCTTTCGACGGTGACTGGATATACTTTGAAACGATCTGTGTTGTTATCACGCTACCGCCCGTTGCGATGTTTAAGGGTCGTGCAGACCTTTTCTAACGGGGATGATTATCCGTACCGAGAGGGGGGGGTCAGTGCCTGACGTCGATCATTGCGGGGACTCCACCTCCCGAAGTGAGCTCGGGGTCTTCGGGCGCGATAACTCCCGAGGTGCTCTCGGGACCTAACCTCCCGGGGTGCTCCCGGGAGTGGTTTTCGGGCTGACCTTTCCGGGTGTGTCTCCCGAGGGAGGCGCCGAGGCCCGAGAAGGAAGGTCGCTTCGATCTGTACTGTTGCGCCCCGTGACTTCTTCATCCCTCGTGCCGGGCACGGACTATTCAACCCTATCACAAGTCTCTCCCTTCAAATCTAATCGAAGGAAGTGTGGCTGACTAATCGGACTAGTGCAGAGATGAAGAAGCTGCGAGCCTTCACCTTCCTTATCACTCTTGTAATTATAAGGGGCCTTTGGATTATAATCCTTATCTCGAGCTCCGAGAAATCCCCCTTAATGATCTCATCCTTTTCTCTTCGTCCTTTACCACTTCATTGGCAGCCCGTGGGGCCCTAAGATATATCCAGTGAGTCTCGGGATTCTAGCTGATCTTTTTGAACATGTCCCGTATCTTGGCGAACTTCGCGACAGCCAGGTCGACACAGTTGCTCAGCGTATGCACACAGGCCACGTGGCTCTTTCCTTGTTTTGCGGCGGTCTCTTCTTGATACGTGCTACGGGCCATACAAAGCGACGGCGGTAAAGGATATCTGATTCCCGAGACAGCCCGTTAATGCTATCGACGTTCCGTTCTCCCATTACTCTAAGGGGTGTGCCGTAGCCCTATAAAAGCAAGTGCAACGACCCTCTGCGGCCTCCTCACCCTATTTGCCGTCTGGAGTTCTACTTGCTTATCCATCGCTTTCGCCACCGCGTCTTTTTAAACGAGAGTAAGTCTCCCTTTATCCTGTTGCTCCCTTATTCGATCCCCTGGGTCCGATGGAGAAGAAAAAAAAGTCTGCAGGTGACGCTGAGTGCTCCCTGAAAGAGTTGGGATTTCGTTCCGAGTGGTATGAGACTATCTTTTCCAAAGTGAGGTCGGAATCCCTTCAGGCTGCCTGCCAAAAATAAGGTATCCCGGTAGATTGGGAGGTAAGGGCCCCTTCCTCAAATCAATCGCCGGTGACCCCCTGTGAGGGTTTTTACACCTTCTTTTTGGGGCAACTAGAACTAGGGCTTCGCTTCCCTATTCCTCCCTACTTCATGAATGTTGCCCAGTACTTCCGTATCCCACTCTAACAACTGGCTCCCAACGCCTTCGCCCAAATGGGCGGGGCCCTCATCCTCTTCAAGCTTTTCGACATTCCTCTGACTCTCCGATTCTTTCATTTCTTTTTCGTACCCGTTGGGTCTCGAGGGGCATTTAGCTTTACCGCCCGTCCCGGCCACAGATTTCTGGGGGCCTCTCTTCCTCACACAAAGGATGGAAGGAGCGATTTTTCTACATTCGCCTTCCCGAGCGTCCCTTCAGCCACATTCACTAGACGGAGAACCTGCCTCCTGTCCCGGACCTTGGCGACTTTCAACAGGACGCGAGATATCAAAGAGCCAAGGGGATCCTTCGTCGGTCGCACCTTCCGAGATCCAGGCGCTTGAAAAGAAACGTCGGGAGCGTCGATCCCAAAGGGATCACCCCCTGAAGCGGTTGAAAAAAGGCTTATCTCTAGCGTCTTTGTGCTCAACTACCCCCGAGAATGCGGCTTCACGATCCCCGGGCATTCGGGAAGAGTCTTCTTCTCTTATCGTTGAGACGCCCATTTCAGCCACCGATGCCCCAGCTCTCCCGACCGACCCTCCGGCTGTTCCCCGAGGCAAAGAGGTGTCCACGCATCCACATCGCTCTCACCGAAAGGCTCCCAAGGCGAAGAAGAAGACGGTCGGCAGTTCTCAACCCATCAAAATAAAGGGGGTTGCTTCTGAGACACTGCCGAGCGCTTCAAGTACCGAAGAAAATGTCCCTGACCCAGAGACGTTCCTAGTCAGTCAGGGCCCCTACCGAGGGAACTCTTCCTTCTCCCACCTTACCATGGTGGGCAGCTGGGTCAGCCCGATACCTCGGCATGTTGTATCAATCCCTACTGACAGTAAACATTTGTAACACGCTTTTCATTTTACTTCAAAGTCTTTTTACTGACTATCTGTATCGCCCTTGTAGGTTGCCTCTAACTGAACAGCCACCAGCCGCTTGCTGTGCTACAGAGGGATTACGGAAGACCTCCTCCGGGAGGTGGCAAATGCCAAGGCGGAAACCGGCCGGGCTCGTGAGGCGGGACTCATGCAGTTGGAGGTTAGCCGGGCTCTTCGCGCGAAGGGTGAGCATTATCTGGCCACCTTAATAGCGGCCGAGGATGCCCTGCACGGATACAAGCTCCGGGAATGCCATGAATCTGAGAAGAACCAGGCGCTCGAAGGGGAGCTGCAGAAGCTATCACAGGAGCGGGATCAACTCCAGGCCCGAATGGGAGAGTTGTCCGATCAAGTTAACCTCCTGGAATCCGTCGAGGAAAGTCTTGGAGGACCAGGATGCGGACCGAGAGCGCCTGATGGCTTTGCGAGATCACGACTTGGAGCAGTCGAACTCTTATGCAACCGATCTTCAGGACCAAGTGACCCGGGCCAAAGCCCAGGCTGCTGCTGCTACCCAGAAACTCCGGGAGGTGCAAGAGGCTCAGGCTGACTTAGCCCGAGAGGTGGCGACCCTGAAAGCTACCAAGGAGGAGGCTGAGGCCCAAATACAGCAGCAGCAGGGTGATCACGCAATTCAACTATCGCGGATCGAGGCAGAATCCAAGGCTATGTTCTTGGAGTCGGAGGAGTATGCCGAGGTGGTGGCCGGGCAAGCATTGAAGCGCCTAAAACAGGGCTTCTATGGCGCTATCCGCCAGTTGGAGAAGGACCAGCTACTGAAACCCGCTCGGACCTGCGTGCGATAACTGTCCAGCGTGTTTGGGACTATCTGTCCCCAGAGGAGCGGTATTTATAGGATATATAGACATAGACTCCCTGACAGCCCCTCACCCGTTGTACCTTCTTCTTTTTAAGCTCTCTTTTTTGTAGGACAAGTGGGTGGTCGTTTTATTATTGAATGTCAACTTCGCTTAGATTTGGAGGGATCTCTTGTTCCCCTTAGAATGCCAGCTCCGAGGAAAGCTGGGAGATCGTAGGGTCTAATCTGCTCTTGGCCAGGCGTGTACAGCTCCGAGGCCAAGCCTACACACCAAGGGTTGTAGGGTTTAATCAGCTCTTGGCCGAGCGTTTACAGCTCCGAGGCCAAGCCTACATACCAAGGGTTGTAGGGTTTAATCAGCTCTTAGTCGGGCGTATACAGCTCCGGGGCCAAGCCTACACACTAAGGGGGTGTAGGGTTTAATCAGCTCTTGGTCGGGCGTATACAGCTCCGAGGCCAAGCCAACACACTAAGGGGTTATAGGGTTTAATCAGCTCTTGGCCGGGTGTGTACAGCTCCGAGGCCAAGCCTACACACCAAGGGGTTGTAGGGTTTAATTTGCTCTTTGTCGGGCGTGTACAGCTCCGAGGCCAAGCCTACACACCAAGGGGCTGTAGGGTTTACTCAGCTCTTAGCCGGGCGTGTACAGCTCCGAGGCCAAGCCTACACACCAACGGGTTGTAGGGTTTAATCAGCTCTTGGCCGGGCGTGTACACTCCGAGGCCAAGCCTACACACCAAAGGGTTGTAGGGTTTAATCAGCTCTTGGTCGGGCGTGTACAGCTCTGAGGCCAAGCCTACACACCAAGGGGTTGTAGGGTTTAATCAGCTCTTAGCCGGGCGTGTACAACTCCGAGGCCAAGCCTACACACCAAGGGTTATGGTTTAATCAGCTTTGGCGGGCTGTACAGCTCCGAGGCCAAGCCTACACACCAGGGGATGTAGGGTTTATTCTGCTCTTGGTCGGGCGTGTACAGCTCCGAGGCCAAGCCAACACACCAAGGGGTTGTAGGGTTTAATCATCTCTTGGCCGGGCTGTGTACAGCTCCGAGGCCAAGCCTACACACCAAGGGGTTGTACGGTTTAATCTGCTCTTGGCCGGGCGTGTACAGCTCCGTGGCCAAGCCTACACACCAAGGGGTTGTAGGGTTTAATCAGCTCTTGGCCGGCGTGTACAACTCCGAGGCCAAGCCTACACACCAAGGGGTTGTAGGGTTTAATCTGCTCTTGGCCAGGACGTGTATAGCTCCGAGGCCAAGCCTACACACCAAGGGGTTGTAGGGTTTAATCAGCTCTTGGCCGGGCGTGTACAACTCCGAGGCCAAGCGTACACACCAAGGGGTTGTAGGGTTTAATCTGCTCTTGGTCGGGCGTGTACAGCTCCGAGGCCAAGCCTACACACCAAGGGATTGTAGGGTTTAATCTTCTCTTAGCCAGGCGTGTACAGCTCCGAGGCCAAACCTACACACCAAGGGGCTATAGGGTTTAATCTGCTCTTGGCCGGGCATGTACAGCTCCGAGGCCAAGCCTACACACCAAGGGGTGTAGGGTTTAATCTGCTCTTGGCCGGGCGTGTACAGCTCCGAGGCCAAGCCTACACACCAAGAGGATGTAAGGTTTAATCAGCTCTTGGTCGGGCGTGTACAGCTCCTAGGCCAAGCCTACACACCAAGGGGTTATAGGGTTTAATCAGCTCTAGCTCCGAGGCCAAGCCTACACACCAAGGGGCTGTAGGGTTTAATTTGCTCTTGGCGGGCGTGTACAGCTCCGAGGCCAAGCCTACACACCCAGGGGTTGTAGGGTTTAATCTGCACTTGGCCGGGCGTATACAGCTCCGAGGCCAAGCCTACACACCAAGGGGTTGTAGGGTTTAATCTGCTCTTGGCGGGCGTGTACAGCTCCGAGGCCAAGCCTACACACCAGAGGTTGTAGGGTTTAATCTCAGAAGGGGGCTCAGCGTTTTCCCGAAGGGCATTTTATGTTGATGCAGTCTGGCCCGGTTGTTGTTTTGGTGTTGACAACGATTTAAGTTTGGTTGAATGAATTCGGGTAAAGTCCAGGTGGATCGGGAGATCGCACGCTGGCATTGGAAAAGACCTAGTGGGACTAGGCACACTAGTGGGACTAGGATGAAACCCTGGCTTGGAGGGCCAGGTCCTAGCTTGGAGGGCTAGGTTGGATGAAACCCTGGCTTGGAGGGTCAGGTCCTAGCTTGGAGGGCTAGGTTGGATGAAACCCTGGCTTGGAGGGCCAGGTCCTAGCTTGGAGGGCTAGGTTGGATGAAACCCTGGCTTGGAGGGCCAGGTCCTAGCTTGGAGGGCTAGGTTGGATGAAATCCTGGCTTGAAGGGCCAGGTCCTAGCTTGGGAAGCTAGGTTGGATGAAACCCTGGCTTGGAGGGCCAGGTCCTAGCTTGGAGAGCTAGGTTGAGTGAAATCCTGGTGAGTGAAGCCAGGTCCTAGCTTGGAGGGCTAGGTTGAAGTCCCGGTGAGTGAAACTGGGCACGGAGTCTTGGTCCGGGGGACTAAGAATGAGTCAGAGAAGGGCTGGAAGCTTATTCTCGGGACTTAGAGTGGATCTGACCTTGCCTGGATCGGTCTGGTGACCGATCAGGGAAGTTGGCACGGAGTTCCCTCGTGGATCGGTCTGGTGACCGATCCAGCTATGTCTGATCGGTCTGGTGACCGATCAGGGAGCATACAGTGAGTTTGGGAACCTTACTGTTCGGCTCCTAATCGGTCTGGTGACCGATCAGGGATACTATTCATGATCGGTCAGGCTAAACGATCAAATGTCGCGAGCTTCTGACTATAACCGATCAGGATGCATCCTGATCGGTCAGGTCAAGCCATGATCGGTCCCCGGACCGATCAGGCCACATCCTGATCGGTCTGGTGACCGATCAGGTGTGTGTCGTTCCTGCGGGTTGTGGCAAGCAGACTGCTGGACCGGTCTGGTGACCGATCCAGCAGTAGTCGCGATTCCAGTTTTCTCACTGTGGACCGATCAGGATGGAGCCTGATCGGTCTGGGCTTACCCTGATCGGTCCGGTGACCGATCAGGGTCCTTTCTGATCGGTCTGGGGACCGATCAGAAGCTGAACTTTAACTCAAATACGTTGTCAGAAGTTTCTGATCGTGTCTGCTTTCTCGTCTGATATACTGATACACTGCTGATTACATTTGATATGATTTGCTAAGCTTCTGTTGAAGTGTGCAGGCTTTACAGGGATGGTTCAAACATTGGAGGAGAGTCAATGGGAGGCTTTCCTTTGAGCAGGTTTGGCAGTTTTCCGTCGCAGGTTACAACGGGCGCTGGCAACGGCTGGAAGCTGACCTGGGGCTGACTGGGGGCTCGGCTGAGGAGAGCTCAGGGAGTCCAGGAGAGGTCAGGGTAGCTGGGCAGTTGCAGAGGAGCAGCTGAGAGCTGCAGAGGAGCGTCTGTGACCTGGCGTCGGGCAGCTGGGTTAAGTGTCGGCTGGCGATGAAGAGAAAGGAGGTTCTCTGTTGCAGCAACAATTGATCCATCTCTTTGAGCAATCACTGTGAATCACTTGAGCAACACTTGAGCATCATTCTTGAAGACACTGCAAACGTGAGCACTTGGAAGAAGGCAGAGAGCTTGGCGAGTCCATCAGCAAGAAGACACGAAGAGCAGGGAGTTCTTGCGTGAGATCTGTGCTGAGTGGAGCTCGGTGGAGAGTTCTCTTGTGTCATTTCTGTCCTAAGTGTTCTGTAAGCTCCTTATTGTTTCATTGTGCTTAATTTCATATACACTGATTGAAACGCTGTGGAGAGGTTACTCCACCGAGAAGGAGGTTGCATTCTATCCGGATTTTCCGGGGCTTGATCTGCCGACGATCAAGGGATCGCCCACCTTACGGGCATGCCAAGGAGTAGGGGCAAGTTATCCCCGAACCTTGTAAATCCTCTTTGTTAGCGTTTTGAGCTTGCACATAGTTTAGGGGTTTGATTTCTGCATTACTCTGTTTCGTGTTTCTTCCGCTGCTGCTGCTAACCATTCAAGTGCAGAAAACTTCAAAAGAGATAAGTTTTATTGTCTGGCTATATTCACCCCCCTCTCTCTAGCCATCCAAGGTCCAACAAGTGGTATCAGAGCTTGGGGCTCTGTTCAAGCGGCTTAACATCCGAGAGTCAACAACGATGGCATTGAGAGAAGGTTTTAGTACTAGCCGACCTCCACTCTTTGATGCACAGATTTTCAATATTGGAGGTCAAAGATGGAATATTATCTCATGATGAACATCCACACTTGGTTCGCTGTGAAGGAGGGTTTCTCTCCTCCAAAGGATGTTGAGGGAAAAGACCTAGACTTCTCCATGTGGTCGTCTGAGCAAGTCCGGAAGGGAGAAGCCGATGCTAAAGCCGTGGTCACACTACAATATGGGATGACCAAAGACCAACTAGTCAAAGTTGGTCCCTTCACAAGTGCTAAAGATCTATGGAGCAAGCTCATTGAGCTCCATGAAGGCACTCATGAAACCCGGACAGCCAAGAAGGATCTCCTTCTCAGCCGACTTCAAAACCTTTCCATGGAAGAAAATGAAAAGGTAAGTGAACTCCATGGAAGATTCAAAGAGATCCTCAACGGCTTGCATTCCATCAATGAAAAGGTGGAAAACCGAGATCTTGTAAGGTATATCCTCAAATCTTTTCCAAGGAATACTATGTGGTCATCCATGGTGGATGCTTACAAGGTTTCAAGGATTTATCTTTTGTTAAGTTAGAAGATCTATTTTGTGAAATGGAACTACATGAGATCTCTAACCAAAGCCCAAAGGAGAAAGGGTTGGCGTTAGTGGTAGGTGACAACAAGAAGAAGAACAAGGAGAAGAAGAAGGAAAAGAAGGATGAGAACACTCACTGTCACATGACATTCATGGCACTAGAGAACTCGAGAGAAGAAAGTGATAACGAATCAAGGAGCTGCTCAACCGCGCCTTCATCATCTTCGGATGATGAAGAGGTAATCTCTCCCGAGTTAGACAAATGCTATAGGACAATAGCATGTTTAACTAGGTTGCTTAACAAATCTAAGGCCAAAGTAAAATCATTAAAATTGGAAGTAGAAAAGTTGAAAACCTCTAAGGATGAGGTAATTGATGATTTACATGTTAATGCTCTTGAAAATGAAAATAAGGATTTGAAGAGCAAAGTTGAAAACCTCAAGAATATTCTTGATAGGTTTTCAATTGGCTCAAAAACCTTAGATATGATCCTAAACTCCCAAAGGGCGGTTTACAACAAGGCCGGTATAAGTTACCGACCTAAAGAACCAACCTTTGTATCATTAATGTCAAGAACCCAATTTAGATCATCAAATGATTCTAGGGTTCAAAAAGTCAAAAAGAAAATGACTAAGGCATGGGTGCCTAAGTCTTTCATTGTTGATGCATTAGGTCCCAAAATTTGGGTACCTAAAACCTCAATTTTTAGAATTGTATAAGCATTATTTGAGGGGGAGTATCTATCAACATTGGTTGTTGATAATTGGTACTCCAAACACAATTATAATGATATACTCATGAATGTAGTGTTTTATGAAATTTCACTTGAGTAGTAAAGAAATTTTCATGCAATGAATGATAGTATATCCATGCTTCAAAATAAATCTACAAGTTTTGGAAAAATTATATATATTGCATGAACGGTTTAGATTGACACATAACTTGCTTATACCATGGATTGCTTAAAATGATCAGTTTTATTATTGAATTTTATGGTTCAAGCTTAAGAGGTTGTGTTTGGTGAACATATGCCATGATTTTCTTGTATGTGTTATACAACATGAATGCATGCTAAGGAAAATATCAACACATAATTTGTGATGATTAGGCATCAATAAACATGAACATGATCTAGTAAGCAAAAATCTTCCCATGTCTGTCATAGAACATGGATGCATGCTAAAGAACAAGTATGGACACATTAGTTAGTACTAATTCGCAAACTACTATGAAAATCTCACAATACATGATTAGATAAAGAACATGAGCTTAAGGCCTAGGGTTAATGCTTTCTTTGTATCAAACTCAAATTCCATGACTTGTTTGTTTTCCCACTGATTATGCTTTGATATAAACCTGTTTTTGGGACTGAGTTCATGCTTAGTTAAGGGAAATGAATGTGTTTGACACAAATCATGTTGCTTATTTTTGTTAAGGGAAATGACTGTTGTCTAATAGAACTCTGCTAGGAGTTAAATCTGATTGGATTAGGGTTTAGAGTAGAAACCAACCTGTTTCTGAAACTGATCAGTTTCAGAAAACCTTCTGTATCAGATCTGATTGGTCCACCGACCGATCAAGACTCACCCTGATCGGTCTGGTGACCGATCAGACGTCGTTCTGATCGGACTGGTGACCGATCAGGTCAACACTGATCAGGGAACTCCCAAATCGTTCCCAATGGTGTAAGACTACCCCTCAGTCCAATCACCTTTCATCAAATTGTATCAGATTGCTGATCATATTGATACAAACACATCTGATACAAACCAATTATAATTGAAACATCCTAATCATACTTGGAGCAAATTTTATACTGATTCGATACAAACCGGTTTGAAATTTTTGAAATTCACATGAACGGTTGTTTGAATCATGTCTCTTAATCTCTTGCTCCTTGATGAGGGATAGTTTTCAGTCAAGAAATCCAAACCGTGGTTCAGAAATTTTTCTGAATTATCGAATATCGATGAAGTCTACACCCCTGTTGTGGAATGCAAATGTAATATTGTTAATGCAATCTGATCAGGAACGTATCAGAGTTTCAGAAATTTTTCTGAAAATTGATCACTCCCCAGACTAATCAGAAATTTTTCTGTATCAAGTAATCAACGAACCTGATCGGTCACGGAGACCAATCAGGATTATGTGTTGGATACAGCTGCATTCCCTACTTGACATATGGAACATATACATGTTTGACCATGATATGATTTTGTATATGGTTTCATGTGCAATTCACACTTATTGCCGTATGATGCATATACATTGTTGCCATGATACATTTCTGGTATATGCCTCTCATATGCAATTCAAAAATTATCCTTTGATTATTTTGGGAGAGACCCTCGGTTAAGGGGGAGTTATATTTAAACTTAATAACCATACCCTTTTCGATGTTTGACAAAGGGGGAGAGAATGGTTGATTAAGTTTAGGGTTGTGATATTGTAGGGGGAGGATCTTGATTCCCTTACGGTAATTGAATGGACTTCAATTGTTGATCATTAATACCTAAACTTAAATCGGATTGTCAAACAATAAAAAGGGGGAGATTGTTGATGCAGTCTGGCCCGGTTGTTATTTTGGTGTTGACAACGATTTAAGTTTGGTTAAATGAATTCGGGTAAAGTCCAGGTGGATCGGGAGATCGCACGCTGGCATTGGAAAAGACCTAGTAGGACTAGGTACACCTAGTGGGACTAGGATGAAACCCTGACTTGGAGGGCCAGGTCCTAGCTTGGAGGGCCAGGTCCTAGCTTGGGAAGCTAGGTTGGATGAAACCCTGGCTTGGAGGGTCAGGTCCTAGCTTGGAGAGCTAGGTTGACTGAAATCCTGGTGAGTGAAGCCAGGTCCTAGCTTGGAGGGCTAGGTTGAAGTCCCGGTGAGTGAAACTGGGCATGGAGTCTTGGTCCGGGTGACTAAGAATGAGTCAGAGAAGGGCTGGAAGCTTATTCTCGGGACTTAGAGTGGATCTGACCTTGCCTGGATCGGTCTGGTGACCGATCAGGGAAGTTGGCACGGAGTTCTCTCGTGGATCAGTCTGGTGACCAATCCAGCTATGTCTGATCGGTCTGGTGACCGATCAGGGATACTATTCATGATCGGTCAGGCTGAACGATGAAATGTCGCAAGCTTCTCACTATAACCGATCAGGATGCATCCTGATCAGTCAGGTCATGCCTTGATCTGTCCCCGGACCGATCAGGCCACATCCTGATCGGTCTGGTGACCGATCAGGTGTGTGTCGTTCCTGCGGGTTGTGGCAAGCAAACTGCTGGACCGGTCTGGTGACCGATCCAGCAGTAGTCGCGATTCCAGTTTTCTCACTATGGACCGATCAGGATGGAGCCTGATCGGTCTGGGCTTACCCTGATCGGTCCGTTGACCGATCAGGGTCCTTTCTGATCGGTCTGGGGACCGATCAGAAGTTGAACTTTAACTCAAATACGTTGTTAGAAGTTTCTGATCGTGTCTGCTTTCTCGTCTGATACACTGATACACTGCTGATTACATTTGATATGATTTGCTAAGCTTCTGTTGAAGTGTGCAAGCTTTACAGGGATGGTTCAAACATTGGTGGAGAGTCAATGGGAGGCTTTCCTTTGAGTAGGTTTGGCAGTTTTCCGTCGTAGGTTACAACGGGCGCTGGCAACGGCCGGAAGCTAACCTAGGGCTGACTGGGGGCTCGGCTGAGGAGAGCTCAGGGAGTCCAGGAGAGGTCAGGGTAGTTGGGCAGTTGCAGAGGAGTAGCTGGGAGCTGCAGAGCAGCGTCTGTGACCTGGCGTCGGGCAGCTGGGTTAAGTGTCGGCTGGCGATGAAGAGAAAGGAGGTTCTCTGTTGCAGCAACAATTGATCCATCTCTTTGAGCAATCACTGTGAATCACTTGAGCAACACTTGAGCATCATTCTTGAAGACACTGCAAACGTGACCACTTGGAAGAAGGCAGAGAGCTTGGCGAGTCCATCAGCAAGAAGACACGAAGAGCAGGGAGTTCTTGCGTGAGATCTGTGCTGAGTGGAGCTCGGTGGAGAGTTCTCTTGTGCCATTTCTGTCCTAAGTGTTCTGTAAGCTCCTTATTGTTTCATTGTGCTTAATTTCATATACACTGATTGAAACGCTGTGGAGAGATTACTCCACCGAGAAGGAGGTTGCATTCTATCCGAATTTTCCGGGGGCTTGATCAGCCGACGATCAAGGGATCGCCCACCTTACGGGTACGCCAAGGAGTAGGGGCAAGTTATCTCCAAACTTTGTAAATCCTCTTTGTTAGCGTTTTGAGCTTGCACATAGTTTAGGGGTTTGATTTCTGCATTACTCTGTTTCGTGTTTCTTCCGCTGCTGCTGCTAACCCTTCAAGTGCAGAAAACTTCAAAAGAGATAAATTTTATTGTCTGGCTATCTTCATCCCCCTCTCTAGCCATCCAAGGTCCAACATTTTACTCGCACTTTTTATTGATAATACTGCAAGGCAGTGGAGAAGTAAGAAATACATCAAGCAAATACACTACGTGCTACCTCACTGTGTACAGTAGGGGCGGAGATGGTTGGCGTGCCTGTGCCTTTCCAATCTTTTGCCTTTTTGTCTTCCAGGTAATAGCTACCTCCTGTGAGTTTCTTGATAATGACATAGGGGTCGTCCCACTGCGGGTCCAACATCCCGGGGTCCCCTACTGGCTTTATTCTCTTCCAGACTCGATCACCCACTTCGAAGTTGTGGGCGATCACTCGGCGATTGTAGACTTACTGCATCCTTCTCCGATATGCCTCCAACCTTGCCACGGCTTTATCCCGCACCTCCGAGATGAGGTCAAGATCAATTAGCCGCTCCTGGTCATTGTCTTCGTTGAGATAATGTTGCCGTCGTGAGGACTCTTCCCCCACCTCCACCGGGATGACGGCCTCTGCGCCATAAACCAGCAGGAAAGGGCTCTCGCCCGTCCCTTCTTTCGTGGTAGTCCGGTAGGACCACAGGATGCTGAGTTCTTCGACTCAGCTGCCCCCGACATGGTCTAACTTTATCTTGAGCCCCCGCAGGATTTCTCGATTGATGACTTCGGCTTGTCCATTGCTCTGTGGGTATGCCACTGAGGTGAAGGCCTGTTGAATGCCTAATCCTTCGCACCACTCCTTCAGCTTACGCCCAGAAAATTGTCGCCCGTTGTCGGATACCAACTTGTGAGGGATGTCGTACCAGCAGACAATGTCTCTCCATAGGACTTTCATCACAGCCCCTTCTGTGATGTTCGCCAGAGGTTCGGCTTCTACCCATTTGGAGAAGTTGTCAACGAGGACCAGCGAAATTTCTTCTACTGGGGCCCAATGGGAAAGGGACCCACAATGTCCATTCCCCATTGGTCGAAAGGGCGGGATACTGTAGAAACTCGCAAGGGCTTGGTCGGACGGTGAGTTACATGTTGATGTCTCTGACAAGCTTTGCACCGGGCCACAAAATTAAGCGCATCAGCCTGCAAAGTAGGCCAAAAGTATCCCGCCAACAGGATATTCAGGGATCTTCCTCCGATGTGACTCCCGCAGATGCCCTAGTGTACCTCCCTCATCACGTAGCCGGTCTCCTCCGGCCCGATGCAATTTAGGAGGGGTCGGGCGAAGGCTCTCCTATATAGCTGATCCCCGACCAGTGTAAACTTGCCCGCCCGCCAGCGAAACAGCCGGTTCTCTTGGCGCCCACCAGGAAGGGATACATCCTGGAGGAAGGCTATGTAGGGATCCCTCCAGTCTGTTCGTTTGTCGGTTCCGACCTCCTCTCCGATCTAGGCTACCATTGCTTCTGCCGTACTAGGCTCGTTCAACCGCCAAGTGGATATGGAACTGGCCAGCTTGGCTAGCTCATCGGCCCGCACATTGTCCGACCAGGAGATCTTTTGCAGGATGACCTCCGGAAGGCGGCCTTCAGCCGTTCGTAGAGGGATATATATTTCCGCAGCCGTTCGCACTTGACTTCGAAACTACCCACTATCTACTGAGCCACCAATTGTGAGTCCGAGTATACTGTGACCCGACAGACTCCTATGTGCCTGGCCGCTTGCAGGCCTGCTAGGATCGCCTCGTATTCGGCTTCGTTGTTGGTAGCTTTGAAGTGGAGTCGGATAGATAAATGCAATGTGTCCCCCGAGGGGAAATCATTAGCAATCCCACCCCGCTATGCTGGCTATTGGAGGATCCATCTACATAGACCATCCACATACCTTTGTCCTCCGCCTCCGGGACGGTCTCTAACATGAAGTCGGAGAGGGCTTGAGCTTTGATGGCTGGCTCGAGGTTGATACTCGATGTCGTACTCGCTTAGCTCCGTCGTCCACTTTATCAGTCTGCCCGAAGCTTCGGGGTTAGTGAGGACCCGGGCGAGTGGGCTATTGGTGAGGACCATGATGAGGTGCGCTAAGAAGTACGACCTTAGCCTTCGGGCCATCAGCACCAAGGCGTAAGCCAGTTTCTCCATCGCGGTGTATCACGTTTTGGCGTCCTTTAGAAAGTGTCCAAAGAAATAGATGGGGTATTGTACCCGATCTGTTCTCGGACTAGCGCTGATCCCACCGCTTGCTCAGCTGCTGATAAGTAGACAAATAGAGTCTCCCCTCCCACAGGTTTGTGCAGGGTAGGGAGGTCTGCAAGATAGGTCTTCAACTCTGCAAAGGCCTTCTCACACTGGTCATCCCACTCGAACTTGGCAGCTTTTCTCAGGATCTTGAAGAATAGGAGGGTCTTGTCCGCGGATTTGGATATGAATCTGGATAGCGTCGTGATCCTTCCATTCAGCCGCTGTACCTCCTTGAAGTTCCGCGGGGGCGGCATATCTAGAATGACCTTTACCTTTTCAGCGTTGGCTTCGATCCCCCTCTCCGTCACCATATACCCCAGGAACGTGCCACTTTTCACCCCAAACAAACACTTAGCTGGGTTCAGTTTTAACCTGTTGGCCCTAAGGGTGGCGAACGTCTCTTCGAGGTCGGCGATCATGTCTCCTCCCTTATCAATCTTCACTAGGATGTCGTCCACGTACACCTCGATGTTTCGCCCGATCTGGTGCCTGAAGACTTTGTCCATCATCCGCTGGTATGTGGCGCCCGCATTGCGTAAGCCAAAGGGCATGACATTGTAGCAGTACGTGCCATCGGCCGTCACAAAACTGGCTTTCTCCTGGTCCTCGGGGGTGAGTGAGACTTGGTGGTAGCCCTGATACGCATCTAACATGGAGATGAACTCGCACCCGGCTGTAGAATCCACCAACCGGTCTATCCGGGGCAAGGGGTAGCAGTCTTTCGGGCAGGCTTTGTTTAAGTCTCGGAAGTCAATGCAGACTCGCCATTTGCCCCCAGGCTTGGGGACGAGGACCACATTGGCCAGCCAGGTTGGGAATTGGACTTATCTGATGTGCCCAACTTTTAACAACTTCTGAACTTCATCTCGAATGGCCCTATCCTGCTCAGGGGCGAAATGCCTCCGCGTTTGCTTCACGGGACGGGCTCCCGGTGTAACATGCAGGTGGTGCATGGCCAACGCCGGTGGAACCCCTTTAATCTCTTCAGCGGCCCAAGCGAACACATCCTTATGGTTTCGCAGGCACTCAACGAGGCTGCTTCTTAATTCCGGTGCGAGGTCGAGGGTGATTCGCGTGCTTCCCCCTCCGCGTTGAGGATGGATCTGTACTTCCTCACTCTCGACCTCCCTTCGTTCCTGTTTAGGTCCTTCATCTTCTCGCGGATGGGCGAGGTCCTCTGGCAAGACCTCTTGAAGATCAAAGTCCTCCCCTGTACGAGCAATGGGATGTTCCTCCAACCCTGCCATCGGTGCTCCTTCGAGTGCTTTGCTAAAGTTTCCCACAGACGGCGCCAAATTTGTTCCGGAAAGAGGCGACGACGATGGCCAGGCACCGAAGCTTTGCCCCTGTGGAAGTTGCTGCGGCGGGGAGGAACTTAGGGTCCTGCAAAGTTAACACGAGTGTTAGGGGACACGCCAGCAGGGGTCCGGCGGAGTCCACTCCGACGCTCAAGTCAGTGTCCGTCCGAGAAATAAAGGTAGCGCGAAGTAAAGAATGTGTCTAGGGTTGAGAGAGCGTAACCCCTTACCAGAGGGTTGGACTATCTTTTATACTGACATCGACAGACTAGACGTGCCCCCTCGATCGGTGCCACGTCTCCGATACTTAAGCCCACATGCCCACCTCTTTCGGCGGTGACTGGATATCCTTTGAAACGGTTTGCACCGTTATCACGCTACCGCCCGTTGCGACGTTTAAGGGTCGTGCAGACCTTTTCTAACGGGGATGATTATCCGTACCGAGAGGGGGGGTTAGTGCTTGAGGTCGGTCATTGCGAGGACTCCACCTCCCGAGGTGAGCTCGGGGTTTTCGGGCGTGATAACTCTCGAGGTGCTCTCGGGACCTAACCTCCCGGGGTGCTCCTAGGAGGGGTCTTCAGGCTGACCTTTCCAGGCGCGTCTCCCGAGGGAGGCCCCGGGGCCGAGAAGGAAGGTCGCTTCGATCTGTCCTGTTGCGCCCCGTGGCTTCTTCATCCTTCATGCGGACACGGACTATTCAACCCTATCAGTACGTATACACTCCAAACTCAGACTTAAATTTTAGAGGTGTGAGGGAATCCATTGACCTTTTTTTTCAAAAACATTTGCAAGTTTTACTGCATCTCAAACCTCAAAATGAGTTATATATATTTTTTTCACACTTTACCCGTAATTCCAAGGGGAAATTTTCATAAACTCCCCAAGCTCAAACTCAACTTTGCATGCAGTCCCATTCAAAGTTTTCTTTACATGCAGTCCCTGATGGGATTGATAAGACAGTTCTGTGAGTATTATTTGAAAAAAATTAAGTATAAAAGTTAGAAATTTAAGTATGTAAGGTTGCATCCACCACATCAAGAATATGTGTACTCAATTTTCACTCTTTTATACTCACTTTTCACTCTTTTATACTCATTTTTCACTGATGTATACTTAATTTTTACTCTTTTATACTCAATCCATCAGGGAGTAAATGCAAAGAATTTATCAAATGGGAGTGGAAGCAAAGATCAAATGAGGATTGAGGAGTTTTCTATAATTTACTGTAATTCTTCCAAATGAGTTTCTAGGTTATATTTAATTAAAACATTTTAAATATTTTCATATTCTTTAATTTAAAATATTTAAATATATTTTAGTGAAAAATTTTATATCATAAAAATATACAATATTTTTCATTTTCTTATGTGAGTATTACAGCATAACCCTCATAAACCTCTCATAATATTTTTAATATTTAAATATATTTTCGTAAGAGAGAGAGAGAGAGTAAAAGATGTAATAAGTCTAAGTTGAGTTAAGTTTTGGGATCTTCAGCTTATTTAATAAGGCAAAGAGTCAAGTCAATTTGAGTCTAAACTTAACCAAGCTGAGTGTCCAAGTTTGATTTAATTTATTTTTTATCAGCTTGAGATTGATTAAATTTGACTTGAATTTGATTCGTTAGAAGTTATAATTGTTTAAAATTTTTATTTGTTTGATTAGTCATAAAATTTAAATTTATATATTTATTTTAATAGTTTCTTTAAGATTTGTATTAATGAACATAATTAATGAATATTATTAACAAAAGTTATTTATTAACATGGCTCATAGACGTTGTTTGTTTAATATTTTTAGGCATAACGACACCTAAATTATGATATTTCTAATTAAGCAGTTTTTATATATATTGAGCATCCAATTTAGATAATTATTTATGGGAGCAAAAGTGATAATACATGGTCCTGTCACGAAGCGAGATGAATTCCAAGAATACGTGGTCTCTCAAGGATCACGAACCGCCGAAAATGACTCCGATACTAGCTTCGAACTGCAAGGCAAAGACCGTTAGAATCCGCCGAGAAAAGTCCCGGTAAAGCACTCTGACGGTCAAGTCAGGCATCGGTGGTGGAAGAGCAGCGAAGACAATAGAACAGTAGCGAAAACACTATTGCGCGTACCTGGGGGATGCGGAGTGGAGAGACTTATATAGCTGGGGAAGCTGACAGCTTCTGCCCCCTCTGCCACCTATTTGTCGTATACGAGGACAGGGTAAGACATGGCCAGGGTGGCAGGGTATTGTGTCGCATACCGGAATAAGGAAAGGGGCACTGTCAACTAAGGGGCGAGCGCAGTCAGGCGCCGCTCGGCCTGACACGAACGTATATGGTCGTAGTACGGGGGTCAGGGTATGACAGGGAGATCATGACGTCAGCCAGATACTCGCGATTCGGACTTGAAGGGTATCAGGTTTGCGTCAACTCCGTACTCCTTTTGCTAGTCCGATGTCAGGGAGTGGTTGTCCATCGTACTCCTTCTGCTAATCGTGAGATGTTAGACTTCAAAATTATTCATCGTGAACGCTTTTTGATTTATCCTGACGGCATGTAAAAAAAATTCAAATTCGACATTGCATAATTTCATTAATCATTTTTTTAACATGACAAGTCAAAATTAATTTAAAAAATTTAAAAATTTTGACTCGATGGACACAATCATCAACAAATTTAGATAAAAATTGAATAAATAATTCAACAATATAATTTTAAAAATGAATATATAAAAAAATATTTGATTGCTAAAATTTAACTTTTTAAATTAAATTAATCAAATGATTTAAAAATGACAAAATAATAATTTTCATCGAGGCTGTTATTTGATGGTTTTATATGGCTGTCATAACTATTAGATGAATTTATTAATTTTGACCAAACTTTTAGGGAGAACTTTTACTTTTTGAAAATTAATTTTTATAATGATTATCTTGAAGTTAGTAAGAAATTAAAATAAGCAGTGTTTGAAAATAGAAGTCAAAAGCTGATACAAGATAAAGTTTGAATGTTTGGGAGAATAATTACTTCCAAGCTTAATTTTTAATTAAATGACAATAATATCCTTAAACTATATAAATTAATTATTTTTTAATTATTTAAATATAATTTTGATACTATCAATAATTTGTTCACGTAATTATTATTATATTTTAAATAGTGATATAATTATTATTATATTTTAAATATAATATTAAAATTAATTTTTTTATAATTTGAATATTTGAAAAAATAGATAAAATTAATAATAAATAATAAATAAAAAATAAGGGGGCGCATGGTATGTATTCGAGAATGGGAATAGGAATGAGAATGATTAAGGGGTTAATGGGAATGAGAATAATAGAGGGGTTAATGGGAATGAGAATGATAGAGGGGTTAATGGGAATGCTCTTCTGATCCCAAGTATGCTTGGTTTGGCTTAAATTAGGGAATGAGTATTATTTAATCGGTTGACCTGATCCACGCCGACGGTTGGTGGCCGACCGCCCGGCCGCCCGACGGGCGCCGACGGGCCGGCGGGCGGCGACCGACGACCGACGGACAACGACCGGCAACCGACGAATGGCGACCGGCGGACGGCGACGGCGGCCGGGGACCGGCGACGGCGGCCGACGCCAGGGACCGGCGAAGCGGCCGACGCCGGGGACCGGCGACGGCGGATGGCGGCCGGCGATCGACTGATGGCGGTCGGCGACCGGGGCCGGCGGTCGGCGACGGTGGCCGGCGACCGGCGACGACGGCGACCGGCGGCCGGCGATGACGGCGGCCGACGACCGGCGGCCGGCGGCCTGCGGCCGGCGACGACGGCGACCGGCGACGACGGCGGCCGGCGGCCGGCGACGACGGCGGCCGGCGGCCGGCGACGACGGCGGCCGGCGGCCGGCGACGACGACGGCCGGCGACCGGCGCGGCGGCCGGCGGCCGGCGACCGGCGGTCGGCGACGGCGACCGGCGGTCGGCGACGGCGACCGGCGGTCGGCGACGGCGACCGGCGGTCGGCGACGGCGACCGGCGGTCGGCGACGGCGACCGGCGGTCGGCGACGGCGACCGGCGGTCGGCGACGGCGACCGGCGGTCGGCGACGGCGACCGGCGGTCGGCGACGGCGACCGGCGGTCGGCGACGGCGACCGGCGGTCGGCGACGGCGACCGGCGGTCGGCGACGGCGACCGGCGGTCGGCGACGGCGACCGGCGGTCGGCGACGGCGACCGGCGGTCGGCGACGGCGACCGGCGGTCGGCGACGGCGGCCGGCGACCGGGGCCGGCGATCGACGACGGCGGCCGGCGACCGGCGACGACGGACGGCAACCGGCGGGTAGCGACGGCTTGGGCAAAGACGAAGCGAGACTTGAGAATGATATCCTAAGGGGGAGAGAGATATCAAAGGGGGATATGATATCCTTATTTTGATTCCCATTGAGCTTTTTGATTCACCTACCAAGCATCATATATGGGAATGATTCCCATTGATTCACCTACCAAGCATCATATATGAGAATGATTCCTATTCCTTACCCCCTAAACCCCCCAACCATTCCTTACCCCCTATATATATATATATATATATATATATATATATATATATATATATATATATATATAATTTTGAAAATTAGGTCAAGTGGCAATCAGGTAAAATGTTATATTATTTAAGGATATAAATATTATTTTTTAATGTTATATCATAAATAAAAAAACAGAAGTAGATAGAAGTATTAAATTCTTGCTTCTAACTTCTGAGCAAAAGTAAAAGAAGCTAAAGCAGAATCTAGCCTTCCCAAACACTCAAAAGTGATTCTGTGTAGCCAGAATCTAAAAAACAGATAGCAGAAGCTCTCCCAAACACTCCCTTAGTCAATTAATTTTGATCAAAATTATTATATTTTCATTTATATTTTAAAAGCTAAATTTAATTTCCTCTTAAATTTATAAAAATTATATTATATGTCAGTTTCCAAATTTTAGGCAGAATTTATATTACTTTACACATTTATTGTTTTTATAAAAAATTAAGTATAATTTTTATTTTTTTTAAAAAAAGTATACCTTAAATAATAATTTTGATCAAAATAACTAAGTGAGCCTATTAAAACACATGTATTAAGCTGATTGAATTCATTTTTTATACAGGTGGAAAAATTTTAATGGGTTAAAAATATTTATATCAAAATACTTTCTCTCTCTCTATATATATATTAAATACCCTTTAGACCCTTTAAAAATCTCATGCAATTAATATAGAGGGTTGACACTAAAAGGGATACCCTACGTTAGTTGTCATATAAATTAATTATATCATTTAGATATAAAATCATTTATAAAATATGAAATTGGTATTTTTTAAATAATTTAAATTTATTATATATAAGTTTTTAACATATTTCTAAATAATACATTCGCATAGATGTGTTAAAGTCATTCATTTACATATTTAAATATATTATGTCATTCAGAAGTTTCACTCTTTTTTTATGTTATGAATTAAATCAAGTTAAATTACTATTTAATATTAGGAAAATGATATATTTAGTAAAAAATCTCAAAAAAATGCTTAGTGAATAACATGACATTTTATATGTAGCAATCCTCGATGGATTCACTGTGCCTTCCAGGATATAGTTTGATTCGGGATAGTAATCGGAGGCCGCCGATGATATCCGAGCGATAATCGAACATGTACATATAAAATATCACGTCATTAACTAAAATATCATGCCATTAACTAAGCATTTTATTGAATTTCTTCCAATAGTGGATCAGCTCTTAATATTATTAGCTTTAGTACATGCCATCAATGCGTAATGATGATGATCCACTTTTGGGACCACTTTTTATTAGATCGTGTTTTATTGGGACCACTTTTATTAAATTACTAATTAATATTATTAGATCGTGTTTTTTTGGGACCACTTTTTTTTTGTTTTTTAAATATAATTATTCAACTATTTTATTAATCGATCTGACTCTATCATTATTGATCATCAAAATAAATTAAAAAATATTTATTAAACCCATCATCAATATTCTTATATTCACTTATTCAAGATAAAATCTCTTACCAAACTTTAAATTTAATTATTCATTAAAATATTTATCTAACTATTATATTATCAGCTCGGAGTAATGATGATGATCCGCTTTTTCAGATTATTTTCATAATTAATCAATCATTAATATCATTCACTATAATAGTTTAAGTCTTAGGATTATTTTCTCTCTACATTAAGACCGTGAGAGGTCATCTAAAAATAAAAATAGATATCAGTTTAATTTAGGATCATTAATTTGGTCTCGTAAAAATTAGCCGTTCGAAAAATATCCATGATAAATGATTCAGAAGTCTAACTTCTTATAATCATAGGTTCCATTTAATTGAAAATTTTTTATAAAAAATGCATCCTAATCGGAGATGGAGCCTTTCATTTTTGTTTATTCAATTATAATAATTTAATTTTATTCGTTTCATTAGCGAGTGCGTTTTCGCTTTCAAAGAAAATTTGAAACATTCGTTGACCGGCTCAAGTCTTGACGTGTGTTGGTCTCCCTCTTTCACATGGGAAAGATGCAAACCACATTTATGTATTATATATTAAATGTATATATAATAATAATAATAATAATAATAATAATAATAATAATAATAATAATAATAATAATAATACCCTATTTAATTAATTTATTTGCCAACACGACTAATTTGAGGATGCTTTGAATTTGTATATTATATCTAAATTGATTCACAACCACTGAATTATTGCATTCATTGAATAGGCTAAATTGTACTTATATATCTAATATGATCACTAATATTGTGTATAATGTATACATTGTTTTCGATAACTTATTCAGTACTATGTTATGGAACTTAATATCCAAACCCAATTCAGTACTATTCCTTTTAATCATCCATCCATTTTTCTAAATTGTTATCTCTAATGATCTTTTTGCATGAATTCTAATTTGAATAAAATAATATATGTGGCCTTGCATCTTTTAGTTTAAAAAAATCCTAAATGAATTCATTTTACATCCACTGTCCTATTGTTTTAAAAATACTGCTAATAAAATTTTATAGTAATTATCACGTAAAATATAAGATGAGAATATTAAATAAATTAATTAGATGGCATAATTAACACGTGACAATAGTTTATACTATATTAACGAACATTGTTTTCTTGAAGACAAATGCTTAAAACAAAATTGAATTATTAAATTAAAGGTTAGGCATTATTAAATTAAAGGCTAGGCTTTGCCCATTAAATTATAAGTAACGAACGAGGAATCATCTTTTTACCTAATCAGCAAAGCAAGAGCCAACCTTCTTAATTATCCCTACTTAATAAAAGGATAACGGCAATTTACCAAAAAGCGTACCCAAGAATAGGTATTTACCAAACAACGTACCATGATTTTATTTTCACCAAAAGGCGCACTTAATTATAGTGAACTTCCTCTTATACCCTTCCTGTTATCTACTGTCTTTCTCCTTCTCTCTCTGTAACAAATTTCGAGACAACGACTGCAGATACTTTTTCAGACTTTTATTTTAAAATAATATAATATGAAAACGGCGCTGAAAACGTTGTAAGGTAAACATCAAAAAATATTTCAGTTAACAAATATCTCATCCAACGTGATTTAAAAATATAAATAAATAATTTTTATATTTGATTAACAGAAATTAAAATATTTAATAATATTTAATATATATTAATATATATAAAAAATATTAATAAATATATTAATAATATTTAATAAATATATTAATATTTCATCCCACACACTTTATTAATAAATATATTAATAAATATATATAAATATATTAATATATTAATAAATATATTAATATATAAAAAAAATTTAAAAAAACGTTGTCTGAAAATTTTAAAACAAAACGTGTATTGATTTCAGGCCCAGCGTGGGCCTGAAATTTTTTATTTCAGGCCCACGTTGGGCCTGACATCTTTTGACTCAGGCCCGACTTAGACTCAAATTTTTTTTCTATTTTAAAAATATATTAATATATAAAAAAAGCTATCAAAACACTTAATTTCAGATTCAAACATAGGGCCTGAAATCATCCCAGAAGGGTCTGAAGTCAAATAACTTCAGATCCTATAAATAATTAATTTAATAAATAAAAATTAAATATAAAAAAATATTTTTGAAATTAAAAATTTTTTTGTGCCCTGGGCATGAAGTCATCAGACTTCAGGCCCTCCATTATGTTGGTGAGAGCCCTAGAGCCGATCATGTAATGATTGTATGGACTAATTTGTATCATATTCCTATGTATAAATAAAGGCATGTTTTATGGTTATTATACTTACGTGTATTTGTGCCAATTAGCTAAGTATAATAATGTCCTTGAGTAGAAGGTTCTTATCTATATCAATCGATTGGTTGAATCGATAGTGAGATGATATAGAGAACACTACTCTAAATAATTCCTAGTCAAGTATTAACATTCTAGGACAATGTTAATACGTAGAGGCTAGCATGTAAGTCAACATGATGACTTGATCTCACAAGTCATGGATATAGAGATATCAAGTTGACACATGGGTATGCATTGGAGAATGTATACTGAATGACCCGCCATGAGAAAGTATCATGGATCGTTATATGAGTGTCATATACTTTCTCATGTGGCTATTAGTATGACTATTAGTCCTTGGACCTGAAGTCACCATGGATTCCTACATAAGGAGTTACGTACTTTGGCTTCGTCAAACGTCACCCGTAAATGGGTGGACTATAAAGGCGATTACTGGGTATGTAACAAATTATGGAGAGGGATGTGAGTGATGTAGATGAGATCTATCCCTCCTATATGACGGGAGCGATATCGTATTCTTGATAGAGTTAGACCACAAAGTGCATGGCCATGCCCAAGTGAGTCAATATGAGATATTGAACTCATTTGATTAGTGTGAGTCTACTTGGAGTTCAAGATATAGATTGACTCGAGGATGACACGGTCTATGTCTCAATTGAGTCAATCTAGATATCATGGATAGAGGGACATTATCATATATTGTGAGAGTCACAATTATTAGTCACAAGGTGATGTTGGATCTCAACATTCTTGTAACTTGGGTAGCAATGATGTGTTGCTAGATACCGCTCATTGCTTATGTTTCTAAGAGGTTAGAAGCATTGCCAACGTTACAAGAACCTATAGGGTCACACGCAAAGGACAAATAGATGGAGAAAAATTGAAGTCAAGTTTGACTTGACTAAATATGGAAAGTCCATAAAAAGACAAGTTTGACTTGACCTAAATCCAAATCAAGTTTGACTTGACTTGGTTCCACTTCAAGTTAGACTTGACATGGGAGAAGAAATGGAGTCAAGTTTGACTTGACTAAATATGGAAAGTCCATAAAAGGCAAGTTTGACTTGACCAAAAACCACCTCACCTTGAATTGACCAAGTGATGACTTGGCTTGGTTTTTGACTAAATGTGTATGCCACATCATTTCCAAGGTGGTAACCCCTCCCATTTGAATTTGAATTCAAATGGAGGAGGTTATGGCATGTTATGGCCAGCCACTTAATGGCCATTAATGGCCATTAAGTGGCCGGCCACCAAGGGTGAACAAAAAGGGAATTTGGTTCCCTTTTTGTGTGTGGCTCTTCTTCTTCCTTTTGAGATTTTTCTTTTTGAAGATCTTGCTCTACTTCTCCTCTTGTCGAAACCGAGAAGGTGCTAGCACACCTAAGGTTTTGATCCATCTATTTTGTTCGCGTGGATACATATAGAGGAGTGTCTACCTTGATACTCTACGAGATCCGGCGGCTTTTGGACAAGCGGGAAAGCGAAGGGCTACGCATCAAGGGTAATGGTTCTATCATGTAGATCTAATGTAGATTTAGTAGTGAAACTCGTACTCGTAATTTATTTTATGTTCGCACGGATCCCGTGGCCGAACTTCTGGGGTTTCCGCAACGCAAAAAGCAGTTTTTGCGGCCTAGAATTTCTAACACATTATTCATATTAAAATATATAAAAAAATTTTATAAAAAGGTTTAATATATAATTACATATTATATAGGAGTGGTTTAGGTATATCAGTGAGTTTGGGTGCCGAAACATCTAATAGGAGTGGTCTAGGAGATGAGATTTTGGGTGCCGAAACATCTAATCTTGCTGTATCACCAATGCTATAGGAGTGATTTAGGTATATCAGTGAGTTTTGAGCAAAACTCACTGATGGACCTACCATATTTGGAATTCTGAAAACCCTATATCAGTGGACAGGGTTGAGCTAGGAGATGAGATTTTGGGTGCCGAAACATCTAATCTTGCTGTATCACCAATGCTATAGGAGTGATTTAGGTATATCAGTGAGTTTTGAGCAAAACTCACTGATGGACCTACCATATTTGGAATTCTGAAAACCCTATATCAATGGACAGGGTTGAGCTAGGAGATGAGATTTTGGGTGCCGAAACCTCTAATCTTGTTGTATGACCAATGCTATTGGAGTGGTTTAGGTATATCAGTGAGTTTTGAGCAAAACTCACTGATGGACCTACCATATTTGGAATTCTGAAAACCCTATATCAGTAGATAGGGTTGAGCTAGGAGATGAGATTTTGGGTGCCGAAACCTCTAATCTTGATATATCATCAATGCTATAGGAGTGATTTAGGTATATCAGTGAGTTTTGAGCAAAACTCACTGATATACCTAAATCACTCCTATAGCATTGGTGATACAACAAGATTTGAGATTTCGACACCCAAAATTTCATCTCCTAGCTCAACCCTGTCTACTGATATAGGGTTTTCAGAATTCCAAATATGGTAGGTCCATCAGTGAGTTTTGCTCAAAACTCACTGATATACCTAAACCACTCCTATAGCATTGGTGATACGACATGATTAGAGGTTTCGACACCCAAAATCTCATCTCCTAGCTCAACCCTGTCCACTGATATAGGGTTTTCAGAATTCCAAATATGGTAGGTCCATCAGTGAGTTTTGCTCAAAACTCACTGATATACCTAAACCACTCCTATAGCATTGGTGATACAACAAGATTTGAGGTTTCAGCACCCAAAATCTCATTTCCTAGCTCAACCCTGTCTACTGATATAGGGTTTTCAGAATTCCAAATATGGTAGGTCTATCAGTGAGTTTTGCTCAAAACTCACTGATATACCTAAATCACTCCTATAGCATTGGTGATACAACAAGATTAGAGGTTTCGGCACCCAAAATCTCATCTCCTAGCTCAACCCTGTCTACTGATATAGAGTTTTCAGAATTCCAAATATGGTAGGTCCATCAGTGAGTTTTGCTCAAAACTCACTGATATACCTAAACCACTCCTATAGCATTGGTGATACAACAAGATTTGAGGTTTCGGCACCCAAAATCTCATCTCCTAGCTCAACCCTGTCTACTGATATAGGGTTTTCAGAATTCCAAATATGGTAGGTCCATCAGTGAGTTTTGCTCAAAACTCACTGATATACCTAATCCACTCCAATAGCATTGGTCATACAACAAGATTAGAGGTTTCGGCACCCAAAATCTCATCTCCTAGCTCAACCCTGTCCACTGATATAGGGTTTTCAGAATTCCAAATATGGTAGGTCCATCAGTGAGTTTTGCTCAAAACTCACTGATATACCTAAACCACTCCTATAGCATTGGTGATACAACAAGATTTGAGGTTTCGGCACCCAAAATCTCATCTCCTAGCTCAACCCTGTCTACTGATATAGGGTTTTCAGAATTCCAAATATGGTAGGTCAATCAGTGAGTTTTGCTCAAAACTCACTGATATACCTAAACCACTCCTATAGCATTGGTGATACAACAAGATTAGAGGTTTCAGCACCCAAAATCTCATCTCCTAGCTCAACCCTGTCCACTGATATAGGGTTTTCAGAATTCCAAATATGGTAGGTCCATCAGTGAGTTTTGCTCAAAACTCACTGATATACCTAAATCACTCCTATAGCATTGGTGATACAGTAAGATTAGATGTTTCGGCACCCAAAATCTCATCTCCTAGCTCAACCCTGTCCACTGATATAGGGTTTTCAGAATTCCAAATATGGTAGGTCCATCAGTGAGTTTTGCGCAAAACTCACTGATATACCTAAACCACTCCAATAGCATTGGTCATACAATAAGATTAGAGGTTTCGGCACCCAAAATCTCATCTCCTAGCTCAACCCTGTCCACTGATATAGGGTTTTCAGAATTCCAAATATGGTAGGTCCATCAGTGAGTTTTGCTCAAAACTCACTGATATACCTAAATCACTCCTATAGCATTGGTAATATAGCAAGATTAGATGTTTCGGCACCCAAAATCTCATCTCCTAGCTCAACCCTATCCACTGATATAGGGTTTTCAGAATTCCAAATATGGTAGGTCCATCAGTGAGTTTTGCTCAAAACTCACTGATATACCTAAATCACTCCTATAGCATTGGTGATACAGCAAGATTAGATGTTTCGGCACCCAAAATCTCATCTCCTAGACCACTCCTATTAGATGTTTCGGCACCCAAAATCTCATCTCCTAGACTACTCCTATTAGATGTTTCGGCACCCAAACTCACTGATATACCTAAACCACTCCTATATAATATGTAATTATATATTAAACCTTTTTATAAAATTTTTTTATATATTTTAATATGAATAATGGAGGGCCTGAAGTTTGATGACTTCAGGCCCAGGGCACAAAAAAATTTTTAATTTTAAAAATATTTTTTTATATTTAATTTTTATTTATTAAATTAATTATTTATAGGATCTGAAGTTATTTGACTTCAGACCCTCCTGGGATGATTTCAAGCTCTGTGTTTGAATTTGAAATTAAGTGTTTTGATAGGTTTTTTTATATATTAATATATTTTTAAAATAGAAAAAAAATTTGAGTCCAAGTCGGGCCTGAATCAAAAGATTTCAGGCCCAACGTGGGCCTAAAATAAAAAATTTCAGGTCCACGTTGGGCCTGAAATAAAATATTTCAGGCCCACGCTGGGCCTAAAAGGTTTGATTTCAGGCCCAGCGTGGGCCTGAAATCAATACACGTTTTGTTTTAAAATTTTCAGCCAACGTTTTTTTCAAATTTTTTTATATATTAATATATTTATTAATATATTAATATATTAATATATATTTATTAATATATTTATTAATAAAGAGTGTGGGATGAAATATTAATATATTTATTAAATATTATTAATATATTTATTAATATTTTTTATATATATTAATATATATATTAAATATTATTAAATATTTTAATTTCTATCAATCAAATATAAAAATTATTTATTTATATTTTTAAATCACGTTGGATGAGATATTTGTTAACTGAAATATTTTTTGATGTTTACCTTACAACGTTTTCAGCGCCGTTTTCATATTATATTATTTTAAAATAAAAGTCTGAAAAAGTATCTGCAGTCGTCGTCTCGAAATTTGTTACAGAGAGAGAAGGAGAAAGACAATAGATAACAGGAGGGGTATAAGAGGAAGTTCACTATTATTAAGTGCGCCTTTTGGTGAAAATGAAACCATGGTACGCTATTTGGTAAATACCTATTCTTGGATACGCCTTTTGGTAAATTGCCGAAAGGATAATGATATGCTCAAGAAATATAAATTTTTAAAAAAAATAAAAAAAATAATATGGCATCGTAATTATAGCGATTTTTGACGGATTCATCCTGCTCTCATGGTATAGTTTAATTCGGGATGATGACCAAAAACTTTCGATCGTGCTCTCATGTCATTTCTTAAATTTTCTTTGAATTTGTTAGTTAAACATATCATTACTCTTAATAAAACATCACAAACTACGTACGTGTTTTCTCTTGGAGCCACAACAATATATACTTGCTTACAAAATATGCAAAGCAAACATATTCGCTTTAGCTTTCATCGGCACGATTAGTGCGTCTGTCTTTTTATATTTATTTATATATATACTATCTGGTGTTTTAAATATTGGTAAAAAAATAATTTATTTGTCCAACGTATGCCTCAATCCCCGTTTAAGATTGATATAGAGAAAATAAATCATAGACATTATTAACTCAAATAATAACTAACATATAAAAAAATAGACATCTGATTTTATTAAAATTTAATTTTATGATGGGTTTTAAAGAAAAACGAAGAAAAGGGTTTCTTATAATATAATCCACGCACGCGTTGAAACAAGGCGGCAATGACCTGAAAAGACATCCAACAAGCAACCGGTTTTTGTCTAGTGCAGACAAAATTCAGATGCTTGGCACATGTCGTTCGATTATCAGGGTCATTTTTTATCATTATAATGGAGTGGAAAGTTGAAAAATGAGACTTGAAACAGACCGTGCCTTGATGGGGTCATTTTAAAACAATCACTTCGATTTGAATTTAACCATCCTTAATGCAAAGAACAAATTCGAAGTCAAATCAAGAAGCTTATCGCAATCAAAAATTAGTCCTAAAAGCATGTCGGCAACAAGTTCGTTGATGGGAATATAGGGTATCATAGTTAAGTTTTTTAATAATAAATTACGAAGGAATGTTCTCTTAATAGATAGAGCGGATCCGAAAATATTGAGAGCACTTCCTCTATTTATCCAAGTGATAGATGACAAATATTTATAAGATCAAGCTAATTATCTCTAGGATTATCGGAGATGAAGATTTGGATACCCGATATTTATTTTTTTTTGCAAATTACAATTAGATCCCTGCAATAATAGAGAAGCAATACATTAATATTCTTTAATTAGTGACACAACTTGGCATGTGTCACGTATCTTCGTCATGGAATTTTCCTGTCTGTCTGTGTTATTCTCTTCTTTTTGAGCTCAAATTATTCTCTCTCTCTTAATCAATTAAACACGGGGCCATTTGATAGCCCAAATTATTCTCTCTCCCTCTGTTGGGGAACCAATGACTTGTCGACTTCATTCGTAGGTGTTCCACCAATGACTTGTCGGCTTCGCATTATTTAATGGGCATCCTATTCAAATTTGAAAGAAAATGCTCCTTTTCGAAGAATTTATAATAAATTGAAATTATTAAAATAACTTCAACTTATCTATTTAGTGGCCTGAGTTACTTTTTTTCAAACTACAGTCTCCCGAGCAGTGTCTTCCGAGCTCCCGACCAGTGTCTCCTGAGCTCCCGAGTGAGTTTCCCGAGCTCCCGAGTGAATATCTTGACCCGAGCAGTGTCTCACGAGCTCCCGAGCCCCCGAGCCGAGCTCCTGAGTAATATCTCCGAGCTCCCGAGCCGAGCTCCCGAGCAGTAGTCGGGCATCTCCCGACCGACCAGGAATTTGCTGAGGTATGCGCAGCGCAGTTTCCTTGAAACAGATTCGTCCTCCTCCGGCGGTGCTTCGAGGCTCAGATGGACTTCTGTCTCTCAGGATACAACAGCAAACCACGGGCACAACGGAGCACTCGTTGCTCGTTGCGAACTGAGGAAGTACCCGACTGCTATCAGAGGAGGTTGGGAACGAGGTGGAGTGGAGGAGAATATCTCTGTCTCTTTTATTGCTCTCGGTCACGACTTCCTTATATAGGCTCAACCCCCCACAGTATTCAATGATGAATTAATCATCATTTACTGCCATTTACCCGACCAGATCCAAACGTTGGTTCATCTGATTGGACAAATTTTGCCCCGACCGGTCGAACATTCGACGTGTGCGGGTCGTGCATGCACACGAGTTCACTTGGTTTAGTATAAATCCGGGCCCTGGATTTGCACCCCCCCTACGCACTCACGCGTGAGAGAGAGTCTTTCCCTTAGCATTTGTTCACAACTAACATGCTTGTGAAACAATATAAACCAACATTTATGCCATGAAACTCCCAATGTGGGACTAAAGCTCCACTCACAATGGAGTCCCTTTATTCTCCATCTCACTTTCTACTTACTAGAAAGTCCCAATGTGGGACTAAAGTCCCACCACCTCCCTTTCCATTCACATGATATCCATGTTAGGACCGGTAGACGAGCTAGAGGGGGGGTGATTAGCTCCGATTTGCTTGTAGATGATTTGTCGCGGCGGAAGACTTCAAGCAATGCTAACGCATTGGATTTTACTTGGTATCCACCCCGGTCGGGTGACTAATCCAAGGATCCACTCTCCTCACTCTCTCATACACTATGAAAGATCTCCTTCTTGAGGTGGAGAAACCTCTTACAAGCTTTCAAGAAGATACAACAAGAAACAAAGCAAAATACAAATGAAATCTTACAAGATTTACAATGAATAAACTCTCTTTGCTTTCCTTGCTATCTTCAAGCTTGTGGTTGCCTCTAGAATCTTGGAAATGCAGCAGCAAAGTCCTCCAAGACTTCCCTTGAGATAGCACCAATGAAGGAGAAGAAGGGGAGAAGGGTTGTGACTCAAAACCTGCGTGAAAACCCTTATACCCGACGCCTAGGGTTTCCTAATCAATTACACAATCGATTACCACGTCATTTAGCCGTTCAACGGCTAGCTTTTGAACCTGAATCGATTAGCCAATCGATTAAGACTGCTCTTAATCGATTGACCAATCGATTAAGGGAAGGCTGAATCGATTACCCAATCGATTCAGCCACCTTCTGTTCTCGCAACAAAACTCTCTTAATCGATTACCTAATCGATTCAATCTCTCCTTAATCAATTACCCAATTGATTAAGATCCTGCTTAATCAATTACCCAATTGATTACAACCCTTCTTAATCAATTACCCAATTGATTAAGATCCTTCTTGTTCTCGCGAGACAACAACCCAATCGATCACCCAATCGATTGAGACCAACCTAACTTGTGTTCACGGTCAACCCCTTTGACCAACCTCGATTTCACGGTCAACCCCTTTGACCAACCTGGATTTCACGGTCAACCCCTTTGACCAACCTGGATTTCTCCATCCTAGCTCTCAACTAGGACTTAACCTGATTCCCAACCAAGTTTGTCTAACCCTCGAGTTAGGTCTAGTCTCTCGGTAGACTTCCACCTTGCCAGCGTGTAATCTACCCGATTCACCTGGACTTCACCGAGTCCCACTAGGTCTTTTCTCATTGCCAGCGTGCGATCTCCCTGATCCACCTGGACTTCACCTAGTCCCACTAGGTGTGCCTAGTCCCACTAGGTCTTTTCCCATGCCAGCGTGCGATACCCCCGATCCACCTGGACTTCACCTAGTCAAGTCTCCAGTCAACCTTGACCCACTTGACATCATACGACATTCAAACATAATTATCAATCATCGAAATATCCAAACATAAGCTCACCAAGCTTACCAGACATCGGCTCACCCGAGCCTAGTCAACCTAGGTCAACCCTGACCTAACCAAGATTGCACCAACAATCTCCCCCTTTTTGATGTTTGACAATATGTTTGAGAAAGACTAATCCCTATTAGCCTTTCACGCTTTTCTCCCCCTTTGACACACATCAAAAACTCTCCTCGAGAATTTAACTGGTCAAAGGCATATCCAATGAAAGTCTCCAACCTTTCATTAAAACTTACGCTCAACATTGAGCACTCATAGCGATGAAGATCCCAAGTCTTCATCCCTTCACTTAGCTCAAAAATAAAAATTCAAACACATGCTTTTAAGGAAGACCTCCCCCTCAAAACATGCTCTAACTTCCATCATTCCACCAACAATGATTTTGAGTTCCTAAAAACTTTAGGAAATCTCAAAATGAAGTGTTGAGATTTTGAGATCCAAAAACTTGAATCATTAATCTCTCTTTAACCCTATAGTTTTCACCAAAACTATCCCTCTTTTTTATTTCACAATGATATTTTCCCAAATATACTTATAAAAGTATTCCAAAGGTTTAGGGATTGTTAGGTTACTCAAAATGAGTTTATCAGACTGAAATCAGACAGTTTCAGTCTTACTGATCGATTGGTGTTGGGAGATAATCGATTACGCTGTGCCTTAATCGATCAACTGATCGATTACGGCTGCCCTTAATCGATCACGGGATCGATTACGCGAGCTTCTGTGCTCGCAGACAGGGTTAACAATCGATTAACCAATCGATTGAGGATTTCTGAATTCTGAAAACAATTTCAGATTCGAATTTCAGAAACCCCTAAATAATTCTACAAAATTCGAAAAATTCTAAAATTTTGTGTAGACATTATCTAATACATATACTATCAAGGAAAAATAGTTTTATATGAAAGTAACTCCCATTTTCAAAAATTGACACAAAATTGGAAACCATTTAAACACTTCAATGTTTCACTCATTTTTGTATCCATTTCATCATTGATGAGTACTATCAAAAGATAGTCTTCACCAAGGTTTTCCAAGATAATTTTGAAATAGTTTTCAAAAACAATTTCCAACCATATTCCTTGGGCTAAATGCACATGATTTGTACATTAGCTTTCCCAATGATTGGAGTTCATTTATATTCAAGTTTTGATGAGCCTAAAACTCAATAGGATGCACATTGATCAACACCTTGAGTTTTATCCATCATCCTAACATCTCACTTGTTTCTAATGTGTCTCAAAAACACACAAGTCAACTTATGGTCTTGGTGAGATGTAAAAGTCATGTTCTCCCTAAACTAAGGGTTCATGCATTTCTGTCTAGGCATTATAAACTTTGATCATCCACCTAGGATGTCAATTAATACCAATGTCCTTAATTTCAATAAAAATTGACTTAATGCATGATAATGACTATGACATGCATCATATATAAGAATTTTCAAAGGAAATTATAGCTAGATGATGCATGTATGACATGACATGTAATATGTTCATAATAAAAATATGAATAATGGATTATGATGTCATGGCATGTGATAGGGCATACAAAACATGACATAATAGCACAAAATAAAATACTTAGATTTCCTATCTAAGTATCAATAACTCATCGCTAAGCCATTGATAATTCTAACTTAGCCCCTAATTTCCAAGATAGTGCCAAAATTCCCAACTTGACCTATCTTTGGATTCTAACCTAGTTGTGCCAACTTTTATTAAGTTCAATCTTCCAAAAATATAGTGTGGCACAAATTTTACTCCTCCTAGAGTAAACAAATGCTTCTTTCATTTTCAAGGGTAGTAACTCCTTGAAAATGTCCCAAAGTGCCAACTTCATCAAGGTTAGGTTAACTACCCTTCCAATTTGAGTTGACACTCCCTAGACCTATCTAGGGTGTGGCGAACATACTCTTAGGAACCCAAAACCTATTGGCGCTCCTTGGGTGTTCTAGGTATTCACTAGGGATGACTTCCCTTGATACCTTCTTTATGACTTTTCTAGGCTTGTCCGAAGCCTTAGTCATGTTAGTCTTGTCTTGGTCAACTCTAGGGATGGCTTCCCTTGTGGCCTTGACTTGACTTCTTGACCTAGATTGAGTTCCATACCTATATGGAACTCTATGATAGGATGGATCATCATCCTTGGTTTTAGGTTTGTATCCCAAACCTTTCTTACTCCTAGAGGGTCCATGGTTTCCTAGATCTAGGTTTTGAATTTTTGATCCCTTAAATAGATTTTTTATTTTCTTAAGGGATTTTTCCAATGTCTCAAGTTTTGACCTCAAAACTTGATTTTCAATCATTACTTCCTCAAGGCTTGGTTTTCTAGTATTGCCTTGGTAATTTTTCTTTTTGACCTTGTTTTGGGTAGGTCTACCTTTAAATGATCTAAAGTCTTCTCTATCCTTAGATGTGGTAGACCTAGCATGGAATGCTCTATATTTTTCCTTAGGTTTTTCATACCTCCTATTTTCATGATAAATAGCATTAAAATGATAATAATTATTTCTAGCATGCATATTATCATGATTTAAGTAAGTACCATCACCTAATGGTACCTTAGTCTTGTTCTTGGAGGCTCCCCCTTGATTTGAGCTCCTCCTTTTTGCCTTGGTCGGATCCTTCCCCTTTGGACATTGATTCCGATAATGTCCCTTTTGCTTGCATAAGAAGCACACAATGTGCTTCTTATCCTTCTTTACTTTGGGGCCGACTTCCTTTGGCTTCTCCTTGGTCTTGGGTGCCACTTGCACCTTCTTCTTGACCAATTTGGGACACTTACTCTTATAGTGTCCTTTTTTCCTACACTTAAAGCAAATGATATGATCTTTATTTTTACAAATTGAAATGTTTATACCTTTGCTTGTAGGGGTGACACTTTCTTCCTCTTCATTGACATTGAAAAATGATGTTGAAACCTCTTCTTGTTCCGGCGTCAATGTCAAATTTTGCTCCTCTTCAACCCTTGAAGTGGAGGCTTCTTGAGCTTCATCTTCGGATGTTGAGCATCTCTCAACTTCCGAATCTTCTTCCTCCGATGAATCTCCCACTTCGGATTTGTCTTGAATTTGTACAGTGGAGGGATCTTCATGAAGCCTTGCCAATTTGTTCCAAAGCTCTTTGGCATCTTGAAATTCCCCAATTTTGTCCAAGATGGTGCTTGGCAATAAATTGACCAATAACTTGGTCACTTTGTCGTTGGCCTCGCATCTCTTGATTTGCTCCTCATTCCATTTGCTTTTCTTGAGAAGCTTTCCTTTGGTGCTTGTTGGAGCTTCAAAACCCTCCATTAGAGCAAACCATTGCTCTATCTCCATCATGAAAAAATTTTCAATCTTTGACTTCCAAAGATTGAAATTCGCCTTATCGAATGGTGGAGGTGCCCTAGTGTCATAGCCAAACTCCATTTTTGAAGTTGAACCCTTTTGATGATGACTTCTTGAAATTAGGGTTTCTTCCAACTTCTTCTTCTTCCTCTAGCTCTTGCCCTCTTGACGATGAGTCCAAAGAAGAGCAACTTCACTCTGATACCACTTGTTAGGACCGGTAGACGAGCTAGAGGGGGGTGATTAGCTCCGATTTGCTTGTAGATGATTTGTTGCGGCGGAAGACTTCAAGCAATGCTAACGCATTGGATTTTACTTGGTATCCACCCCGGTCGGGTGACTAATCCAAGGATCCACTCTCCTCACTCTCTCATACACTATGAAAGATCTCCTTCTTGAGGTGGAGAAACCTTTTACAAGCTTTCAAGAAGATACAACAAGAAACAAAGCAAAATACAAATGAAATCTTACAAGATTTACAATGAATAAACTCTCTTTGCTTTCCTTGCTATCTTCAAGCTTGTGGTTGCCTCTAGAATCTTGGAAATGCAGCAGCAAAGTCCTCCAAGACTTCCCTTGAGATAGCACCAATGAAGGAGAAGAAGGGGAGAAGGGTTGTGGCTCAAAACCTGCATGAAAACCCTTATACCCGACGCCTAAGGTTTCCTAATCGATTACCCAATCGATTACCACGTCATTTAGCCGTTCAACGGCTAGCTTTTGAACCTGAATCGATTAGCCAATCGATTAAGACTGCTCTTAATCGATTGACCAATCGATTAAGGGAAGGCTGAATCGATTACCCAATCGATTCAGCCACCTTCTGTTCTCGCAACAAAACTCTCTTAATCGATTACCTAATCGATTCAATCTCTCCTTAATCAATTACCCAATTGATTAAGATCCTGCTTAATCAATTACCCAATTGATTACAGCCCTTCTTAATCAATTACCCAATTGATTAAGATCCTTCTTGTTCTCGCGAGACAACAACCCAATCGATCACCCAATCGATTGAGACCAACCTAACTTGTGTTCACGGTCAACCCCTTTGACCAATCTCAATTTCACGGTCAACCCCTTTGACCAACCTGGATTTCACGGTCAACCCCTTTGACCAACCTGGATTTCTCCATCCTAGCTCTCAACTAGGACTTAACCTGATTCCCAACCAAGTTTGCATAACCCTCGAGTTAGGTCTAGTCTCTCAGTAGACTTCCACCTTGCCAGCGTGCAATCTACCCGATTCACCTGGACTTCACCTAGTCCCACTAGGTCTTTTCCCATTGCCAGCGTGCGATCTCCCTGATCCACCTGGACTTCACCTAGTCCCACTAGGTGTGCCTAGTCCCACTAGGTCTTTTCCAATGCCAGCGTGCGATACCCCCGATCCACCTGGACTTCACCTAGTCAAGTCTCCAGTCAACCTTGACCCACTTGACATCATACGACATTCAAACATAATTATCAAACATCGAAATATCCAAACATAAGCTCACCAAGCTTACCAGATATCGGCTCACCCGAGCCTAGTCAACTTAGGTCAACCCTGACCTAACCAAGATTGCACCAACAATCCAACAATCTTTCACATGAATGGAAACATGGTGATAACATTCAGCAGTTGAGTCGTGTATAGGACAGGTAGGGTTTACCCTTTGAACCTTCCCTTGTGAAGATCTATTTGCTTCCTGGCTGACAGTAGACATGATGTCCTTGAACTGTGCTGTCGTTTATGTAACCATTGACACATCTCACCCAGGACTCTCCCTGATACATCTCAGTTCTCATGAGTGTGTTCGTTCTTGGCCATGAACACGCCTGATTCTGCGAGAAGTTCTAAGAATTGTGCCTCCAATTCTCTTCGAAGCGGCTCCACTTCTTTCTCATATAGGTGATCTCTTAAGAGTTTTTCCACATAACTCTATTGAATCATTAAAAACCGTATGCTTAACCTCCATCATTCACTGTTTCAAAGGGTCATTCCCTTACAGTGAACAACTTTGTCAGTGCAGTTAGGTTGTCCCTTTGAACCTAGTTCTTGGGATCTCCAGTCTGTATAGGTTGGGTTTCCTTTGCACTAACATTTTCTATCGGCATCAAACTCATCCTTCTTGATGAGCTTGCAACTAACTATCGATTTAACCCTTTAGTTAGTGGATCCGCTAAGTTATCCTTTGACTTCACATAGTCAACAGTGATAACTCCAGTTGAGAGTAGTTGTCTAATGGTATTGTGTCTTCGACGTATATGTCTAGACTTACCATTATATAGATAGTTTTGTGCTTGGCCAATTGCAGATTGACTATTACAATGTATGCAGATTGCTGGCACGGGTTTCGGCCATCTCGGTACATCTTCTAAGAATTGTCGTAGTCATTCAGCCTCTTCACCACATTTGTCAAGAGCTACAAACTCAGACTCCATTGTGGATCTGGTTATTACGGTTTGCTTAGAAGATTTTCATAAATGGCTGCACCTCCCAGAGTGAACACATAACCACTCGTAGACTTCAAGTCTTTTATGTCAGATATCCAACTCTCATCGTTGTATCCTTCGATAACAGCAGGATATCTCATATAGTGCAGTCCATTTCCACGAGTAGATCGCAAGTACCTCAGTACTCTTGTTATCGCTTTCCAGTGTTCAACACCGGGATTACTCGTGTATCTACTCAGTTTGCTTACTGCGTAGGCCAAGTTTGGTCGAGTACAATTCATCAAGTACATCAGACTTTAAATCACCCGAGCGTACTCTACTTGAGAGATACTTACTCCTCGGTTTTTCGATAGATGTTGGCTCGTATCTATCGGCGTTCGTGCCAACGCAATATCACCATTGGTGAATTTCTCAAGAATCTTGTCCATATAATGCGACTGACTAAGAACAAGTCCTTCAACTGTTTTAAGAATTTTGATTCCTAGAATCACATCAGCTAGGCCCATGTCTTTCATGTCAAATCTTGAGTTCAACGTATCTTTCGTGGATTTGATTATTTTATCATTACTCCCAATTATAAGTATGTTATCTACATATAAGCACAAGATGGCAAAGTCATCTTCTGTAGCTTTTGTGTAGACACATTTATCACATTCATTGATTTTGAATCCACCTTCTTGCATGGTATTATTAAATTTCTCATGCCACTGCTTTGGAGCTTGTTTCAAGCCGCATAAAGACTTCACCAATTTACAAACCTGGTTATTCCGTCCTGGCACAGAAAACCCCTCAGGTTGCTCCATGTAAATTTCTTCTTCTAAATCTCCATTTAGAAAAGTCGTCTTTACATCCATCTGATGTATTTCCAGGTTTCATAGAGCAGCAATAGCCAACAACACTCTGATAGAAGTTATTCTCGACACAGGAGAATACGTATCAAAGTAATCAAGGCCTTCTCGTTATCGGTAACCTTTAATTACCAACCTGGCCTTATACTTGTTAATTGTGTCATCTGATCTTTTCTTCTTCTTGAAGATCCACTTGCAACCTAATGGTTTACTCCCCGGAGGAAGGTCCACAAGTTCCGAAGTGTGATTTTGCAAGATAGATTCTATCTCAGATGCAATTGCCTCTTTCCAGTGAAGTCCCTCAGAAGAGTTCACAGCTTCTGAGTAGCTTTGGGGCTCACCTTCCAGCATGAAAGTGATAAAATCTGATCCATATGATTTTTCCACCCGAGCTCTCTTACTCTGCCGAGGCGCAACCTCAACTGGTTCATCATCCTCTTCTTCTTCCTTTGGTATTTCCTCCACCCGTTCTAAGGGGCTAGCATCCTCTCGGGTCTTATATGGAAATACATGCTCGAAGAATGAGGTATTTCTCGATTCTATTATCGAGTTCTTGTGTATATCCGGTATTTATGACTCATACACACAAAATCGATATGCACTGCTGTTATGTGCATATCCAATAAATATGCAATCAATAGTTTTTGGTACTATCTTAACCCTTTTCGGATCAGGCACCAAAACTTTGGCAAGACACCCCCACACTCGCAAGTATTTGTAGGATGATTGTCTTTCATTCCATAACTCATAAGGGTTCTTATCTATTTTCTTTCGAGGGACCTTATTTAAAAGGTAATTAGCTGTTAACACAACTTCCCCCCACATGGAGTCTGGCAGTCCAGAGCACAATAGAAGAGCATTCATCATCTCCTTAAGAGTTCGATTCTTTCTCTCAACAACTCCATTTTGCTGAGGGGTATAAGGAGCTATTGTTTCGTGTCTGATCCCATGTTTAGCACACAACTCAACGAATGGTGATACATATTCACCGCCTCGGTCACTTCGAACCACCTTAATCTTCTTATTAAGTTGGTTTTCAACCTCATTCTTGTAGAGAACGAATTTCTCTACAGCTTCATCCTTGCTTTTAAGAAGATACACATAACAATACTTTGTGTAATCATCAACAAAAGTAATGAAGTACCGATTCCCACCACATGTCGGTGTACCTTTAAGGTCACATTCGTCGGTGTGAATTAGGCCGAGTGGTTCGTTGCTTCATTCAACGTGTTGATAGGATGACCTTGTCAACTTCGCTTCAACACAAATTTCACACTTGTGTTTCGGGTCAAGGTGGAATGTAGGTATGCTTTGCATGTTCATTAATCTACGAATCATATCGTAATTCACATGTCCTAGTCTACCATGTCATAAACACGAAGACTCAAGCATATAAGTGGAAGAGCTCTCAATTTTATTTATCTTAGGCCTAATGGCCATTACATTGAGCTTAAACAACCCATCAGATATATAGCCCTTTCCTACAAACATTCCCTTCTTCGACAGTACAACCCTGTCAGACTCAAACACAATGCGAAAGCTATGCTTGCTTAATAATGATCCGGACACTAGATTCTTTCGAATATCCGGAACATACAACACATTGGTGAGAGTCAGGTCCTTGCCCGAGGTCATCTTCAGCACCACTTTCCCTTGGTCCATGATGTTCGAGGTTGCCGAGTTCCCTATGAACAACTTCTCTCCACTAATTTCTTCAAAATTGTGGAGCAACTCTTTATTGCAGCATATATGTCTGGTGGCTCCAGTATCAATCCACCATTGCCGCGGGTTTGTGATAGATCGAAAACGTCCGCTAGAAGGGGGGTGAATAGTGATTTGTCGAATACTTCGTTCTCTACAAAGTTGTTAGCGCAGCGGAAATACAAATAAAAATAAACTAACAATAATAGACAATGCTAACAAACTGATGTACTTGGTATCAACCGAGGACGGGTGACTGCTAATCCAAGAATCCGTCGGTGGATCAATCCCCGGATAATCTCCGGCTAGTCCTCGTCACTCCTTGTGGGTAGAGAAACCTCACCACAAACTCAAACAAAGCACTGAGCACAAAGACTACTATCTTGCCTTTACCAAGACAAGATTCGTCAAGAATCTCAGCTACCACGAAGTCCTCTTTAAATAGGACTCGGGCTGAAACCCTCGCCACCAGTCAACTGCCCCCAGGGCAGTCGACTGGTGGCACTGAAATTCGACCATTGTACCCCGACGTTCAAATTCTCAGCCAACTCACCAGCCACCTACCAGTTGACTGCCCCCAGGGCAGTTGACTGGTCCCAGGGCTGAGACCTTTCTCTGAGTTCCATCAGTCGACTGCCCCCAGGCCAGTCGACTGGTCTACTCACCCACCTAAGGTTACCCTTCCTGAGTACATTCCACTCCGCACTCAAACTCTAGGATTTCCTGAGTACAATCACACTTCACTCGTACTCTCACGACTCGACTGACTTCTCATCCGCAGCCTCGACTATTGCCTTCGCGCCCTCTTAATCATCGGCTCCCGTCCCTCGGATGCACGCAAGTCTCCATCTTGCCTCCATGTCATCCTTCACGCATGCCTCGAAGTCCGTGCCCCTCAGCTCATCGTCCCTGCTCTCCAAAGTCCCTCGGGTGCACACAAGCCTCCAGCTTGTCTCCATGCCACCCTTCACCGTACCAAGGCGGTCCAGTCAAGTCCATATGTGTAACCTGTACAACCTGCACACTCAACATACACATATAAGAACACAAGGGTAAACCCAACTTAAACCCTTTGTCCAAACATCAATACACTTGGACACTCCGAACCACAGATTGCCTCAACAATCTCCCCTTTTTGATGTTTGGCAATACGTTTAAGTTAGGGAAAGTAAAATAGTAGTCAATAGCAAAAACAATGCATATGCAATGCAAAGATGGATCCTATCCCAAGGCATCCCACACCTAACCCTCCAAATTAGGATTTTTCACACACCTAACTTCCCAAGTTAGGACTTTCCACACCTAACCCTCCAAGTTAGGAATTTTCACCACAACGGGCTTTTTAAAGCTTCTCCTAAGCCCCCCCTACATTGGACTTACAAAGGCTTTTTAAGAACCTCTCCAAGGTTCTCCTTACGCCAAGAATGAAGCAACCATGCTCCCCCTTAATCTTAGCTCCCCCTAAACCTAGGGTTTCTAGCAAAGGAGTGTTTGGTTTCCCAACTTAAACCCAACACTTTTCCCCCTTTGCCTAATATCAAAAACAACCAAATAATATCCCAATTATCGGTTCTTTTAATCCCCAATGACCATAAACAATGTGTACTAGCCCCCCATACACTTGTTTTGCATCATTTGGACATATACCCAGCTGTTGAAACTTAATTCAGCCATTACCAGTCGACTGCCCCCCAGGGCAGTCGACTGATACTCTGAAAATTAGAATTTCAGCCTTTCTAACGAAATTCAGAATGCGCCAGAAATTTCACAAATCTCCAAAAATTCCCAAATTTTGTGGAGACATTTGTGGTACCTATACATGCTTAGAAAAAATACATTCCAAAATATATCTATCACCATTCCCAAGTTTGACACAAAATCCAAAACTAGCTAAAAAGTTCAATAAACTCTTGACCTAAAGTCCTAGTTTTGGTTCTCTCTTGATGTCTTTGCCCATGCCAACTCACTGTTGGTGCCCCGGTTGGTTTTGATGTGATCAACCAAGTAAGGTTAGGTCCTGTTAGTTTTAATCCCTTTGCTAAGTGTGCAAGAACATAGGTACAGAGGAAGTCGAGCGTAAGACGTAGCGGACGAGAAGGATTGCACGGGAAAGTGAGCTGACGGGCTCGGTGCAATCTGAGGGACGCGAAAGTTGCGGAAGAGTACGCCGGTGGACCAAGAAGGACGTGCGCGACGTCCGAAGGACGAGAAGCCGGAAGGAAGCGCGCTCGAGGGGCGAAAGGTCGGAGTCGGGTTCGGGTGAGCCTAACTCCGGTTGGTCAGAAATCACCCAGAAGATCTACTTACGAACAGTCAACCAAGTTGCCTTTGACTTGGACTTGGATCAAGACGAACACTTAAATTAAAGTCTTTTATAAAAGCTTTTATATTAAAGCTTTTAATTAAAGTTTTTTAAAGGTCTTTAATTTATAAAAGCTTTTATATTAAAGTCTTTAATTTATAAAAGCTTTTATATTAAAGTCTTTAATTAAAACTTTTTACAAAGCTCCACATGTGGATTTGCTTAGTCAAAACTTAAGCAAAATGAAGTGTTGTTTAATCGGATCGAGATTCCTTCTGCGCACGTGGATTTGCTTAGTCAAATCTTATCAAAGCCTTGAAGAAGCAAGATGAAGCGTTGTTTAATCGGATCGAGATTCCTTCTGCGCACAAGCACACGTGGAGGTGGGGGCTTGCTTCGGTTGCCATCCGAAGCATTCAAATGAGCTGATTAAAGATATTTATCTCTTTTAATTAGAGTTTAAAATCTGGTTGAGATAATCTTAGATCTACGATCAAGATAAAACTCAATCTTGTATCAACGGTCAAGATCATATCACTCAACCTATAAATAGGCTTAGAGATTCAGAGTAACATCAATTGTTTTCTTGTAATTCTTTCTAAAGTCTTGTGTGCTTCAGTTGTAAGGCTTCTCCGCCACAAGGAGAGTTTTTTTTTGATTTAACCGTCTTGGAAGCAACGACCAAGTTGCAACCAAGTTTTTTTTAATAGACGAGTTCCTCCATTTCTTTTATTTATTAGTCAGCCGTCTATTCACCCCCCTCTAGCCGGACCAACCCGATCCAACACTCACAATACGTCCCTAGCATTGATTTACATGACAATTACACACCAAAAATCAATTTTCATGCAATATAACCCCAATGTCATATTTCCATGCATGAAACTCAAAAACACCGTGCCAAAACCCAAGAATTGAGACTCAAGTCCGTCTCCAATTCCTTTGGCACACTCCATGGTCCATCTAGACCTCTAGGAGGAACCCTCCAAAGATCCATTCACCATATATCCCAAAGGCTCCTAGAGCTCCCTCTTGAGCTCTTAGCCCTAGCCACCTCCCTAGATGAGTCAACCATCACTAGGCCACATCGGTGTTCCACCAGTGACTCTTGGCCTACAAACTTGACACTCTTAACCTTAGACACCTCGTCTTTGGTTAAGTCCTTCTTTTTCCCTTTAAATGACATCCCCTTGCCATTTTTGGACTCCCCCTTCTTGCCATAATCATATGCTATCCTAGCATATCTCTTTCCCTTGGCATGGGAGACCTTAGATCAGTATCCTAGACCCGATCTATCATTGGTGCGGTTTAGGCCACCCAACACCATGTCCAAACTCTTAGATCCAACCGTGAATCTCTCTAGGATTTTCTCTAATTTATCAAGTCTTACCCTTAAGGCTTGATTTTCCCTTTCTAGACCTTTAACCTTAGAGTCCATAGGTCCACTTTGAACATTCCTAGACCTACCCTCCTTTCTAGGCACATTCCTTCTCTTCTTGAGATTAGTGCCTTGATCCTTAGATACAAAGGTCTTAGATTTACCATATGCATGCTTTTCTTAGGGTGTTGATCTACCTTGTTACTCCTAGTCCTATCATTGTATCTAAATCCAAAGTTATGCACCATTAAACATTTTTCATTAAAACTAGCATGCATGGAGGGATGATTTGTCCTATTTTTAACATTCATGGAGGAGCTAGAATTTGAGTTGCATTTAAATCTAGAGTTAAGGATTACCTCCCTTACCCTTGTAGTCCCTCCTTGATGTGATCTTTGCTTCTTCTTTTCCTCATTCTCCCATCTTCTCAGATGCTCCATTTTCTTTAATTCTCCTTTTCTATGGCACTTGGTGTGGTAGTGCCCTAGCTCTCCACACGTGAAACATCGAATTTTCTTTTTCTTTTCATGGGCTCCTCCATTCCTACAACTCATGTTATATTAGAAAGAACTTGAAACGAGTGTAGATTTTACCTCCTTTTTACCTTTCGGGCACTTGTCCTTGTAGTGCCTCTTTTCATTACACTCAAAACATGTGATATGGTCTTTGGCTCTTGCTTTGGTGGAGGTTGGAGCTTCTTCTTTAACTTTTGATGATGTGGATGCATCCTCTTGATCCGGTACGGTTGAGGGTCTCTCCTCCCCCTCAATTCTCGAAATCGATACCTCCTCTTCTTCTCTTGAGGAGGTTGATGATCTTTCACTCTCTCCCTCACTTAAAGATGTAGATGACTCAATTTTCTCATCTTCTTGAATCATGGAGCTCACTTCATCGGGATCTTCCACTACTTGACCTCGTGTAGGATTTTTATGAAATTCTTCTACTTTGATCCATAATTCGTTTGCATTTTTGTATGCTCCTACACCATTCAAAATATTAGTAGGCAAAGAATTAAGCAATATGTCAATTACCTCTTTATTCGCATTGGATTAATTTTCTTGTTCTTGATTCCAATATCTAGGTCTAAACCTCTTCCCGTGCTTATCCTTTGGAATCTCGAAGGGCTCTTCAAGCGCAATCCGAAGGTCCCACTCCATTCCGAACCACGTCTCCATCCGTGACTTCCAATACCCGAAATCTTCATGGTCGTAGGCCGGCGGAGTGTAGATGTCATCCCCGAAATTTGTCTTCCATGTTCTTCCCTCTAGCTTTTGCTCTTTTTGGCGGTTAGTCCAATCACGAGCGGTCCTTCGCTCTGATACCAATTGATAGATCGAAAACGTCCGCTAGAGGGGGGTGAATAGCGATTTGTCGAATACTTCGTTCTCTACAAAGTTGTTAGCGCAGCGGAAATACAAATAAAAATAAACTAACAATAATCGACAATGCTAACAAACTGATGTACTTGGTATCCACCCCGGACGGGTGACTAATACAAGAATCCGTCGGTGGATCAATCCCCGGATAACCTCCGGCTAGTCCTCGTCGCTCCTTGTGGGTGGAGAAACCTCGCCACAAACTCAAACAAAGCACTGAGCATAAAGACTACTATCTTGCCTTTAACCAAGACAAGATTCGTCAAGAATCTCAGCCACCACGAAGTCCTCTTTAAATAGGACTCGAGTTGAAACCCTCGCCACCAGTCGACTGCTCCCAAGGCAGTTGACTGGTGCCACTGAAATTCGACTGTTGCACCCCAACGTTCGAATTCTCAGCCAACCCACCAGCCACCTACCAGTCGACTGCCCCCAGGGCAGTCGACTGGTCCCAGGGCTGAGACCTTTCTGTGAGTTCCATCAGTCGACTGCCCCCAGGCCAGTCGACTGGTCTACTCACCCACCTAAGGTTATCCTTCCTGAGTACATTCCACTCCGCACTCAAACCCTAGGATTTCCCGAGTACAATCACACTGCACTTGTACCCTCACGACTCGACTGACTCCTCATCCGCAGCCTCGACTATTGCCTTCGTGCCCTCTTAATTATCGGCTCCGTCCCTCGGATGCACGCAAGTCTCCATCTTGCCTCCATGTCATCCTTCACGCATGCCTCGAAGTCCGCGCCCCTCAGCTCATCGTCCCTGCTCTCCAAAGTCCCTCGGGTGCACACAAGCCTCTAGCTTGTCTCCATGCCACCCTTCACCGTACCAAGGCGGTCTAGTCAAGTCCATATGTGTAACATGTACAACTTGCACACTCAACATACACATATAAGAATACATGGGTAAACCTAACTTAAACCCTTTGCCCAAACATCAATGCATTTGGTCACTCCGGACCACAGATTGCCTCAACAGTTTGAACCCACCAGGTTCAATTCAGAGACCACGGCACAGAGTTCTTCCATTTCTGGTCCCTCATTCAGGTTGGCCTCCTGCTTCTTCTTCGGTTTCTTGCATTCTGAAGACTTGTGGCCCACTCGGCCACAGTTGTAGCACTTCCCAGAGAACTTCTTGGTGATGCCTCCTCTGGGTCCCAGCTTGGAAGATTTGGAATTCTTCCATTTCGAGCTTTGTCCGTGCTCGACCACGTTGGCTTTCACAGTATCCTGAGAGAACATATTTCTCTCTGAACCCTTGTTATCTTCTTCGATGCGAAGTCTAACAATGAGTTCCTCCACGTTCATCTCCTTCCGCTTGTGCTTCAGGTAGTTCTTGAAATCCTTCTAGCTGGGAGGCAACTTCTCAATGATGGCTGCTACTTGGAAGGTTTCACTCAGAACCATACCTTCTGAGTGGATCTCATGTAGGATCATCTAAAGCTCCTGGACTTGGCTGATCACTGTCTTAGAGTCAACCATCTTGTAGTCCAAGAATCGACCCACGATGAACTTCTTGGCCCCTGCATCCTCCGTTCTATACTTCTTATCCAAGGACTCCCACAGCTCCTTAGCCGTTCTCTTCGTGTTGTACACAGCATACAACGAGTCAGACAGGCAGTTGAGGATGTAGTTTCGGCATAGGTACTCAGAATGAGTCCATGCCTCCACCTCAGCAACCTCAGCTTGCTTGGGAGGGTCCTCGATCAAGAACCGAGCCAAATTGAGCGTGGTCAGGTAGAAGAGCATCTTCTGCTGCCACTGCTTGAAGTTCAACCAAGTGAACTTCTCTGGTTTTTCCCCATGGTTGATGGGGACATTCCTGATCGGGGCGGAGGGGGCCTGGTGATGAGTATGTTTCACCTCAACACGTTCCGTGACCATCTCAACAGAAACGATTCCGTTTCAAGATTGTTGGATGAAATGCTCCTTTTCGGAGAATTTACAATAAATTGAAATTACTAAAATGATTCTGTTTCCAGAGCAATATCTCCGAGCTGCCGAGCAGTAGTCGGGCGTCTCCCGACCGACCAGGAATTTGTTGAGGCCTGTGCAGCGCAGTTTCCTTGAAACAGATTCGTCCTCCTCCGGCGGTGCTTCGAGGCTTAGATAAACTTCTGTCTCTCAGGATACAACAGCAGACCACGGGCACAACGGAGCACTCGTTGCTCGTGGCGAATTGAGGAAGTACCCGACTGCTATCAGAGAAGGTCGGGAACGAGGTGGAGTGGAGGAGAATTTCTCTGTCTCTTTTTTTGCTCTCAATCACGTCCTCCTTATATAGGCTCAAACCCCCATAGTATTCAATGACGAATTAATCGTCATTTACTGCCATTTACCCGACCAGATCCAAACGTTGGTTCATCTGCTTGGACAAATTTTACCCCAATCGGTCGGGGACATTCGACGTGCGTGGGTCGTGCACACACACGAGTTCACTTGGTTTAGTACAAATCCGGACCCTGGATTTGCACCCCCCCCTACGCACTCACGCGTGAGAGAGAGTCTTTCCCCTAGCATTTGTTCACAACTAACATGCTTGTGAAACAATATAAACCAACATTTATGTCATGAAATTCCCAATGTGGGACTAAAACTCCACTCATAATGGAGTCCCTTTATTCTCCACCTCACTTTCTACTTATTAGAAAGTCTCAATGTGGGATTAAAGTCCCACCACCTCCCTTTCCATTCATATGATATCCATGATATCCAACAGTTACGTCAATCATGACGGGTCTTAACTCTTAATGGATCGGAGTTAGTAGGTCCATCCGCAGGTTTAAACGGATCGTTATTCTTATCTCGACTTAATATCTGGATTAGTGTGAGTCTTATCGTAAATGTGTTTATAACTTGAGTTAAATTTTATGGTGTTTAAATTTATTTGATATGATAGTTAAGTCAAGTCAAAAATAAATTAAGTCATGAAATAATTGTTCAAGATCTAATGCCTAATCAAACACTCTTCTTCAATTGCGTGCTGTGAAAAAAAAATAACATTTTCGATTCCTTTTAAAACAATTTGGATGCTACTGTGCTATTATCCTGCTCGCTAGCAGCCCAGCAAATGAAAAATCAACCTAAGGAATGGACCCAACAATACATATGCCACCATTTAATGGGCTCATCTTACTCTGAACTCGGACTTAAATTTCAGAGGTGTGAGGGAATCCATTGACCTTTTTGTTTTTTTTTTTCAAAAAAATTTGCAAGTTTACTGCATCTCAAACCTCAAAATGAGTTATATATATATTTTTTCACACTTAATTTACCCGTAATTCCAAATGAGTTTCTAGGTTATATTTAATCAAAACATTTTAAATATTTTTATAATCTTTAATTTAAAATATTTAAATATATTTTAGTGAAAAATTTTATATCATAAAAATATACAATATTTTTCATTTTCTTATGTGAGTATTACAGCATAACCCTAGCTCGTACGTAAACCTCTCATAATATTTTAATATTTAAATATGTTTTTTAAGAGAGGGAGTGAGTAAGGCTGTACATAAGTGGAGTTGAGTTAAGTTTTGGGATCTTCAGCTTATTTAATAAGGTAAAGGAGTGAAGTCAATTTGAGTCTAGATTTAATCAAACTATTGAAATGAATGTTTAAGTTTGATTTGATTTATTTTTTATCAAATTGAGATTGATTCAAGTTTGACTTGAGTTTGATTCGTTTAGAAGTTATGGAGCTCTCAATTCAAGTGTATTTAATTGTTTGAAATTTTTGTTTTTTATTAGTTATAAAATTTAAATTTATATATTCATTTTAATAGTTTCTTTAAGATTTGTATTAATGAACATAATTTGTGAATATTATTCAAAAAATTATTTATTAATATTGTTCATGAACGTTATTATTTATTTAATATTTGTAGGCATAACGACAACTAAATTATGATATTTCTAATTAAGCAGTTTTTATATATATTGAGCATCCAATTTAGATAATTATTTATGGGAGCAAAAGTCATAATGCTTATCTCAGTCGGTTTAGTATCGTTGATCCCAAATTAAATATAGACAGGCAAATCAAAGAATAATATTTTGCGTCACATACAATGACACTTTACATGGGAAATATCAATCATCCAACAAGGTATACCCGGCCATATTAAAAGTCGAGCTCAACACGTATTGATTATAATCATCTCGATAATAACAATTATGCGGGGTAATTTAGATAATTACTTGAAAACATTCCTAAAGCAATCGCATTATCAGTTTCTGCTTTGAATGTGATAAATGGTGATTCGTTCGTCTCCAATGCCCCTGTTAATCCGTCTTAGTACCAACACGGAAGAGGTAAATCACGGAGATTATTAATCCGTGTGTAAGAATGGAGGATATACTAACTTTATTAGATCTTAATCTCAAATCTCAAGGTGATTATATTTCCATTCAATAAAAAATTTTTTTGTGAGGCTGAGGCGAGTCGGTTGGTGACCAAATTAATATAGAGTTTAGAGATCACATCTAAAATTTAAATCGAACCCCCGATGAAGATTAAGTTTCACCAGTTGGCTTGCATCGATCGCAAATACAGTTTGTCCACGTGGCACTGTCACAATTCGATAACGAACGAACGAGTCGGCACGACATCGATAGATATATCGATGGTCTGTGCGTCTAGTGCTCCACACGCATGCAGCTAGCTATCTAGCACTCCTCCATTTCATTCGGCTTCTTCTTCGTGCAACTACGCCTTTCCCTTCCCCGTACTCGTACACCACGTCGAGGTTGTACAAAATCAGCACCATGGTGAGCGACGAGAACACCACGAGCACCGGCCCGAAAATCCAGAGCAGCAGCGGCAGCGCCGCGTAGAAGAGGCGGTTGCCCACGGTGTTGAGCGCGAACCCCTTCTCGAGGAGGTCGGCGACGTAGTCGGCGGTGATGACGGAGGCCGCAGCCGCCGCGGGGGGCACGTTGATGAGGAAGTTGGCCTGGTTGACGAAGCGGATGGAGAGGGAGTGGCAGAGGAAGGCGAAGAGGAACACGAGGAGGAGGACGACGTACTTGAGCGCCACCATGAAGTCGCCGTGGGCGCCGAACACGGAGTCATACAGCGGCCGCTTCACGGAGTAGGTGCTGCTGAGGACGGCGGCCAGGCCGGAGCACAACACGATCGAGGTCGTCGCCATTAAAGTCGATACCATGATCGTGTTCCGGATCGTTTGCACCGCCAATATGTTCTTCTTCTCATTGTCCTATAAAATATATATCATATTCAAATTTAAAAGGCTTCGGCCAAGCCCAAGCATATCGACAAACACATACCTTTATGATGGCTTGCACCCAGAGACGGCGGCCGGCGGAGTTGATGCCGATAATTGTGTGCAGTGGCTGGGAACGGACTTTGTGGATGAGCCAGAGGTTGTAGGCGACGTGAAGGAGGAGGCCTAAAGGCACCAGCACGAGATCGAGATAGCTCTTCCTCCACTCCATAATTTAATTATATCGTCTTGGAGCGAAATGAAATTAGTAAGTGGTATTTATAGACGACATATGCATGTCAACTTAATTATTGCTAAACATCTGTGGAATTCCACTTATGCATAGCACCAACAAAACGACAAATTAGAGTTTATATATTTTGTCTATGACCACCTGGTCAATTTGAGATCAAACCTAATTAACATGCATGCCCGATATAAAGAATAGCACATAGCTTATTATATTAATTCAACCTCCCAAAACAAACAATACAGCAGTGATGCACCTCCGGGCTATGATGCAATGGTAAGGTCATTAGCCGTTATAACTGTCAGGCAAATCTTCCGAGGTTCCGATCCATCGCGAGCTTCGATTACCGGCGGCGATTTTATGAGGCGAAACATATCTGAGATTGAAATCCGTTAATCAATATGCAGTGAGAACGTTGTTATATATATATATATATATTCCCTGACCGATGGCACGCTGATCGTCAGGGACATCCTTGACCGATCAGGCAGGTGCCTGATTGGTCAGGCTAGGCCCTGACCGATCAGGCAGGTACCACGTACGTGGTCCGCATGAAACGGTCTGCAGGAGAGCATTTCTAAATATATATATGATCACTCGCGCGACAAAAAATGCGCGCCCGTGCGTAACCACGTCTCCTGATCGGTCATGGGACCGATCAGACGGGTTGTGCCTGATCGGTCACGGGACCGATCAGACGGGTTGTGCCTGATCGGTCACTTGACCGATCAGGCACTCTCCGAGGGCACGAGCTGGTGACTAGCAATGACGGGCGGAGGGTGCGACGAGCCCGACGGGTTCACCAAACCCTCTTGGTTATAGTATGGTATTCGGGGCGGCGGTCGGAGGCCGCCGTTGGTTAGCAATCCCCGACGGGTTCACCAATCCCTCTTGGTTATAGTATGGTGTTTGGGGTGTCGGTCGGAGGTCGCCGTTGGTCAGCAAGCCCCGACGGGTTCACCAATCCCTCTTGGTTATAGTATGGTGTTCGGGGCGGCGGTCGGAGGCCGCCGTTGGTTAATTAGCAATCCCCGACGGATTCACCAATCCCTCTTGGTTATAGTATGGTGTTCGGGGCACCGGTCGGAGGCCGCCGTTGGTCAGCAAGCCCCGACGGGTTCACCAATCCCTCTTGGTTATAGTATGGTGTTCGGGGTGCTGGACGGAGGTCGCCGTTGGTCAGCAAGCCCGACGGGTTCACCAATCCTCTTGGTTATAGTATGGTGTTCGGGGCGCCGGCCGGAGGCCGCCGTTGGTCAGCAAGCCCGACGGGTTCACCAATCCCTCTTGATTATAGTATGGTGTTCGGGGCGTCGGGCGCCGGCCGGAGGCCGCCGTTGGTCAGCAAGCCTCTCGGAGAGTGCCTGATCGTCGCGTGACCGATCAGTGTGCCTGATCGGTGCGATCGATCAGGCGTTATTATCGTGCACGGCGCTAATTTTATGCACGGGAGATCGTCCTCTATGTGTGTGTGTGTGTATATATATATATATATTATATATAGAGAGAGAGAGAGAGGAGAGGGAGAGAGGAGAGAGAGAGAGAGAGAGAGAGAGAGAGGAGAGAGAGAGAAGAGAGGGGGGGAGGAGGAGGGTTTAACACTCCTAAAGACGGGCTATCGTATAATCACTGAGATGCTTTCTTTTTGTCTTTCTCAATTAGACATTTATATATATAAACGGTAATTTTTAATGGTCAGAATTAGACCTGTTAGAAAATGAATCTAGCTAGCTATTAAGATTTATAGATCATTTTTAATATATTTATATAAATATGCATATTTATTTCCTGTAATATATTTGATATAAATATATATTTTTAATTACACCCACATAACATATATTATGATTTATTTTAAAGTAAAAAATTCTAAAATGAAGCTATTGAAATTTATCATTTTTAATATATTTATATAAATATATATACATATTTATTCACATGTAATATATTTGATATAAATATGTATATTTTTAATTGCACCCCCATAACATATATTATTATGATTTATTTTAGAGTAAAAAAATTTAAAATGATATTAAAAATTATAAAAAAAAATCATTCTGGTGGCTATGTGTGCATGTAATTAAAAAAATATCAAAACACACAGTACCAATTGGCGGACAGGACCGACGTGTCGACGGTGATATTAGCAAGAGAACAATTTGCAATGGCTATCTACTTTACATTTAATTATCTATATATATCATCGTGGGAATTAGAGTCAGTTTTCTTTACCTCCGCTGAAGTGACTTGATGAATCAGCAGCTATGCTCAGTGGCGCTGTGTGATCTCCCACTAGCGCACGATTTTCGCGATAACAAAACTTGGAAGACAAAACCAAATTTCATTATCAAAGAAATTAAACAAGTTTTGCTAGTTGGTAGCTAGCTAGTGTCAAAATTAAGTGGCACGCATTCAGCTAATTAGTGGCAGAATATATATGAACGACACACCTTAATTAATTTTACTTTGATTGGTGTCTAAAAGATAATACTCTGATCAGTTGATGACACTTAGTTTTTTTGTCTCTCTTACGTTTAGCGATACTTTTATGTCAAACAAATGCCATTTTGATTCTAGTCCACCAAATCATATATATGACCTTTTTTATTTTGTTACTTTTATAAATGGATCGATCATCACTAACTGTTCCTCCTCAAATTAAGTACTCCATTTTGAATATTTTCAGTGTGTTTTTAGCCCTCAAACTTTCAATCAACGTCATATTTGTTAGTTAACTCGTTGACAAGGTCTGGCTAGCTATTACCTTGTCATCTGATCCAGTATTATCAATATAAATGCTTAACCTATGATTCTGTTCTCAAGCGGTGAAAGATGATGCGGCGAAAAAATTGACTTGTGCTGGATTGACATCACTATCGTTGAATCCTAAAAAAGGAAGCACTCAAGAGAAAGAGCGTTAGTGGCAAGTCTAGAGGATCAAGTCAGTGGTCGCACGAGAGGTGGAGAAAATGGTAGAGAATTAGAACGTAATGTAACAATTTTCAAAAACGTACATGCACAATGGAAGAGGGACCCCTTTATATAGGTGGTACCTTTTGGCGACCATCCACCGTCAAGATGTCACATCAACCGTGAGGCGACGTCAAATCAGTAGATTTTCTGTAAGAAGTTTGATAAAAATAGATAGGCAAATCGTCCATTGAGCAAGTCAGTGATTATGGTAGCAGGATAAAGTTTATCCTGGTCTTATCAGAGATTAGCCTAGATTTGCACGTGATTGGACTTGTTTGTACGTGCACGTGGAGGCTCAATAAAGAAGCCTAGCCTGTGGAACCTAATTTGTGGGGCCTAGTACAATAGAACATGGAGACCCAACCCAATGTTGGCGTCTCGGTTGGTTTTGATGTGATCAACCAAGTTAGGATAGGTCCTATTATAGTTTTGATCCCTCTGTCTAAGTGTGCAGGAGCTAGGAGCGGAGGAAGTTGAGCGAAAGACGTAGTGGACGAGAAGGATTGCACGGGAAGTGAGCTGACGGGCTCGGTGCACCGAGGGATGCAGAAGCAGCGAAAATGTACACCGGTGGAATGAGAAGGACGTGCGCGACGTCCAAGGGACGAGAAACCGGGAGGAAGGATGCTCGAGGGGAGAAAGGCGGAGTCAGGTTCGGGTGAGCCTAACTCCGGTTGTCCAGAAATCATCCAAGAAGACCCGTTGGAGAATGGTCAGCAAGCTGCTGACCAAAAGCCACTCGGGCACCCATATGAATAGGGGTGCCCGAGTACTCGGGCACCCCTGTCCATACAGGCGCCCGAGAGCCTATTCTTATCCACCAGCTAGTCGTTTGCGATTGTTGTGCACCAGATAACGCACAAGCCACGTGTCAGGCGCCCACAACCACTTAGGCGCCCCTATAGTGCCACGTCAGCAAACGGATAGACTGACCAGGACTATAAATAGGCCCCCAGAGCTCAGTTCCAGATCATCAATCAACAACATACGAATTGTTTCTCATTTTCTTTTGTCTTGTGTTACAAAGTCTATAAAAGGTTTCTCCACCAGAAGGAAGTTTTGATAGTGAGCTTCAATCGTCTTGGATTAATAACCACCTAAGTTGCAACCAAGTAAATTTCTATGTCTTAGCCCTTTTACTAATTCAAGTAGTTTATGTTTATTTTAATTGACTGTTGCAACTAATCTGGAATCTTTGTAAGCCGCATAAAAGATGTGTTTTAATTTTACAGCGACAATTCACCCCCTCTTGTCAGTCCACCTCAATCCGACAAGTGGTATTAAAGCCAGGACGCCGCAGAAGGACTAACCGCCAACTACAGCAAAATCTAAAAAATGGTTGGACCGGTGATCTACCCGTCGAAGTTTGAGGGGGAGCTCACAGCATGGAAGAGGAAAATGAAAGTAGTTTTTATTGCCGATTATGAATTATTACTGATAATGAAAAATGGTTTTTCAGCTCCAAAAGATAACGAATGAAAGATCAAGAAACCTGACTCCTGGAATAAAAAGGAACAAGCAGACGCTATAGCGAACGGAAAGGCGAAATTCTATCTACTGACTGTCCTCTCCCAACAAGATATTAATCGAATCGGGAAGTACGACTCGACAAAGAAACTTTGGGAAAAGTTTCTGGAATTGCATGAAGGTACCTCGGAGGCAAAACTGGCACGACGAGATATCCTTCGAAGCCAGCTTACCAACCTCTGAATGGAAGACGGACAATCTGTTGCCCAACTGCATGCCAAGGTAAAAGAGCTAATCACGAGCCTTAAGAACCTTGGTGAGAAAGTAAAAAATCGCAACGCTCAACGGTACATACTAAATGCTTTCCCAAGACCCCCGATTGGACATCAGTAATCAACGCGTACTTATATTAAAAGACTTTAAGGCAAGTACTATAGAATAACTCTTTTCGATTTTTGAGCTTCACGAATCTCGGTGTGTAGGGAAGAGTAGGAAAACAGACAACGTCGATCTGAACGTGAGGAAAAACCAGATCGGGAGGAGTCGTCAACGAACGATGAAAATATGAAGGAAATGGTAAAAAGTGTTGGATATAGTGTGAATGGAAAGGGAGGAAAGATGCTCCATTGTGAATGGGACTTTAGTCCCACATTGAGAGTTTCTAATAAATGGAAAAGGAGGTGGAGAATAAAGAGACTCTATTGTGAATGGAACTTTAGTCCCACATTGGGAGTCTTAAAGCATAATTATCGGTTTATATTGTTTCACAAACATATTAGTTGTGAACAAATGCAAGAGGAGAGGCTCTCTCTCACGTGTGAGTGCGCAAGGGGGTGCAAATCCAGGGCCTAGATTTGTACTGAACCAAGTAGACTCGTGTGCATGCACGACCTATGCGCGTTGAATGTCCGACCGGTCAGGGCAAAATTTGTCCAAGCGGATGAACCAATATTTTGCCAAATTTTTTGCTCAAATATAACTGATGCATTAACTATTGATTAATGCATTATCAGTAACCCCCAGACGTTTGGATCTGGATGGTTAATTGGTAGTAAATGACGTTAATTCGGTTTTTGATTACTGCGGGGGTTTGAGCCTATATAAAGAGGTTATGACCGAGAGCAAAAGATATAGAACATAAGAAATTATCTTCCTTCCACCTCATTCCCGACCTTCCCGACCTCCCTTGATAGTGTTCAGGTACTTCTTCAGTTCGCCACGAGCAACGAGTGCTTCATTGTACCCGTGGTTCCACTGTTGTATCCTGAGAGACGGGCGCCCATCGGAGCCTTAAAGCACCATCGGAGGGGGACAAATCTGTTTCAAGGAAACTATGTTACGCAGGCCTCAGCAACTCTCCAATTCCAGTTCGGGAGACCCTGATCGGGAGATGTCCGACTACTGCTCAGGAGACCCGGGTCGGGAGACGTCCGGCTCGGGAGATTTTAGCTCGGGAATTCCAGGTCAAGAATTCAGGCATGGGAGATTTTAGCTCGGGAATTCCAGGTCGGGAATTCCAGCTTGGAAGATTGCATTCTGCATTAAAGGCAGCTCGGGCTACTCAATAGATAAGTTGAAATTTGTGTAATTCCAATTTATTTTTTGTTAACTCTCCGAAAAAGGAGCATTTCCTCCAACAAAAAGCCTTAAAAGTTTCTTTAAAAAGGCTAATAAATTTTCAAAGTTTTAGGGCAAAAGACGATCTCCTAAGAAACGTACAGTCCGATGCTATAATTGCAAAGAAGAGGGTCATCTAAAAGACCAATGTCCCAAACTCAAGAACTAGCCAAAGAAGAAGAAGGCGCTAAAAGCCACCTAGGCGCGACCTCGTCCGATGAATCGGAAGCTGATGAATACGCTGGACTTGCACTGATGATAAGTCATCAAGAGAAGAGCACTGTTGAAGAAGGAGCTACATCAGATGAAAGTAGAGACGAAGGGGGAGTCTCTCTTTTCGAAAGCGACCCGGTAAGTGAGGTATGTCTTCTTCCTCACGATCAATTATATGCTGGAATAAAAGCGATGCTTAAAGCTAACTGTAAATTAGAAAAAGAAAATCGAGAATTGAAAATTGAAAATGAAATAGACCAGTGCATATTCTTCTTATGTTTCTCATAAATTGAAAAATAAAAATGTTAATTTAAGAAACTTAGTTGAAACATTAGAATTTGATATTGTATATTTATGCCAAAAGAAAAATAATTATTCCGATAATTTAAACTGGTATATTAAAAATCATAAGGGTAACGTAGAAAGTCTCCAAGATCTATATTCCTCCTAAATTTTTAATTAACCCGTAGATAGAAATTTGTTTTGGGTTTATAAGTCACTTCTAAATTAATTTTCAGTTATTATATGTTTTAGTACTATCTAGAAACATACTAACATTTTTTTATTTTTTTTTGTTATCAATTTTTTTTATCACTATTCATTATTAATCCTCTTTGAAAAATCAATGTAAGTGGAATTTTACATTGATAAAATAGTGTTTATATTTTTTTTCTTAATACATGAATAATTTTTCTACCTACTGTGAATTTTTGAGATTTTTTTTCAAATATTTTTTCGAATATTCATGATTTTTCATTAAAATTTCAAAATTTAAATTTTAAAGCAGATAATAAAAATTATTTTCTCAGATTTAATTTTTTTTAGATCTAGATATGATCAGTGGACTTCAGTAAAATTTTATTCGAATTTTTTAAATATTTTTGAATTTTAAATATTTATTTTTTAAAAATACTACTATGTTAGTATTTGATTTATTTTTGGACATAGATAATGTTTTTAAAGTTGAAATCTTTCATACAAGTTTATATCTCTATTTTCTATTTACAAAAAATAGTTTCAGATTTTTCTAAAATATTTACGATTTTCTATGAATATTTTTATTGAAATTTGATTTTAAATTTTGATAGAAAATTATTTTTTCAAATCTGATTTTTTTCTAGATCTACTCTTCATCGGTTAACTTTAATATAATTTTTTTCTGAATAAATTTTTTGATATAATTTTTAATTTTAAAAATTTAATCTTTAAAAATTTTTGGTCTGCTCTCAAATACTTTATTCTTGCTAAAAAATCTTCAAATTTATCCAACGATTTTTTTTTTTGACCAGAATTCATTTTTTTTTAATCCTTAGAAAATTTTTATATTTTTCTATGTGAAATTTATGTTTTTTCCCTTTCCTTTTTTTTTGTGTGCCCCATATTTTTGTTGTGATCAAAGGGGGAGAGTAGCTTAAGTTATGTTCAGGTGAGGATGTGATTTTAAATTACAAATATTTTATGCTTAATTGACTTAGTTAGTGTTATTATTTTTTTAACCTAATTGAACTTGGGTTGATGCACATTAAAAAATGGGAGATTATTGGTATCCCGGTTGATTTTGATGTGTTCAACCAAGTTAGGTTAGGTCCTATTATGGTTTTGATCCCTCTGTCTAAGTGTGCAGGAGCTTAGGAGTAGAGGAAGTTGAGCGTAAGATGCAGTGGGCGAGAAGAATTGCACGGGGAAGTGAGCCGACGGGCTCGGTGCATCCGAGGGATACGGAAGCTGCGGAATAGTATACTGGTGGAACGTGAAGGACGTGCGCGACGTCCGAGGGACAAGAAGCTGGGAATAAGGACACTCAAGGGGCGAAAGGCTGGAGTCGGGTTCGATGAGCCTAATTCCGGTTAGCCAGAAATCACTCAAAAAGACCCGCTAGAGATTGGTCAACAAGCTGCTGACCAAAAGCCACTCAGGCGCCCCTATGCATAGGGGCGCGGGGCTATCGGGCGCCTGTATGAATTGGGGTGCCCAAGCACTCGGGCACCCCTGTCCATACAGGCGCCGAGAGCCTATTTTTATCCACCAGCTAGTCGTTTACGATCGTTGCGCATCGGATATCGCACAAGCCACATGCCAACGCCCACAACCACTTGGGCGCCCCTATAGTGTCATGTCATCAAATGGATAGAACTGACCGAGGCTATAATAGGCTCCCAAAGCTCAGTTCCTGATCATCGATCAACAACATACGCATTATTTCTCATTTTCTTCTGTCTTGTGCTACAAAGTCTGTAAAAGGCTTCTCTGCTATTAGGATATTTTGATAGTGAGTTTCATTCATCTTAGATTAGCAACTATCTAGGTTGCAACCAAGTAAATTTCTGTGTCTTAGCCCTTTTACTACTTAAGTAGTTTATGTTTATTTTATTTGATTGTTGCAACTAATCTAGAATCTTTGTGAGCCGCACAAAAGATGTGTTTTAATTTTACAACGGCAATTCACCCCCTCTTGCCGGTCCACCTCAATCTGACACCCAATTGTAGTTAGACCTGGTTAGAGTCAATGATTGGGCCTGCTTGTTGCCCAATGGGCCATGTGTGATTTGTCTTTGAGCTGGTCAAATGGTTAAGGGGCTAAGGATGTTGGTTCAGTCGTAGTCATTCTGTTGGCTGGTCGGCCATGCGCTATAGGCGGGTTAGCCAATCGACTGCCACCTTATCAAGATGGTTGATTATATACTCTAAGTAGGTTGGCCGACCGGTTTAGGATGTACAAGACCATCAATAGTTGTCCTTTTCCCTTTAGTTGGGCCCGCGCTACAGGTAATATGGCTTGTGTTGTCACGCCCCCGAGGACCACTGGTACTATAAAAAATGGACAGCATTTCTCCTGAACGGCGGACAATCTGAGACATTTATACATGACCTATACACAAATGAAAACAAACAAGCAACATATATAGTCATAGATGTATATCCTTACGTCTACGATAAAAACTCAAAGTCAAAAAAGCCCTCTTGGCAGTGAAACACAATAACACATAAAACCATATCACGAACAAGTCTACGAAATAAATCTGGAAAGAAAATACAAACATCCACTAAGGAAGAAAAATGTGCAGCGAACGAAAAGAAAATGAAAAGAAGGGACCAACTGTGCCTCTCCTGGCGGCATTATCCTGAAACAGATAAACTGGAAAACGGGGATGAGTCCAGGTGAACTCTGTGGGTAATAAGATAGATATGCATAATATCAAAAAGCTATACAATCAAAGTAGAAACAAACAGATACAGTCTCATAGGAATATTCAGAATACATAACTAAGAATTGAATATATATATATACCAGTGTCAATCCGACCTATGGGTAGTAGGTCATATAACTTTGTAAGTACCCCTGGTGAGTTTTGATGTGGTCAACCGAGTCAAGTTAGGTCCTGTTGTGTTTGATCCCTGTGTCTAAGTGTGCAAGACTTAAGAGCGCAGGAAGTCGAGCGGAAGACGCAGCGGACGAGAAGGATGACACGGGAAGAGAGTCGACGGGCTTGGTGTATCCGAGGGACGGTGAGGTATGCGGAAGAGTACGCCGGTGGAGGGAGAAGGCACGCGTGACGTCCGAGGGACGAGAAGCCAGGCAGATGCACGCTCGAGGAGAAGGCCGGAGGAGGGTTCGGGTGAACCCCACTTTGGAAGGTCCGAGATCACCCAAGAAGACCCGTTGGAGACGAATCAACATAAAGCTGACCGAAAGCCACTCGGGCGCCCGTGAATGAGGGCGCCCCCTATGCATATAGGCGCCCTACATATCGAAGTTTCATCCGCAGCTAGCCGTTTATGAACGTTGCGAAGGAGATATCCCTTAAGCCACATGTCAGGCACCCCTAAGCTCTCGGGCGCCCGAGTCGGCCCACGTCAGCATTCGGATAGACTTGACCGGGGCTATAAATAGATCCCTAGAGCTCAGTTCCAAGCAACAACTCACTGTAAATGAATTTCATTTCTATTTTCTAAGTTCTACATTCGTGTAAGAGGCTTCTCCGCCCCAAGAAGTTATTCAAGATAATCGAATTTTATTTTTGCCTTGGATTAAGAACCTTCCTGGTTACAAATCAAGTAACTGTCTATGCCTCTTTCCTTTTTGGTTTAATTAATTCTTATTTTTATATTGCTTGTGAACTAACTGACATCTTTGTTGAGTAAGTACAAAAGATAGATTTTTTTTACGGGAGTAATTCACCCCCTCTTGCCGACCACATGATCACCGACAAAGTTCATAGTCACGAGCAATGTAAAGTCATCAGACCAAATGTAAAATACCTCTATATGTGCATGTCATTCAAGTGCAGCAATCATAACTCAATTAATGCAACAAACACAATCAAATACAATCCCATGCATCATATGTACATGATGCAGTGATATGTGTCACCCCTGATATCAGTCCAGCTACCGTAACATATCATATGTAAATGGTCGAGTGGGTAGGGCTATGACAACTGTACGTACTCCGCTGCCACTACTCCGGAGTGGCTGAGTGAACAGTATGCAGTCGGAGATAATACTCCTACCCCATGTCATATGGGGGAGCCCCTCTCATCTTCTCATATCACAAAAAAGAGGAGGGATCCACACCTACTACCACATTCCGATAACCACTAATCCATGAGTGGCTGAGCAGTGCAAACGGAACAAAACTACTCACACTCTAATAATCACTAACCCCTAAGTGATCGTGTGACCAAGTCCTGTATGACTGATGAGCCATCTCAATCACAAGGAGCCAAGGGTCGCCAGCTTTGCAACTATGCAAGGATGGCGCATGACACTAATACATGCAACACCAACCTAAGAGAGCACTGCCATGGATGGCTTCTTCTCTGAAACAACAACTCCTCTACGCCGCGATCCAATGCCAATGAGCTAGGACAGATCGTCGTGAGGTAGCAACAGATCTGGATCGAATCACAGTGTCGGTGACACAAGGAGAAACAAATCAAAAGACCCCAAGGAGCTGAGAGGCTAAGGGATATACCTAGGGTAGGTGGCGTCGACGAGAAACCCGATCGCGAGGAAGAAAGAATGTGGCACGCGATGCATGCAACGTCGTCACGACGGAGTCTAGCACCCAAGATCTGCCTGGCTTCCGACCCCCAATCTGCAAGAGATCACAGAGGAGGAAGGTCGTCGGAGAGAACGTGGTTGGCTCAATCGACAGTGACAAAAACTCGCTTGAGTGGATCACTTGAGGAAGCTTCGGGGAGATCGCACACACACAGGGGGTCGTCTACGATCGGGAGGAGGAAGAAAGGAAGGGGGAGGGATTTAGGTGGTGGAGGTTTTGCAATTTAGCCCTCAAACTTATAAAAGTCCAATCGAAACCCTTATGTTTAGGGTTGTAAGCACTTAAACCCTCAAAGTTCAATGATTTTCCTTTCCACCCCTTTGTTACTGCTCTTATCTATTTTACCCCTTTGAAATTTCGGGTTCAATCCAATTAATTTCCCAGAACAAGTTCATCAAGATATATGCTTCCGATCTGGCGTCCCTCCTTAAAAAGTAACCGACCTCTGGACAAGTCAAAATCCTATCCCTTGATGTGTCTACCATGTAAATGGATCAAGTGCAGGTTCGAATAAGAGACGTCCGCTCGGGTAACCCAGTCGACCCGGGTTTTTCGCTCAGACGGCCTCGTCTACATTGGTATCTGTGAATGCCTCTTTAATCTTTGTTGTCATGCGTTGTCGTGTTGGATCACGTCGACCGTCTAACCTTTGACTCATCCTACGTAGACTAGGTGCCCCGCAATTCCCCCTAATCAACCTAAAAGTTTTAGAATCTTAATATTTAGCTAGCATTTGCGGAAGGGAGCGTGGGATAATTCATCCATTAAGATAAACTTTTCAATGATATATAGACAAAACCGATTTTTTACGTATGATCAACACCGAGACAAATCTTTCTTCAGGAAAACAACACTGGCCAAGACTACTCGTAATTGAAATGTGGTATAAATTAAAGGGAGGCATAGATCATAATATATCCAACTCCATCCTGCCATGTTAATTAACAAATCCTCGATCATATATATATATATATATATATATATATAAAGTTTCTCATCCTCCGCTAATCCTTGCCCTTCTTCCCCGATGATCTCGCCTGAGCCCGCAACGCTTGCAGCATCCGCTCGAAGTCTTCCTCGTCGCAGGGGATCCGTAGCCCGCCGGCCTGGTCGAACCCGAACTCCTCCTTCACCCTCTCCATCAGCAACCGGAACGCCGGCAGGCGCAGGTAACTCGTCGGGATCACGAAGCGCCTCAGCTCCTCCCCCACGTACACGGCCATGCACCCCTTCGGCACCGCCATCTCCTTGCCATGCAACAGCGAGTCCTTGATCGCCTCCTTCTCCCCCTGCAGCGACGACTTCTTCCTCCCTTTGATGAAGAACAACACTGCCATATTCTTCGGACTCGACATCGATCGGGATCCAAATTGCAGATATTGATTAATGCTTCACTTAAATTTGAGATGTTGAAGCTGCAAGCTAATTAATTTGGTGGTTTGCATGTCTACTTGTAAACTTATAATCGTTATCTATTCTTTGCAGGCCAACTTATAACAATTAATAAATGGAGCCTGCATGATATACTAAACTTATCTATTCTTTGCAGGCCAACTTCACCATTAATTTGTTGATTAACCCAATGCAGAGAACGACGTTAAATTATCTCTTCGCCAATGAGAACATCGATCGAGGTGATGTGGATGTTTAACGATAGACCACAGGGATTTGGATGGCGTTGTAATTGGAATCTAGTTGATTAATTAATTCAAGATTTAAAAATCTAAGGATCGATCTGCTTAATCTTAATCAAGGTTTAGTGTTGTTGGAGTTCAGATGATTAGTTCAAGAGACTGCTAAGTTAATTATGGTTATTGTGATTACATGTTCCTGGTATTTTTGCACTATTTTTATAACTCATAAATCTAAAAGATTTGATTTTGCTATTCAACAATTCAAATAATATTGTGACAATTGAAAGAGTGAGAGTCCATAATTATGGACAAACAAAATGTCACAAAATTCAGGTGTAAAAATAAGTTCAAAATTTGTAATAAATTGTCCATAAAAATGTTATGTAACAACAATAACAAAAAAAATACAGAAAAAGGAATTTTATAGGATGAGATGGTCCGTAAAAATGTTATCTAACAACAACAAAAAAAAATAGAAAAAAGAGTTGACTTCTAATTCGTTGACTGACCAATTTAGTCGTAAAAATGAAAGAATTTTGGCTAGGAGATTGGCCAATTAACTAGACATTGATCCGATTGTGTGTCTATTAACTTCTTCAAAATCAAACTTTAGACGTCTCATTCCAAACTTTCATCCTATCACGAGATTCAATTGCATCTATTTTCGTATGCTGTTGACCACCATTTTTTTTTCAAAGGCCAAATTCTTTTTCATTTTTGTTTAAAAGACTTGTTACTCTCAATCTTCTCATGTCAAGTGTTTTTTTTTCCTAAAAGGCATGTTAATCTCAAGCTTCCAATGTCAAGTGTCAACAAATAAAGGTTGATTAAACCGAATTAATTGATCGATTTTTTGTAAAAAAATTGATTTTTTGTAATTCAATTCGATTTCAATTTCAAATTTACAAATCAATTAAATCGAAAGATATAATTGAATCGGACAACAACTACTCAATTCAGTTGATGATTTGACTAGCCAATATCAATTCATATGTCATGGATCGACTGATCGATTAATTTGAATATAGAATGAATTAATCAATTTTATATCGATTCCATCGGTTCGATTTTAATGATAAAATTCAATAGGCTCAATTTGTCTTAATAAAATCAATTTAGTAAATTTCAATTTATTTGATCGATTTTGAGTCAACTGCTCACTTCTAAAATAGCTTTATTAATAATAATAATAATAATAATATATATTATTATTATTATTATTATTATTTCACTTTTCAAAACTATAGCTTCTAAATTAATAAGTAGATAGATTAATAAAAAATTTATTTTTAAAATATATTCATTAAAGTTGTAAATTTACTAAATTTATTTATTAATAAAATTCTTTATATTTTTAATAATAATCAATTGAAGTTGTAAATTTACTTGATCTTTTCAATTATGCGGATTTGTTGCAAAAACAAAAAAAAAATTGAATTTTTTAACTTTTGGGAAGTGTAATTTGACTTTTCGATCCTAATTGTCTAAATAAAAAGTCCACTTTTATTATTTTTTATTTTTAAATGATTAAATTTAACGGATCAATCTAATGAAGTCAATTAATATGTTAATTTATTTTTAAAATACTAATTTAGATCATTCAAATAGCTAAATCAATTAAAAACAAATACCAACATCGATCAATAATCATGATATATCAATTAAAATTGTTGTTGTTTTTCAATTAAACATGGGAATAAATTTTTAGTACCTTATTGAAATGCATGTGATATGATTAGATTATATATATTTTTAGATATTGATTGACATACATTTACTTATATTTCATGAGCATGATCTACTTTACCACACTCTCTATGATTTCGTTATTTTTACTATCTTAGTTTAGAGAACTGTCTCTTTGTTGATTTTCATTGATAGGATAAGTTTTAGGAGCAAATATAGAGTAACGGAGCAATTTTGAAGAGAATTCAGAGTGGTCGTTCCTCTTCAGTGCTCAACGCAGAAATTGTCCTGGTGTGCTCGTGTTCCTAGACCAAATGGGGGTCTAAATGATGTCAAAATGGAGCCAAATTTATTCCACATGACCAGGACGAGCTAAAGAACACGACCATGTTGATTTCCTATTTTTTACAGAGTGTTACATGGTACGACCATGCCTAAAAGGCATGGTCGTGTCAAGTTCCTAATAGCACTGTGGAGCAAAAGTAAAATAGCCATGACTTTTCCCTCGGTTGGAGTTATAGGTCATGCCTCCCATCAAACTGAAGAGGACTTGAAGATTTATAATTTACTTCAGACATCAGCCCATGGAAACTAAGTCTTGGGGAGGCAAGGCCATGCCTCTTCTGAACATGGTTGTGTGTCGAGGTATACCCAAACTATACCGCGGACTAATTTTGAAATTGCCATAACTTTTTGTTTAGTTGGAGTCACAGGTCATACCGCACATCAAACTGAAGAGGACTTTAAGATCTACAACTCTACTTCAGACACCAACTCGTGAAAACCAAGTCTTGACATGTAAAAGTGAGAGACACGGTTGTGCCTCTCCTAGACACAACCATGCCTTGCTCCAAGCAGGTTTTGTGTCATGGGTGTGCAAATCTACAAGGTCGTGCGACATGTGTATAATCTACACGATCATACCCCCCATTCCAGCCATCCACACAACATTGTGTGTGTAAATCTACACAGTTGTGCCACTTTGTTTGAGAGTCACCCCATGGTCGTGCCAAAATATCATAGCCATGCAACACCCCCATGTCGACTGCATGCCGAGGTCGTGCCAAATGGCATAGTCATGGCACAGAGAAGCAAGGGGTCGTGCTCCTGCTATAAAAGGGGCTTTCCCCTCCTTTTTGACACATCTTGAGTTTGGGATTTAGCAGAGACGAATCTATGTTAGAGTAGTACTAGGCTATAGCCCACCCCATATATATCTAAATATATTATATATTAATTACCAATGATGCAATTTAATAAACATGATTTATTTTCTTATATGGTAGCGTACACATAAATAACATTAAATCAAATAGAAACAAATCAAGTTGTAGAATAAATTATAAAAAAAATCATAAACATTTTTTTTACACATCAATAAACAAATGATATTTTCATTATTTTTTCCAACTAAATATCCTTTTAAATAATTCCTTAAAATAATCTATCTGCCATCAAAATTCAAATCATATAATACTTTTATTACCTGAATAATAATATAAAATATATATAATTTGGATGAATGGATTTATTTTGTGGATCGATATCCTGCCATTCAGAACAATGGACTCCATAATTACTTTATTATGTCTGTTGGATTTGACGCAACAGTAATGTGATATGTCAAGGCGCGAGTGGACACAATCAGAAATACCTATATGCATAATGTTGGTCCATCACATTTCTCCTTCCATATCTTGATACCAATATCATACGTGATTTTCATTTAATATAACGAGTTTAATTTTATAGGTTTAATATATTATACTCGATTTAGTTAAAGATATAGATATAAATTATATTATAGAAGAATTTTATATTTCACAATTTCGTAAGCATAATTTCTTTGAATAAATAATGACTTTATATATATATATATATATATAATTTTTATTATTTTTAAAAACAGTATATAATTTATTACATTAAATTTAAATTTTTCTAAGTTTAAGTCCATCCCATTTCTATTTCCTGGATCAACTCATAGTTTAGCCTCTTTTCTTGGAAAGGGTCACCAGGCTTATGGTGCAGTGGTAGGGTGACTAGTCGTTATCTTAGGCATGTGCGGTTCGATCCCCAGCTACGGCGTATTTACAGGAATTTTTTCTCCAAATGGGGTGCGAACCCTGGGATGCTGGGCTTCTAGACCGCCCACTGCGAGCGCTTCCCAATTTACCCTAGCGGCCGATGGGAAACTTCCATGTGGCCGGGCCGGTCGCCCGAGGTTGGTTGGAAAAACTTCGTTAATCATTTTTTTTTTCTTTTCTTGGAAAGGGGTTCTCCCCTTTAGGGGAGACCCTGGAGCCGTCGACTTTGTTGAATTTGAATGCATGAAATACAGATTAGATAAGAAATGAAATTGTAAATAATTACAGTGATATATTGAAAATCTTAGGGAATTAGATGGAAGAAATACTGCTCTTGTCGTCGACGAGAAGATTACAGTGACGAACCTTCTTGTATGGTCCACGAACCAAATCCCTTCACCTTTTTGAATGTTCTCCTTCCCTTTTCGTTCAACCCAAGATGAATGACTTGGATGCAAATATATAATGGAAATCTAACGAGGGTATAAGGGTAATTTACCTAAATTAGAAGTGGGCAACGTGGGCCGCCTATGTTCCCATTACCAACATCTCCTACTCGTCTAAATTAAGTTCCCAAGGCTAAGTTAGAATGAAGTCACTAAGACCAATTAGTCACAAAGACCAATTAGTCACAAAGACTAAATAGAATCAAATCACAAAGACCATATATGAACATCCATTTCACACATTAGGGGAAATGGTTCATGTGGCAATAAACACACTGAGTAATTACTACCAAGAAAGTTGTTACACTTAACTCAGCTGCTCTATAGAACGAATCAAAGACATCAATATCTTCCATTTATCTCAGATTAAATCATTCACATCAATATTAACATCTCTAATCTCTCGTAATGATTATTACATCGAGAGCATGTTCAATATCTTCATTTAATACAATTATTCACAATTACATTTTTAGGTACTTAATAAAAAAATATAATTAATCGACTAGTGAATAAATGTCAAAGATGTAAATCTATCTTAATCTTCTATTTTAGCTAGAATCTATTCATTCTAATTAGTCACTTTCCTAGTTATGCTCTATAGATCGAATCATCCACAGACAATAGGATACATGCTAAAGTAACAGACACCTAATAGAACTTCAAGTAGACAACCAAATAGTCACTTAGAATAAACTGAGATTAACTTATAATCTCAAATGTCTCACACAATAGAGAAGCAAAGATCCATCCACATACTACCCTTATTGTCACTATAACACATATGGTATGAATTACATACTACGATGTTTTTCTCTTTAACAAATAAAAAGTGAATGTTTTTCTCAATTTTAACATCGTATATATTTTGATCTAGATATACTCAATGTCAAATCTTGAATTCAACTTATGAATTCAAATCTGACATCCAACAGGTTCGGTAAATCATGGGTATATTTACTTTGATCACTATCAATTCACAAATGATCTCATCTTGATGCAGCAATCAATGCGACCCCAACTTACAAGTACGTCTCTATTTACAGCTACATAAGTTATCCCATAAGTAATGGTCTTGCATCTATTTTTACTCAATAAATAGAGATGATTGTCCATGTGAGTGGACCAATCTCAACCTGCTCACATGCTCACCGAGACTTTAACCAAAATGTAACAACAATATCTACACTAAATAAATCATGTCATTTTCATATATTAGATTGTCTTTACGATGCATTACATTTTATGAAGTTCTAAATACTTCATATATCCATGAAATGACTCTTTAGTCAATAGCTTAGTAAAATGATCTGCAAGTATAGCACGTATAGAGATATACTCAAGAACTACCTTTTTCTTGTCAATAATATCTCTTACAAAATTATACTTAATTCTATATATTTACATTTGATGTGATATTTGGAATTCTTGGAAAAAACTATAGCAGTTTGATTGTCACAATACACTATAATAAGACCTCACTGTCCTCAACAACCTTCAGATGCTTAAAGAACTTTCTTAACTAGACACTTTCTTGTGCAACCACTACATAAGTCACATACTTAGCTTTCATTATCGACAACGCTACACAAGCATGTTTCAATAACGCTACACAAGCCTATTTCTTATTGTTCTATGATATGACGCAACTATTCAGCAAGAAAGTATAGCTAGATGTGGATTTTATGTCATTAAGGTCTCCTGCCTAATTTGCATATGTGTGGTCTTTCATGCTCAACTTTGATCTTTGGAAGTAAAGACAATAATCTGTTGTCCCTCTAAGATATCTGAATATCCTCTTCACCACTTTTCAATGTCTCAATTCCAGGTTTGACTGGAAAAGGCTAACTAAACCAATAACATAGCTGATATCAGGACATATACACAATATAATGTATATTAAACTACCAATAGCACTGATATATGATGTTTTTCTTCATGTCGACTATTTCATCAGGAGTCTTAGGATACATACTTTTTTGCTCAGAATAGTATCTCTCACTATAGGAGTTTGTTCAATGTTGCAATTCGACATATTAAAATATTGTAGTATCTTAGTGATATAAGCATTTTAAGACAAACTCAAAAGCCTTTTTGATCAATCTCTATGATTTTTACTTCTAAGATGTACTCAGCTTCTCCTATATATATTATGTTAAATTGTGATAAAAACTTTGATTTTACTTCAATCACAAATTATATGTCATTTCAGCTATTAGCATATCATCAGCATATAATGATAAGATGACCAACTTTCCTTTCTCTTTTTTTAGGTAAACACAATTATCTTCATTGATCATTTTGAAATCATAAGATAAAATAATTTCATAAAATCTTACTTAACGCTTACTTTAGCCCATATATAGACTTTTAAGTTTACATACATTGTTCGCTTGGCCTTTAGCAATGTAGCCTTTTAGCTGTGCCATATAAATTTCTTTATCAAGATTACAATTACGGAAAGTCATTTTTACATCCATCTGATGTAATTCCAAGTCATAATGTGCTACTATAACTAAAACGACAGTATTGACACAAATTTCACAATAGGAAAAAATATCTTCAAAATCAATACCCTCTATTTTGATATATCCTTTTGTGGGCAAGCTTTGTATCAATTAATCGACCTATCTATCTTACTCTTGATTTTGAAAATTCACTTATTCTCGATAGCCCTTTGGCCAGGAGGATGATCGACTAAATCCCAAATTTGATTCCTCTTATAGACTTCATTTCTTTATCCATTGCAATTTTCTATTTCTCTAGCTGATCATCTCAAAGCTTTCTCAATCATTCGAGGTTCCTCATCTTCAATAGGGAGAAGCATTAATGTCTCATCCTCAATGTCAAACCTTCTCCAAGGAATAATCAGGTTAGACGGTTGAGAAATTGAAACTATCTCATTCATTGGCAAATCTCTCCCACCGGGTTAACTAGATTCAGGTATTTCTTATGATATCTGATTTGTGGATAAAAGAACATTATCCTCCTTCTCTATTACAAATAAAGGAATTTTCTTATCAACTTCACATCTTGTTGGGAACTCAGTTTTGAGATAAATAACATCTCTTGACTCTATTTCAGATATGGTTCTGTAAGTACCTCAAGATTATTTTGATGTGGTCAAGCAAGTCAAGTTAGGTTATGTTGGTTTGATGCCTTGTGTCTAAGTGTGCAGGAGCTTAGGAGCATAAGAAGTCGAATGGAAGATGCAGCAGTCAAGAAGGATGGCACGGGATGGGAGCTGACGGGCTCGGTACATCCGAGGGATGAAAAGATTGTGGAAGAGTACACCAGTGGACGAGAAGGACTTATGCGACGTCTAAGGGACGAGAAGCTAGAGAGGAAGCCCGTTCGAGGAGAAGGCCGGAGTTGGATTCAAGTAAGCTCAACTTCGAATAGCCAGAGAATCACCCAAAAGTTGTACCAGAAGACTGGTCAACCAAAGGTTGACCAAAACTCCAGAACCAGGCGCCCGAGAATATAGGCACCAGAGTGAATTCGGGACTAGGTATACAGGCACCCATGTTGCACTCAGGTTACCGAGAAGTCAACTAGTCGTTTAATGACCGTTGCGACGTGGATAAGCTTTGACCCTAGTCGGGTGTTCGTGTTGCACTCGGGTGTATGTAAGATGTCACGTCAGCATTTTGATAAGTCTTCCAGGCTTTATAAATAGAGTCTCTTAGCTCAGAATTATCCATCAATTCAATTGTAATCTTTTCTGTAATCTGTGCTTAAGTGTTCTGTGCTTTCAACAAGTATAAAAGGCTTCTCCGTCTACAAAGAAGGAGAAATTCTAGTGATCTTTCAACCTCTTAGATTAGCAACCACTGAGATTGCAAATCAAGTAAAATTCTAGTACCTCTTTAGTTTTGTATTGTTATTTTCTTATGGTTTTTAATCAACTAACTTCTATCTTTGTTAAGAACTAGCAAAATATCAAGTTTAACTTTTCAGGACTATGCACCCCTCAAGCTGGCCTAATTGGACCTACAAATTCTATCTTGTTGCTTTTCAATAAAAATATAACCCTTAGAGGTATCAAAATACCTTATAAAGATATATACTTTCTACGTCTGAGTCCTAATTTTTCATATTTGTGAGTCTTATCATGAACGTATATAGTTGAGCCCCTCCCAAGGTGTCAGTGTTGAATCCGACACTTTTGATGCGATCTAGAAAAATATTTTCAGAAATAGATTTACGATTTCCGAGATCCAAATTAAAATTTGAGGATTAAATCATTTTCATAGTAGAGTTTTTAAAGGCTGATTTGCAAATAGGCATAAACTGTTAAGGGCTAATGTTGGATTAGTCAAAAAAATTGAGGGACCTTTTTGTAAAAAGACCACCCCTTATAAACCCTTTGTTCTTTCCCCTGCCTCCCGTGCCCTAGCCCACAACCCCGAAGACCCGATCGCGTCTCCTCCTCGCCACTCGGCCGCAGCCACGCTCGACCTCCCTCCCTCTTCCTTTTCTTCTCGCGAGCCATAACTTGCAGCCCAGGGCCCGACTCGTTCCTCCTCCCTGCCGATCGCTGCTTCTCCCACCTTTCAGACGCCGATCGCTCGATCCGCCTGGCGCCGCTGCCCCGCCGTGTTACCGCGGGCCAAGTCCTATCTCCCGATCATTTCATCAGCTCGATCACTGTCTTCCTTTTCATCAGGGCGAACCACCATTGCTAGATCAGAACAAAGGAGTGGAGAAGGCTTGCGTGCAGGTCACCAGGTAAGATTTGTTTTGTTTCAGTGTCAATTCATGGAATGGATTACGATAGATCAACACAGATGAATAAGTTTTTGATTGAACTGTCAAACTTAATCACCATCTTAGATTGGAATCGTTTCTGTTTTCGGGTTTTGATTTGCAGCTTCGAGTTCCTACTGTCTCAGATAGGAATCCTATTATGAAATCAGATTTAGTTATAGTTTTGGTGCTGAGATTATCTGTTGGGTTGGTGAAATCAGTTTTGGTGTTCTTTTGGGTTTCAGTTTTGGTTTCCTGCGATCCTTAGAGATTTCTGTGAGCCATTGTTTAGGTAATTGGATTAGATAACATGATGTGTGTTGTTGCCGATTGGATTGGGAGTTTTGGAATTAATCTTTGTTTGAATAGGATACTGATGGGTCCCCTAATCTTGTGATGCACCTATCGGTGAGCTACAAATTGTTGGTGTTAATTCTGGTTTTGAGATTAAATGATAGGTTGAGAATTGAATTGTAGGTGCAGTATTGAGTGTTTGATCCCTTATTTTTTTGTTCTTGTGTTGGATCTGTGGAGTGGATGACATTGTTATTTGTGGTGGATTTCTTTTGGGATTTAGTGTTCCATCTTAGTTCCTGCCTTGATTTGGTTTTAGGGAGCAGATTATGGTTTGATTAAGTATGCTAATGTTTTATTGTTGAAGGAATGGAGCATTGTTACTATGATATTGGTATTATTTAAGCTATGGATTCATTTTGGGATCTGTCCTTTAGTTTTGGAAAGGAGATTATGGATCTTGTAATTATGAATTCACATATGGGATGAAACCTAACCTAATCTTTTAGAGGTATTGAATTAGGGTTAATGATGGGTTTAATATGGCATTAAAGTCACATTAAATTTAGCCAGGTTGATATGGAATTTGAATAGTAGTTAATTAGCTGATTACTATTATGTAAGTTACCAAGGTTATGACCTTTGATACAGGACCTGATTGGATACTTACGGATTATTGGACGAGAGATTCGCATTTGATACGAGCATCTTCATTGAAGGCGGGTACTTCCTGCTTGTCTTCTTTAGATCCACGTTATCTTTATGCATGGCTAGTTGTTATTGATGCAGTAGGCTGATATTGACCTTTATCTGCTACCGTTTTGTTATCCTGCTTGATACCTATGCTTGACCTTGGATATGATCTAAATTTCTTCTATACAGTCTCGTTTATTTGTTATCTGATTCTGTTTAGCGTTGGTATAAGCATGAGTATGTGGATAGGGATTAGCATACCATTGTATGGTTGCATTGGTTGATTCTGGTCCTACTTGCCCGTGTGTCTAGGTATGGACTGATTGGGTTATTGTTGCATGTCACCTGATATTTGCATTGGTTGATTCTGGTCATACTTGCTCGTGTGTCTAGGTATGGACTGATTGGGTTATTGTTGTATGTCACCGGATATTTGCATTGGTTGATTCTGGTCATACTTGCCGTGTGTCTAGATATGGACTGATTGGGTTATTGTTGCACGTCACCTGATGTCTGCATTGGATGATTCTGTTATTACTTGCATGCGCACTTAGATGCATGATGGTTAGGTTATTATACCTGTGATCGACCTATGCATGTTATGTTGAGTTATGTATGATGACCTGGTAGGGGTTGCATGTGTTTGAGTCATGCACCATACCTGCACTGTTGCATGCCGGCGATCAGCGACTCCCTTGTGGTTGAGCCTATCGTCTTCCGGTACATGATATGCACACACGGCCACTCATGGGTTAGTGGATACCGTTAGGTGTGTGCATTTGCCCGGTATTGCTCCGCACGGTCACTATTTGGAGGGTGGTTCCGGTGCGTGGTAGTAGCCAGGGATCCCTTCTCTTCCCATAGACCAGAGAAGATGAGAGCGACGCTCCCTCATTTATACATGGGGTAGGGGGGCGGTCCCCCGCCAGCATCCTGTCCACTCGGTCACTCAGGAGCAGTGATAGCAGGGTGCGTACAGTGTCACAGCTCTACCCACTCGGCCGACATAGTATCGCCTGTCTCGGTGGCTTGACTGGAGTTAGGGGGTGACCATGACATTGCATCATGTGCATATGATGCATTGTGCATTTTGATTGTGATTGCTGCATTTATTTGCTGCACTTGTTTGACATGCATGTACAGGAGGTACTTATGGGTGGTTTGATGACCCTGCACTTGCTCGTGTCGGTACGAGTCTTTTATGGTATGGATAGACTGATTTCTGGTATGTACAGTCAGTTATTACTTTCAGTTATGCATATTCTGCTATTCCTGTTGAGACTGTATCCTGTTGTTTCTTTATAGCTTATTCAGCTATTTTGTTCAGCCATGCATATCTATTTATATACCCGCGAGTCCACTTGGACTCACCACCCGTCGTAATATTTTTGTTTTCAGGTTGATAGCTTGCCGGAGGAGCCCGGTTGCCGGTCCCGGGTCCCCACAACTCCATTTGGATCGGAGCTTCCGCTGGTTTTGGTTTTCTTTTGATAGCATAGTATATGTTTTGTATTCGTTATGTTATCGAAGGCTTGTATTGGATTTATTCGTACGATATTGTATTTTTGAGTCCTTTGTTGGACTTTGTGATGTGGTTTTGCTGCGCGCCTGCCTTGGGGGCAGCTCAGGTGAGTTTTACGGTGTTTCATGTTGCGTTGTTATCATTTTCCATATATTATATATCTGTTTTGTGGCCTGAGGCCAAATTATAAACTGCGTGTGTTGTATGTTTGTGTAAATTGTCCGCCGGACTAGGGAGATGTTGTCCGATTTTATATTGGATCAGCGGCTCCAATGGTCTCGGGGCGTGACACTCAGATTATTCAAATATGATTTTCTACCTGTCCAACGTTCATATAGAGTAGATAGAACATATTTAGAAGACACTCGGTTAAGTATATAGTTTGTAGCTAATAATGCATTTCCTCAATAGGAAATAGACAAATTAACTTGAGTCATCATAAACTAACTATATGTAGAAGAGTTTTATTTTTTTTCTTTCAACAACCTCATTGTGCTATGGGGTTCCAAGGATAGTTAGTTGTCTAATAATCTCTTTATCATTACATATTATCTTGAATTGATCAGACAAATATTCTCCCCCATGATCAGTTAACCTTAAAATCCAATGGATCCTCAACTTCGTTCAAATAACATTTGAAGGAATCTAATACTTCATACTTATGAGAAATCAAATACACATGATCAAAACGTATGAAATTATCAATAAATATAATGAAATATGAATTTTTATGTCTAACCTTCATATTTATTGAACCATAAATATTCGAATGAATTAATTACAATAATAATTCAGCTCTAATAACTTTATCAAATGATTTCTTTGGAACAAAGGTTGTTATTTCCCCTTGAAGACACACTTTTTATTGCCAGATATAGGATATTTGCTGATATTCAACCTTATTATCCAACTAGGTATAAAAGATATGGTTTATGCATTGCTCTGTGATTAAGAAAACTACATCTGAAAAACTACTGCCCTTTTTGTTGACTTTTGTTCTTTTCTTTTCGCTGCAACTTGTTTCTGTGTTCCTACATTATGGATTGCTACTAAATTTGCCCCTTAAACTACACCCGTGTTCTCAGCGAAATGATACAGCATAGACCATACAATCAGAAAGTTGACGTGTACAGCTTTGGCATTGTTCTCTGGGAGCTTATAACTGGAATGCTCCCTTTTCCGAATATGACAGCGCCTCCTTCTCCGATCATGATGTCCGCCCTGTCTTCTCCGACCTTGTTGGGATGCTAGAGAGTGCAGAAGAAGAGATTGAGAATACTGTCCGTAGAGACGGTAGAATAAAACTTTTACCCATTCTCGGCTGACGATGATATTGAAAAGGCATAATGGGCGATCAATTGAAGTTGAAATTTCCAGTAACTAGGATTCTTCAAAACAAGTACATAGGGCCATAAAGTTAACATATCGAACTGCAAAACAGCACAAGGCACACAATCTACAAGAATGCATTCAAATTGGCTCTCCTTAAAGTACTCATAACATCCGATTGAAGTCGAAGGGGGACTCCTTGGGCGTCCTGTGTAATTGGAATTCCCGGAGTTAGCTTAGATTGTTTTGCAGGTCAAGTCTGATCGGTGGCTGCTCTTCTTGCCAGATGCCGCCTGTTTCATTAGTCTGAGTTGATACAAAACTGATTGGATTCACAAACTGGAAATTCGATTGTGCCTTGTGTGGAAAACAAGATTCCGTTGACAGAAGAGAGAGAACACACGGATTCGGTGCTCCATTGAATTTATAAGCAAAAGCAGGTGCTACTGGATCTGTGGAATAAGATTTACATTAGAAACTCGAACAAGTAGAGTGCTGTTGCTAACTTGAAGGATTACAACAAAAAAAAGTACCAACTGAAAAATGGTTTTCGGTTGGAATCCGAGCATTCTATAGCTACAAACTCATCTAAAGCATATAATACATAGTATGCTACATTACATGAATCATAACGATCATTTCCATTAGCTTTTTAAAGATCATAAATTGGTAAAAACTAGGTAAGTCATCAATAGAACATGAAGCTCTGGTAGGCAAGTTTACCGATTTGAAAGGCAATCAAAGGTGCAAAAGATGACAGATCTAATGTTACGGCTGACTAACCATAAGATGACAACAGAGCCACATGGTAGCTAATCATCCCGCTGAAGTGTGATCATATATGTTGATCATGATAGTGTCCTCCAACAAAATCAATTTATCGACAAGAAAACCTATTATTGGTCTCTTTCTGAACTTTTTTCTGGAGATGGAGTATGAGTAAGCGCAAGCAGAAAGTTGCCATATGTGAGGTGGCTATTCAAAAATTAAAATAATTTATAATGCGTTTAAAATACATATCATAAACTATACTAATTGGAATATCCAATTACTAATTTTTTACAATATGCATATACTCCATACATAAACTAGATTAATAAAAAATGTAAAAACATATTATTATCTGAGTAACAAGCATATAATTGAACACTTGAAGAGAATTAACAAATTACCATCTTCAAAAACTAACTTATAAAAGAGTTTCGTTGTCCGTTATCTCTTGACAAGGGACAAGAGAGTAGCATTTGATTGAATCCAAATTGATTTGAATGAACTGCAATTTTTAAGAAAACAATGTTTTTGCAAGACCCCTGAAAGCATATGATAAGAATGGTTTGAAATACCTGCGCTGCAGCTGGTGCTGGATGCTTGAAGGAACAATAGGGTTCTGGGGTCTTTTTCTGTACCGTTAGTAGGAGATGCAACCAATAAACAATCAGAAGGAAGAGAGAACAAAACAAGGAGGAAAAATAAGATGCAGAGGAACAAGAAGGAAGAAGACTTCTATCCCTATTACTTCCTCTTCAGGGTGGTGTAACGTTCTGCCAGCTTATCGTCATCCAGCAACTCTGCTGGCCTCCTCCAAATTGTGCTGAGGCTTTGGAGATCAACCTCCCCAACAAGTTCTTCAATCACTATTGGATCTCACTGTCTACCTATGACGTGGTTTCTATTGGTTGGTTCTAATCTTGATGTTTCTATGAAATAGTATCAGACGAGATAAACAAGATTCAAAATCTCATCTGATGTAACAAGATTCAATTATCATTTGTCAGAAGCCTTCATTACAAATATATAATTACTGTTTAAGATATGTGACATTTCTTTAGCTTCTAACAAAATATTTAAACTAATGGCTAACCTTTCTTTGATAGAGGAATCTCGAAGGCGTCGAAGAATGTCAATGCAATTTCTTTGTTCATTATTACGACATAGGTGGGAATTAGTAGTTGTTGAATGGGTAATTCAAACATAGTCAAATGCTTTTCATTTCAGATATCGCATTTAAGTGGGTGGATGGAGATTAATGCAGTGATGGAATTCAAAAGCTCTCATACAAACAGATGAGACAAGGTTTGATGCCATTACCTTTATTGCATGGCTCAGCGTCCACATCATTGAAAGGCAACAACTTATTGAAATCATTGCGAACAGTTAACATGTTTTTTGATACTCCAGTGTTGGGAAAATGTAGTTGTCCATTAGCGCCTCCTAATCTACTTGAAGTTACCCATCCGTTAGGACTGAGGTCAAAACCACTTAAGTCAGCCCATCTGGGACAGTCCATATCTGTCACCTGACCAAAAGAAAGTTGACCAACAATGGAACTTGTTTGCCGGCTATCATCTGTATGGACAGAAGAAAATTTTCAAGGATCAAAACTAGAGGGGATTTACAAAGAAATATTGACATTGAAAGAAGAAAGAAAAACTGAAGGATGCTAACAAAATACGCCCATGCAGCAAAGTTTGGCTGCCGTGAAAAATCCTATTTCTCATCCAGCTCAATGGGGCACAGAGACAGTGGTACTGCTACCGAGGTGAAATAACATAAAAATATAAAAAGTTCTAAATTACTTAATATGTTCTAAAATTTCTCATTACATGTTGTTTGGATCAAGGGTCACGAAATGAGATGGGACCATAAAATCCCATTGACGTTCATGGGCAGCATACGGCAACCACAATCAGTATGGATAACCATGAGGATAGGTCGATTGCATCCTATGAATGATTTCATCACGTATAATTTTGATTGTCTTGTAGCCACTAACTTGAGATTTTACTCCAACTTGAGTTTCTACTCCAGGATTGGTTTTCCATCCCATTACCAACATTTTCGAGGAAACTGCCAAATGATAAATTTCTATGAAAATTGTGGACTATTGGAGTGAAATTTTTTCATAAAAATAATGACTGGAAAAGGAACCCTAGTTGCACCCATGCGCACCACCGCTTGGGGCGCGGACTTATTTTTTTTAAATCAATTTTTTCTCAAATATAAACCCTAAATATATATAATATACCTCGTGATCATCTAAAAGTTTTTATCTTGAACACTATAACCCAAGAGGAAAGCTAAACCCTAGAGGGAAAATCTTATTTGCTTAAACTCACTATAACTCAACCCTTAAACCCTAAAATCTTAGACTCTAAATACATATAATATACTCCGTAAGTATCTAAAATTTTTTATTCTGAACACTATAACCCAAGAGGGAAGTTGAATCCTAGAGGAAAAATTTTATTCAATTTTATTCGCTTAAATCCACTATAATCCAACCCCTAAACCCTAAAATCTTAGACCCTAAATACATATAATATACTTCATGAATACTAAAATTTTTTATCTTGAACACTATAACCCATGAGGGAAGCTTGAACCCTAGAGAGAAAATCTTATCAGCTTAAATCACTATAACACAACCTCTAAATCCTAAACCTTAAATATATGTAATATACAAAAAAAACATAAAAGTTATTGCGCACCTGGATTGATTGAATCTAGGCGCCCCAGGTCCGCACAGGTGTGCAGCAACCCGATCCACAACATATATATATATATATATATATATAATTTAGGTGTCTAGACGGCCTTCCCTCAATTCACCTATCAAATAAGGAGAACATCTTACGCACACTCAAAGGCTCACCTCCAAAATATTCATCCCTGGTGGTATTCAAACTCTGATCCTTTTATTTGTTGTTTTCGTAAGTGCTTTATCCCTGTTCTCCTAAGTGCTTTATCTCTGCAGCACACCCATAGAGGCATCCTCAAAGCTATTTGATGGACTTCGTAAATGATATCTAGGTTTTGTTTGAATTCATTTCCTCTTTTTGTGTGTGTGTGTGTGTGTAGAGTCACAGGTTGCTTTAGTCATCAAAAAAAAATCATAAATAATATTTTGTCATCAAAGTATTACCATAACTTGATGCAGAAAATGTGGCCGAACCAAATGAAATTGTCTTTGGAAATTGTCTACGTCGACGAGCATTATGTTCAGTTAAGCGTCTTCGGCAGCTTCGCTTATTCTGATCAAACTCGGACAGATTATGAAACCTGAAAGACAAAATAATCATCATATTAATATCAAACAATGAGTAATTAAGAAATTGGGCGAGACCTACCAATCAGGTTGAATTATTTTGTTATATATAATAATATACTCAAGACTCTCCAGAACAAATAATTACCAAGTACTTAATGGAAAATAAGCTTATTCCAAGTACTTGGTAATTATTTTACCTTAATGGAATAAGCTTCTTTTATTAATTTATTATATTTACCAGTTTGAATCTTTTCCATTAAGGTAAAATAAGCTTCTTTTATTATATATAATAATATACTCAAGACTCTCCGGCACAAATAAGCTTCTTCTACCTTAATGGAAAAATATTCACCATCTAAACTACCCCTTCTCCTTTCCCTAAGAACTTTACTTTCTTCGCTAAAAAAAAACTAGATAAATGTCAAATTTCTAGGTTATTATGAATTGATTTAATTGTTTAACTAGATATAAAAAGCGCTATGCTAAGTCATTACCTGCTACATTGTTGACAGAATCTGCAGATCTGGCCATCAATAATAACCTTGGGAGCCTTGGAATGGCTTCCACAGACTCTATGCTTCCTGTGATAGTCTTTGCAACTGCTGAGATTTGCATTACAACCATCAACTTGGCAATACGAATTCTTTATGTTCTGCTGTGATACCTTCACTTTTTTAACCAAACCATTGGACAGGTTCATGGACGCCAAAGAAGAAGAATCTATGTTGTTTTCTTCACACATACCTTCCAAATACGTCCCCTTGCAAATCTTAGGACTAATAAGAGGTTTCTTACTAATACATGGAACCACTACCCTATGAAGAATGCTGCCGTCCACCCTGTCCACGTCTTTATTCTCCTTCAAGCTCTCAGGAGGCTGTTTCACTAAATCTAAGGTTGATTGCGGTGTTATGGTTCCTACCTTGGACGGTAGACCAATAGATACTGACAAGAAGCTTTTTGGTTGAAATTTACCTATTTCTGAACCAGAAAATTCAGTACTGCTGGATGAATATCCTGATCCGTTGTCATTCCAGTAACTGGTAGTCCAATGGGGATCATAGACTCGCTCAAGTTGTTGGATAGGTTTTAGATTCTCATCTTCTTTTCCACTGACAAGATTTCCAGTGACAAGAGGCAAGCAACTGTAGTCCCACGGCAAAGGAGCCACTGAAGTCCAGTCCATCCAAGAGGCACTATTTACAGGAAAGACTACTCTGAATAACAATCCTGCAGCATGAAATGTTTAAGTACTCATTTGATGCCCTGAGGTAGTTAATCAAGCCAAATGAATTCAAAAAAAAAAAACAGAAACCACAATTCAATCAAGGTATTTTATGATATTGATACATAACTGTCATATAATGAGCAGACGTGTTCAATCTTAGCACCACATATAAAAGAAAAACATCCTATCTACAAACATCTGTTAGGTCAGATTTGAATAAGTGCATAAATGAAGCACACTACTTTTACCTCTTAGAATTATGGAAAGCAGACCAACTTTAGATGAAACAATCTGCAACTGAAACTTTTTGCTGCTCTACAAGGACGTTAGAACAGCCCAAAATCTATTCAAGCAAACGTTAGCTAGTCTTGTGAAACTCAGCTTCCAAGCATGAAGATTATCTCAAAAGTTCATTTCCATTCAAACAAAAGAAGAGAATACCCCCCAGATTAAGGAGCACCTAGCCGTCATAATTGACTAAGCTTTTGCCATGAATCACACATGTGGATTACCACTCCGACATAAACAACGACCTTTAATGATTTTATTCTCTCCTTTGCAGAATTTATCCTACCCAACAATCCACAACTACCCGTTTTATTAGCCTACCACTCTAACTTAGCCCCATCGAAGACTCCTGTTTTTCAACATAGCAACCTACTTCAAGACGAAAGACGTAACCAACATGCATTCAGGAGTAATCATGATATTCTTTACTTAACCCAAAATGTGCTGTTCTCCCTTCCACCCGGAGACTCCATAAATAATGCACCACTCTTCTAAGTTTGGATGTCATACTCGTAACTTGAAACAAATTGCAAATGACTATTGAGATTCTGAAAAAGCAAGTCAATTTTCCGAGGGCGAAAAAGAAAATTACTTTATTGGATTGGTCACCACGAATCCACCGAGAAAGGTCATTTCCCCCTTTGATTTACACAATAACACATGGGTTTCTGACGAGCTGTCAGACATCAAAACTTTTTACCTCATACCCGCCGACAAATATCCTATTAATCCGGAGCTAAGAAAGAACCGCAATTGACTTTGTTAACAAACTCTACCCCCTTAAACTCCCATCCCTGATCTAGCAGCCGAAAATAACAACTAGTACAGAAGCAAAAAAAACCGGGAAAAATGGAGTTTTCCATTAAATATTATCACTCGGCTCGCAAACCATAGCACTTGCTAAACAACCTTTACTTTGCGATAGAAGCTTGGGGGAAAAAAACAAAATCCACTATCAACCAATCCTCCAAAGGCAAGAAAAGAAAAACACTACTTTTCTGGAGAACGCGGAGGGGAAAAAAAAACCAGTGGATAGGCTGAATGAACATAATCGAAGAAACTACTAAATCAAAATCATGACCTACGAGGAATCTGGAGGACTTTCTGCAACAGCGCCGATCTACACCTTCCTTGAGCCTCGTAGATTAGATGGAAGGCCGACGATGAAGTGGAGAGCAAGTCTTCTATAGGGTTTTGTTGTGCCTCGGGAAGAAAAACCGCCGTCTTCCGAGTCAATTTTATTTTATTTGAATAAATTTTACTGACTACCACGCGTCGGAACAGGGTGGGAGATGGAAACAGCCCAAATCGCGAATGTAATTACCTTTGTCGTGGGCCCGGCCTCATCTCATTTTTGACAAATTACTGTATCCCCACAACATGATCCCCAAAAGCACCAACCCAGGGAACTGTGGGTCCAGACCTCCAGTTGGGGCGCCAAGTAAACCCGTATGTTTCTGGAGTGGAGATTGCATTGTTCACGAGACGGCTCAAGTCCCCGCAATTGCAACGGGCGTCTGGACATTCTGACTAATTTTGATAAAATTAGTTTTTTAAAAGAATTAAAATATTGATAAAAACTATTTTAATAAAAATAAATTCCTTTTAAATAATTTAATTAAATTAATCTCAATGATTGAGCTGCTACTGTAAATTTTCCATTTTAATATTGTTTGGGAAAGAAATTGTCAAATCTACGTATTGTTTTCAAATCTATGCTGCGATTGAGATATAAACCCGACACCTTTGTAGCTTTGCGCATTCTGATTGGACGGTGCAAGATTCTGACGTGATTCACTAAATCTCAGTTAGAAGCCGACTTGGATTACGAAAATTAATTAAGATCATTAGGCAACATAATGAGGCTTATCTAATACATAGTTGTTATGATTGTGATTTTATTATTTTTAATGCCCTTGCTATCCCACCTGCTGAATCATATATATGGACAGTGGACACACGTATCCTGCCAACAATAAATTGTACTAATTTTCCTATAAGATTTCGTTTGGAAATGTCCTAATTAAACTCACTTCTGCTAAATTAAAAAACTATTAATTAAAAAGCTTAAGTTATGTGTGCTATACTAGGATAAATATGTCCTGACCCAGAGCCGGCCCTGGCCAGGGCACCTGCTCAGGGCCCAAAATTATTAGGGGTCCAATAATATATATATATATATATAATGTTATATTATATTAAATAGGTTATATCTTTCTCTCTAAAGTGTAATCCCCGAACGGTCTAAATCCCTCAACGCTGAACGCTCGACTCTCATCTGAAAACCCTAGCTGCGCTCCTCTCGCCCTTTGATTCTCCTCGGCGTCCTCGACTCCTCGCCGAAGTCCCTCGTGGCCTCGCCGAAGTCCCTCGCGGCCTCGCCGACTGAGCAACGTCTTCCTGCAGAAAGAGGAAAAGGTTGAAATGGCTGAATGGTTTCATTAGATTCATCAGATTTTTGATAGTTTCATCAGATTTGATTTTGATCGTTTACAAAAAATTTTGATTGGATTTGGAGTTTCATCAGATCATATTTGATTTCATCAGAAAATTTGATCGCTTACAGAAAATTCTGCTTCAGATCTAAATTTTCATTAGATTTGGAGTTTTTTTTTGTTCTTGTTGTTGCATTAGATCTTGTTGTTCTTGTTGTTCGTCAATAGACCAACTTTGATTTTGTTAATGTAGTAAGTACAATGTCTTTTGGCACAGAACAATTGAATTAGACCAACTTTGATTTTGTTAATGTAGTAAGTACAATGTCTTTTGGCACAGAACAATTGAATTTGTCAGCCAAATTTTGGCAAGATAACTTCTTGATTTGGTCACCATACTTGCACAGCCTTCTATACTTAGGTGCTTGAGTAACTGAACTGAGTTTGCCCCAGAGCTCATTTGCCAACCATCTGTAGAGTTGTTAGTTAATTGATTAGCCATAGGACTTTGTTCCGTTGTCAAAGGAGAAGCTGATGTTTTCCTTTTACTGTTATATCGGTTTTGATATTGTGTGACTCTGTTTTACCTAAAGGATTGGTGACATTAGTAAAATTAGAAGTGAATTCATGTATGTCTCGTTGAAATACATTGTGAGACATTGTTGAAAATGATTCCATGTGATCCTAGTCCTGGATCTCAGGAGAAGGGAGAAGAAGAAGAAGTCTATCATTAATTACCATGAATCAGTCATAAGTCTTTTTAAAATCTGAGAGTTCAATTTATTAGATAAACAAAGTCAATACAATCCACTGGAATCAATAGAAAACTTTAATCTAAATTTTCTCTTATTTTATTTTTTTAATATATATCACCTTTCTTTCCAGTATTTTTAATATTCTCAAGCTCATGCAATCTCTTGCAACCAAATAATATATATTATTTCCTTCTCTTCAATTTTTCTTTTATTACTATTTCTGTTTTTCTTTCCTCCTCTTTCTCTTTCGTTTTTACTTCTGAGACAACCAAAAGAATTACAGATCATGCACATATTCTTCTTGTAAACCATCATTAGATGAACACGGTCCTGGATTAATTGGATCAGAAAATTATTGTTCTTGTTCTTGTTGTTCATCAGAAAATTATTGTTCTTTTTATTTGGAATAATTAGTGAAATTGCTGTTCATATATGTCTTCTCATGTATGCTATTTTTTTCTCATCTTATGATTTTTTTTGTGAGATACAAGAACTTTTTTATTGGTTTGCTCTAAAACACAATTGAATTGTTGTATTTTTTATAAACTTGCAGGATATTTGTGCAAGGTCTTATATAAGTGGATTTCAAATCGAAGAAAAATTCTTCATATCAGGTTTTATTGTTCTTTGTTTATTGCCTTGTTCATAATTTTCTATCATCATGAAACAACTCTCTGGATATCAAAAAAGACAAAAAAAAAGAAAAAAAAAGAGGAGATAGCCCAAAGTTTAAGATGTTCATTGAATAAATATTTTAGTAAAGAATCTCATAACACAACGGGAAGCTTAGATCAAATTTTAAATAATGAATCAAATGCAGATGTAGATTTTGTTGAAAATAAGAATGATGAAAATGAAGAATATGTGAGAAACGAAAGTGATGAGAATGAGAAATTTATAGAAAATGAAAACAAAGATAATACAGATTTTAAAGATTTGGATGAAACTAAAATTCATAAAACTAAAGATATTGATAATTGTTGTAATGATGAGCTTACAAACCAATATCAATGTTCAACACTTAGATATAATTTGAACATATTTGATCCAAGAGTTTGGGATAATCTTGATACAAATATGAGAGATTTACTTGTGGAAAGAGGTCCTAAAAGAGAAGATATTCTCGAGTTTCCTTTAGATAAAGAATCTCGACACTTTGCTCATACTTATTATGTTCAAGTGTTACCAAATGGTGAGACTCGTGATCGAAAATGGTTAGTGTACTCGAAAGAGTTAGATAAAGTATTTTGTATTTGTTGTAAGTTGTTTAAAGTAATGCACACCAAAAGTAATTTAGCAAGAGAAGGAGTTAATGATTAGAAATATTTATGTGACAAACTTAAACAACATGAAAATAGTGTTGAACACCTCACTAATTTGAGAGCTTTTGTTGAGCTACAAGTGAGATTAAAGAAAACATTGACAATTGATAAGGAAATACAAGAACAAATTAAAAAGGACACAAAACATTGGAAACATGTTATGCTAAGAATAGTTGTTGTTGTCAAATTTCTAACTACACATAATTTGGCATTTCGAGGTACACATGACAAAATTTATGAAGATGGTAATGGTACTTTTTTGGGTCTACTTGAAGTGATTGCAGATTTTAATCCAATAATGCAAGAGCATTTTCGACTCATTCAAGATAAAAAGATTCATTATTACTATCTTAGTCATAAAATTCAAAATGAGTTAATATCTATTCTAGCCTCCAAAGTCAAGAATGCAATAATTAGAAAAGTAAAAGAGGTAAAATATTTTTCAATAATTCTTGATTGTACACCGGATACAAGTCACAAAGAACAAATGACTCTTATATTAAGATGTGTAGATGTTTCAGAGACTCCAATTAAAATAGAAGAGTACTTCTTAGAATTTATAAATGTAGAAGATACAACTGGTTTAGGCCTTTTTAATGAATTGCAAGTTGTTTTACGATCTTTAGAACTTGATATTGATAATGTGAGAGGACAAGGTTATGATAATGGATCTAATATGAAAGGCAAAAATCAAGGCGTGCAAAGGAGATTGCTTGACATTAATCCTAGAGCATTTTACATGCCATGTGGTTCTCATTCTCTTAACTTAGTTGTTTGTGACATGGCAAATTCTTGTGTTAAAGCAAAATCATTTTTTGGAGCATGTCAATGTATGTACACCGTGTTCTCTAATTCAACAAAAAGATGGAATGTTTTGCTTGACTATATTGATGGATTAACTTTAAAATCATTGTCAACTACAAGATGGGAAAGCCATATTGAAACAGTCAAAGCAATACTAACTCAAGCTTCCCAAATCAGAGAAGCTTTGATCAAATTAGCAGAAATAAGTGAAGATAGCAAATTAGGTAAAGATGTTGAAACTTTAGCATCTGGTGAACTTTCAAGTTTTGAATTTATATTAAGTCTTGTTATTTGACATGATATTTTGCATAAAATTAACTTAGTTAGAAAAAAATTACAATCAAAGGATATGCCTCTTGATGTTGCTATAAAACAATTATTTGGTCTTGTTTCCTTTTTTAAAAAATATAGAGAAAATGGTTTTGCTTCTGCTATGGTTGACGCAAGAAAAATAGCACTTGATATGGAAATTGAGTCTATATTTCCTACAAAACGTAAAATTTGTAGAAAAAGACATTTTGATGAGATTGCTAACACTGAAAGGGAAAATCAATCACCGGAAGAATCTTTTCGAATAGATTATTTTATCTTAGTGGTTGATATTGCTCTTGGGCAATTGAAGAGTAGGTTTGAACAGTTACAATATTTTGAATCTATATTTGAGTTCTTGTATGATGTTACAAAATTATTTGCATTGGATGATAATGAATTGATGAGTTCTTGTGTGAATCTTGAAAACACTTAAAGAAATGGTGATACTTCTGATATTGATGCAAAATATATGTATTCAGAACTATAAGTTTTGCAAGTAATGTTATCAAGTGAATCTTATGAAGCAAATAAAAAATGATCTTCCATTCAAATATTAGAGTTTTTAAAGACAATGGATATGTTTCCAAATGTGATGATTGCTAATAGGATACTATTGACAATACCTGTGACAGTGACATCTGCTGAAAGAAGTTTTTCAAAATCAAAATTAATAAAATCTTATTTACGAACCACAATGACTCAAGATAGGCTAAATGGATTAGCAATTTTATGCATTGAAAAGATTATTTTGGAAAACATTGACTATGATGCTATTATTGATGATTTTGCCTTTAAAAGTGCATCACGAAGGCATTTTAAATGAGTTATCTCTGTATTTTTTAAGGTATATTATAGTTGACAATTTAATTGATGGTGCAATTTAATATCAGTACCACCTGTTTTATCCTTCCTCCTTTCTTATAAGTCATGCATACTTACACAGGCATATCTCTTTAATGATTACTGGGAAGTCATTGGGACAATTAAATCCTTCTTCGAAGCAAATCTTGCTCTTGCTGCACACGTAAGTGTATTTTTCATATTAAAATAGGATTTTCTCATATGTTCTTGGATAATTTATTCATATGTCAATTTCTTGCATCTGATATTTATACTTGCTGGCTCTTATTCAAGGAGCGTAAAAAGTAGACCAGATTTAGGTAGAAGTATCCAATGCAAACAGAGAAGCATTGTGATGGTTAAGCTTGTCCAATTATTTGATAATTTATTTCGCAGGCTAATATATACTTTTGCCACTCCCTTATACAGCTTCAATGTGAATGTGGTATTTGAAAATTATGTATAAATTATTCCATGAACTTTGTGGTTACTAGAACTTGAACCTTGTCAATTCTTTCTTGTACTTAACCACATGCTTGATTTCTAATAATTTGATGTACACCATACAGCCACCTCGCTTCAGCTTTTATAATGCAGGAAAGCCAATGTATACATCACGAAGAAATTTGCCTCCATCAATGGTCGACAACATCAAGGTCAGTGAATTACCCCAATCAAATCTATGTAAAGGTTGCATCCTTGTGGTGCTGTTCTAGATTTTGTTATGGTTATCATGAGTGATCAAGCATATTTCTTCATTTCAACTATTGACTTTGTTTAAAATTGATTTGTAATAAAATGCTTCTTGCAGATTGAGATTTAATTCTCATAGGACTTAATGTATCTGTAAATGAGCATGCGTAGAATTATTACTAAACAACCAAGAATAGTTAATTGTACCTGTAAATGTTATAGACATTTGTTAAACAATATAGTTTATTCATAACTTCAGTGTTGACATGCCATTATTTTTATGGTTAAGATAGTTCTATGATTTTAGTAATTGCCTGATTCCTCAAAGTGCATAGTACATTAATGCATTTAACATTTCTACGCCAAATACTTGTTTACTTTGTATTGTGGAATCTTTTGTGTATGTAAAATTTTTTTTTGGAAAAAGTAATATTTGGAAGATAAAATTAAGGTATAATTTATAATTTCATCTAGGATCTTTAGATAATAAGGACCGACTCTGTTAAGGTTGATACAAGTTATAATATAAAAGTCTCGATTTAACACTTATTTATTTATTTAGGGTGAAATCGCACCTTGAAAATCTGATGGCAGAGCGTGCAAGAAGTCTAGTCGATGGACTTAATTAATTAATTTATTTTTGTGAGTTTGGAAGATTAAAAAAACTCTGTGCGTGTGACGTGTCTAATTTACAAAATGGCGGACTAATTCAGTAATTAATCAACATCTGATTTTAGAAAAAAAAAATCATGGAGTCGATGACCGATTCCATGCATGTAACGTCGAGATTAACTGATCAATTAAAATATTATAAAGGAGAAAAACACATTTAAAAAAAAATTGTCTTTCATCTCTTTGGCCAACCATTCCCTTTACAAAAGTATCATTAAATTGAATTATTAAATGTTGTTATAAATTCTTGGCTTGCCCTTGAGCTCTCCTTTTGTTGTTTTAATCTCTTTATAGAGTTCTAAAACTTTAGAAATTCGTTGTAATTTCAAATTTAAAACATTTCTAGTTTGAGGCAAGAATGTGCCAACATCGATATTTATAAAGCGTCAATAATTGTCTAAATTGAGTTGTTGATGGACAATATTAAGTAGGTGACCATGATTTTTAAGAGTTACTATATATTTTATGAAAAAAAATTTCTCTAAATGAGACATGTAACCGTGAGATACTAGGCTTCTGGACCGCCCGAACATTTTCCGATTTACCCTGGTGGATGGTGGGAAACAGGGGCGTAGCCAAAATTACCTAGGATTGACAGATGCGAGAACCTTAAGAGTTGAAGTATCAAGAATTGTGAGAAAACAAGCAAAATTGAGTAATTAACCATGCTTGTATAAGATTTTCTAGAGGATGAAAAAGAAATAGATTTGGTATCATATATATTTATGTTAAATAAAATTATGAGATATAACTTATATTTGGATACCTAAACTTATGTTGCTCATTACCTGACAAAGCAGTGGTCACCTCACATGCGATCGCTCGCAAAGTGATTGCATGTGAAGCTATTGCTAGTTGCCTCGGGTGTGGTGACTTCACAAGTGGTCGCACACAAAGCAGTTCTTGATCACTTGGCGAGGCAGTGCCAGCCTCACAAGGGCTTTGTCGACCATCTCTCAAGTGGCCAACGTTTGTTGGCTCTTTGTCAGTGACGGAATTAATAGATTAGAGTAAAATTAGAGGAAAGGAAATGATATTGCGGAGAGGAAAAGAGACCTTACTATAACAAATTTAGGATAAAAATATTAAACAAATTAGAATTAATATGTTTATTAATTTATAAATATAATAATTTTTATAAAATTTATCATTTTAATTTGATATTTTATTTTTAAAATTAATTATGTTTAATTTGATGTTTTATCAATTAATAAATTTGTGATTAACAAAAAAAAATAATCAAAACTATTATTTTTTTAGAAAAAATGGAGGTGGGGCTAGAGCCCACCCTAGCCCAAGGGTGGCTCCGCCCCTGGTGGGAATGCCACGTCTCAAGAGCCGCATGTTTGATAAAAATAGATAACATCTCCTCTATACAACAGACAAAATGAATTCTCAATTAATTCAAAGGCCCACATAGCTTACATACTAACCACAGCTAGCACGGCTGGAATCATACAATATAAAAGACATCCATAGTATAAATCACACTAAAATATACCTAACTGCAAACTAATTCAACTTACAACAACAAATACCATAATAAGCTCATCCGAGGCACACAAACACACAATTCACAAACGAAACCACAACACAAGTCCACAAGACCAAAAGCACAACATGTATATCAAACAAAATACAAAGTACCCAAGAGAAATATGAGATGGAGCAAAATCCTTGACGAGTACGGACTGGTTGTCGGGTCCTCTCCTAGCGACTCCAAATATATCAATCTCAACCTGAAAACCAAAAACATATATAGTGTGATGACTTCGGGAGAACTCAGAGGGTATAGAGATAAATATATGCATGATAATAGAATAGTTATACAAGTTATAAGGAATCAACAGGATACAGTTTCATAGGAGTATCAGAATATGCATAAATGAAATGTTGAATGCATGTACATACCAGAATCAATCCCTCCTATGGGATAATAAGATCATAAGCCCACGTAATCTAGAACTCTCCGCGGGTAACTCATACCATATGCAACGTACCTCCTATATGTGTATGTCAAATATATACAATAATCATAATTCAGTCTAGTGCATCAATCACAAACTGAGGTATGAAGCAACATATGCACATGATGCAACACCACATTTCATTCTTTGTACACACTCTAACTACTGCTACACTAGGTAGCTGTGAGGACTGGATGCTGGGAGCTAAAACTTAGCTCGGAGCTAGTACCAAGCTCTATAACTCCTAAAAACCAAGTATAATTGGTGACCAATCTCAACTACTAAGGAACCAAAGGTCGACTGTTATACAACAATGCAAAGAAGCCAAGCACTAGTGGCTATGAAAATGAGCCAAGCAACATGTGTCATGCAAGTGAAGCCAAGCAACTTGTGACATACAATATGTATAGCCAAGCAACTTGTGACGTCTGGTATAGCTAAGCAACTCATGGCATGCAATATGTATAGCCACGCAACTCGTGGTATTTATTTCAGTGGATTTTAATTAGTGAATATGCCCTTGTGGATCTTGTGAGAATGCCGATGGCATATATATTTTGACTCGGAATTATGTGGTTTTTTTCTTATTATTAATTGCGTGGTTATGGAGTTTTCCTTACTATTATTGTAGTCATGTGGGCTATATTGATGCAGTCTGACTTAATTGTTGTTTTGATGTTGACACTGATTTAAGTTCGGTTGAGTGAGGATTGAGATCAGATAGTTAAGTTCGGATTAAGTGTTCTGGTCAGAGAGGGCTCAGTAGCTCGTTCTCTGGGCCGAGATAGTTCGGAGAGGGCTTGGTAGCTCATTCTCCGGACTTAGGTCGGAGAGGGGTCGGTAGCTCGTTCTCTAGACCGGGTTGAGTCGGAGAGGGCTCGGTAGCTCGTTCTCCGGACTTAGGTCAGAGAGGGCTTGGTAGGTCGTTCTCTGGACCGGGTTGAGTCGGAGAGGGCTCAGTAGCTCGTTCTCCGGACTTTGGTCAGAGAGAGCTCAGTAGCTCGTTCTCTGGACTGGGATGAGTCGGAGAGGGCTCGGTAGCTCGTTCTCCGGACTCTGGTCAGAGATGGCTCGGTAGCTCGTTCTCTCACCAGGATAAGTCAGAGAGGGCTCGGTAGCTCGTTCTCCGGGACCAGACTGAGTCAGAGAAGGCAAGGGAGCCTACTCTCTGGACTCAGGGTTGAAATGATCAGAGCTGGATCGGTCTGAAATCCGGTCAGGGAGTTGGCACAAACTCTCTTGATAGTAGATCGGTCACAAGACCGATCCAGGATGTCTGATCGGTTTGATTGACCAATCCAGAAAGCTTCTGAGGAAACAAAAGGTTTTCTGAACGGTCTGGTGACCGATCAGAAAACATTCGGTGTGGTCATAGAAAGAAATCTGATCGGTCAGAGCGACCGATCAGCGCCAGCCTAGACCGATCAGGAGGTAGCCTGATCGGTCCAACCCCTTCCTGATCGGTCACCTTGACTGATCAGGGAATTCCCTGATCGGTCAAGGTGACCGATCAGGTGATTTGATCTAAAGTTCCATCGGGTTTAGTGATCGGTCTGGTGACCGATCCCCTAGTCTCTGATCGATTAGTGAGATCGATCAGAACATCACTAGATCGATCAGGATAGAGTCTGATTGGTCAGGAGGTTGTCTGATTGGTCAGGGTGACCGATCAACACATCAGAACTTTAATTCAAATTGTTATAAGATTTCTGATTTGCTTCTAATTTGCTTCGCCAATGAATCTGTAAGTGTGCAGATAACACAGAGCTTGGAAAGTCAAATGAAGGAGCAAGAAGAAGAATCCAGGGTGACTTTCACTAGTGCTATTTTGTTTGATATACACTTGCAGGTTTCAATGGCACCTGACGAGTTGAAGCTTCAGCTGAAGAGGATCAATATGCTGAGAGCTCAGAAAGGGGTTAGTGACCTGAAGCTTCAACTGAAGAGGATCAGTAAGCTGAGAGCTCAGAAGAGGTCAGTGGGTGACGACGCCTGTAGGTGTGCAGAAGAGAAGCTTAAGAAGAAGAAATTGGCGAAGCAGAGAAGACAACAAAACGAAACAAGGAACAACAGAGCAAAGTGTTTTGCTGTTGAGTTGAGTTATTGGTGTTGGTGTTCTCTGTATTTTCTTCTTGCTTGAGCTGTTTGCTTCATCTATTGTGTAATCTTCCCTCTCGAGTCTCCTGTGCTTCATTTGATATACGTCTGAGACATCTGTGGAGAGGTTACTCCACCGAGAAGGAGGAAGTTTTTAGCTAGGTTGATTCCGGGGCCTGATCTGCCGACGATCAAGGGATCGCCCACCTCACGTGCACTCCAAGGAGTATGGGCAAGTTATCCCCGAGCCTTGTAAATGCTTGTGTTAGCTTCTGTTTGTATTTCTTTCTATTTTGTTTTCCGCTGCTAACCTAATCGTAGGAAGAAAGAAGTGAGTTTTGGTGGGTGGCTATTCACACCCCCCCTCTCTAGCCATCCCAAGATCCTAACAAGTGGTATCAGAGCCTGGTGCTCTTTCAACCGAATTAACATCCTAAGAGCAAGAAGATGGCTTTGAGAGGAGAAGGTTTCAACACCAACCGTCCACCTTTCTTTGATGGAGCAGATTTCTAGTACTGGAGAAGCAGAATGGAGTACTACCTGAAAACCGACATTGGCATGTGGTTCTCAATCAAGGAGGGATTCACTCCTCTAAAGGATACTGAGGGTAAGGAGCTTGAGTCATCAAGATGGTCAGCATAACAAACCAGAAAAGGAGAGGCAAATGCCAAGGCAGTGGTCACTCTGCAGTATGGGATGACCAAGGATCAACTAATTAAGGTTGATCCCTTCTCAAGTGCCAAAAATTTATGGAACAAGCTCATATAGCTACATGAAGGCACTCGAGACTCCCGGATAGCGAAGAGGGACCTCTTTCTCAACCAAATTCAGAATCTTTCCATGAAAGAAAGTGAGACCATGAGCGAGCTCCATGGTCGGTTCAAACAGATCCTTAACGGCTTGCACTCGATCTATGAGAGGGTCGAGAACCGTGACCTCGTAAGGTATGTACTCAAGTCTTTTCCTAGGAATGCCTTGTGGTCATCCATGGTGGATGCCTACAAGGTATCCAAGGATCTTTCCATTGTAAAATTAGATGATTTCTTTTGTGAAATGGAGCTACGTGAACTTGCTAACAAACGCCCAAAAGAGAAGGGTATTGCTCTTGTTGCAGGGGACAAAGGAAAGACAAAGAAGGAGAAGAAGAAGGAGAAGGAGGTCTCCTCTTCTTCATCTGAATCCGATGAGGACGGGAGCGAGTCTTCATCAACTGAAATGGCGAACATTGTGAGAAGAATGATGAGGAAGAGTCGACGCTACAAGGGGAAAGGTAAAATAAGTGAAAATAATATTGATAAAACTAATGTTACTTGTTATAGATGTAGCAAGAAGGGGCACTATAGAAGTGAGTGTCCAAAACTCAAGAAGAAGAAGGAGAAGGCAAAGAAAAAGAAGACATTAAAGGCCACATGGGATGAGTCCTCATCTAGCTCATCTGGGGAGAAGGAGGAGAAGAGCACCCGCCACGTGGCTCTTATGGCATTAGAAGATTCAAACATAGAGAGTGGTGATGAGTCAAGTGATCCTTCAACCGCGGCTTCATCATCTTCGGATGATGAAGAGGTAATTTCTCCCGAGCTTGATAAGTGTTATAGAACAATTGTTTGCTTGACTACTTGCTCAAAAAATCTAAGGACAAGGTAAAATCCTTAAAATTAGAAGTAGAACAATTGAAAACCTCTAAGGATGATGAAATTGATGATCTCATGTTGAGGTCCTTGAGGATGAGAACAAGGCCTTAAAGAGTGAAGTTGAAAAACTCAAGAATCTTCTTGGAAAAATTTCAAATAGCACTAAGACCTTGGATATGATCCTCAACTCCCAAAGAGCGGTCTACAACAAGACAGGTATAGGTTACCAACCTAAGGAATCTAGTTTTGTGTCATTGATGTCTAGAACCCAATTTAAATCATCAAATGTTTCTAGGGTTCAAGGACTTAGGAAGAAAATGACCAAGGCATGAGTGCCAAAGACTTGCATTGTAGGTGCATTAGGTCCCAAGGTTTGGGTACCTAAATCATTTATCTTTCGTGTTGTGTAGGCATTGGTTGAGGGGGAGCATCTATCAACATGGTTTGTTGATAGTGGGTGCTCCAAATACATGATCGGGATAAATCATTATTCACTACCCTACAAAGTAAAAGTAGAGGTAATGTTTCATTTGGTAACAATGATAGTCTCAAGGTTGTACGAATAGGTGACATTCAAATATCCGAATATCTTAGGATCAAAAATATTCTTCTAGTCAAGGGGATGACCTTCAATCTCCTGAGTGTCAGTCAATTGTGTGATGCGAAATACACAATTGAATTTCACCTAAGTCAGTGTCTGGTTAGACAATATGACACACATGACACAATACTAGTAGGCACAAGAGTAGACAACATTTATCAAGTCTCTTTTAAAAGTGCTACTAATGCCTCTGTTAAGTGTTTCATGTCAAAAGAAGAAGAGTCTTGGCTTTAGCACCGGAGGTTGGCTCACGTGAACATGAAGAACATACGGAAACTAGCCAACAAGGGACTTATACGAGGCTTACCGAGCATCAAGTACGAAAAAGAAAAATTATGTGATGCATGTCAAATGGATAAGCAAATAAAAATGTCTCATAAAGGTAAAAGCGTTGTAAGTACTTCTACTGCTTTAGATTTATTGCATATGGACTTGTTTGATTGCAGTACCATAGTTTCATTGAATGGTAGTAGATATTATTTTGTGATTGTTGATGATTATACTAGATATACATGGACCTATTTTCTAAAACATAAGGACCAAACCTTAGACATTTTTATTGCTTTTTGTAGAAAAACTGAAAATGAAAAATCTACAACAATCAAAATCATTAGGAGTGATCATGGAGGTGAATTTCAAAACCATACGTTTTTAGAATTTTATCAAGAGAAAGGATATAGACATGAGTTCTCTACTCCTAGAACACCACAGCAAAATGGTGTTGTAGAGAGGAAGAACAGAGTCCTACAAGAGGCTGCACGAAGCATGCTTAATGAGTACTCCTTACCGAGCTACTTATGAGCTTAAGCTGTAAACACAGCTTGCTATGAGCAAAATCGAATTCTTATCCATAGGTTTTTAGGGAAGACTCCACATGAACTTTGGTTTGGAAGACCGCCTACAGTTAGACATCTCCGGGTGTTTGGGGTGTAAGGTGTTCATTCTAAACACTAGGGATCATCTTGGAAAGTTCACAGCAAAAGCTGATGAAGGGATACTTGTCGGGTATTCCCTTGTCAGCAAAGCTTACGGAGTCTACAACAAGAAGTCTAAGTTAGTTAAAGAGTCTTCTGATGTTGTATTTGAGGAGATCTCAAAAGTGATTGATCATTCAGGAGATGTAGAAGGAGTTCAATTCAAACTTAGGAGATTAGGATTGGATGAAAGTCCAAGTATTAGAGATGTTGTGGATGAGTCTGATGATGGTGAGCCTAAACTGCATAGAGCTCAGCCTGACCCTGAGTGTGAGCCTGTGTCTAGTGAAACCATCCAAGAAACACCTCCAACACCAAGGCAAACTAGGTTAGCCTCTAGTCATCCCCAAGATCAAATTGTTGGAGATATCCATCATGGGGTTAGAACTAGATCATTCTTTAGGAATGAGGCTAATGAGGTCACCTTGATTTCTGAAATTGAACCTAGAGTAGTTGACGAGACATTACATGATCTCGATTGGATTATTGCTATGCAAGATGAGTTAGGTCAATTTGAGAGAAGCCGAGTTTGAGACTTAGTTCCTAGACCTAAGAAGATCATAATTATTGGAACTAAATGGGTCTTCAAGAACAAATTGAACCATAAGGGAGAAATCGTAAGAAACAAGGTACGCTTAGTGGCCAAGGGCTATAGTCAAGTTGAAGGCCTTGATTACAATGAGACATATGCTCCCGTGGCACGATTGGAGTCCATTCGATTGATGCTTCTTAAATGGTTTCATTAAAGAAGAGGTTTATGTTGAACAACCACCGGGGTTTGAAAATTTCGATTTTCCAAACCACGTGTTTAAGCTAAAGAAGACTCTTTATGGGCTAAAACAAGCACCTCATGCTTGGTATGAGCAGTTGCCAACATTTTTGATTGAAAAAGGCTTCGTGAGAGGTCAAATAAACCCTACACTATTTCTACGTAAAGATGGTGAAAATATTTTTGTAGCCCAAGTATATGTCGATGACATAATTTGTGGCTCCAACAACAAGGACTATTTGAATGACTTCATTGAGCACATGGAGAGTGAGTTCGAGATGAGCCTAGTGGGAGAATTGACTTTTTTCCTTGGACTTGAAATCAAACAAACAAGAGAAGGAATTCATGTGCATCAATCCAAACACACTCAAGAGATGCTCAAGAAATTCAATATGACTGACTCAAAGGAGGTAACCACTCCCATGGTGACTAACACGTGATTAGATAATGATGAGAGTGGGAAGCCAGTTGATTTGACCCAATATAGAAGCATGATAGGTAGTTTGCTATACCTCACAGCGAATCGCTCGGACATTCTTTTTATTGTGGGTATGTGCGCTAGGTACCAAGTATGTGCCCAGGAATCTCATTTAATTACTATTAAGAGAATTTTGAGATACCTTAAGGGAACTATTTGAGTTGGTCTATGGTACCCCCATACAGAGTCTTTTGATTTGATAGGCTATATCGATTCCGACTATGCTGGGTGTAAGTTGGATCGGAAAAGCACAAGTGGGGGTTGTCAATTCTTAGGATCATTTTTGGTGAGTTGGTCAAGTCGGAAGCAACATTGTGTTGCTCTCTCCACGACCGAGGCGGAGTATATTGCCATGGGGGAGAGTGTATCATAATTGTTGTGGATGATACACACCTTAGAGGACTATGAATTATCTTACAAGGGTGTGCAAGTATTATGTGACAACATAAGCACCATAAACCTTACAAAAAATCCAGTCCACCATTCAAGGACCAAACACATTGAAGTGTGTCATCACTTCATTAGAGATCATGTTGCTAGGGGAGATATTGTACTCTAACATGTTGAGTCAAAATCTAATCTAGCGGACATTTTCACCAAACCACTCTCCCAAAGTGAATTTAGCTTTTTAAGGAGGGAGTTGGGGATGTGCTGTGCACAATAAGATCATGGTAAAAACCCTTCATGGTCATTCCTAATTGGTGGGCAACTTGGGGACATCTCACACAAACTATAAGGTCTAACAAAATATTTTTGTATTGCTAGAAATGGGGTGAGATGTTAGGATCAACCAAATTGTTCAAAATGTATCATGCATCCTTTGAACAATGAGGTTGATGAGATAATGATCATTAATTTGACCATGTATGGGGAAACCCAATGCATAATACATGTGTATTTGGTTCCAAAAACATACTTGGGCATTCCAATCAAGTAAAGTTGGTTGGAGCATTGTTGTTGATACAAACTTGATATAAATTTGTTTTGGGATTTTAAATCCATAAAGAAACGACCTTTCACTTGATTCATAGTGTGGAGAAATAAATTTTGGTTAAGGGACTCAAATCATGTTGTCGGTGCAGTCTGACATGGAACGTATCAAAGTTTCAGAAACTTATCTGAAATCTGATCGGTCCACCGACTGATCCAACATATTTTTGTATGGCACAGAATCGCGTGTGATCGGTCCATAGATCGAACATGACTCACCCTGATCAGTCATGGTGACCAATCAAGAATCGATCTGATCGGTCCGCAGACCGATCAAGATACTCCCTGATCGGTCAAGGAGACCGATCAGAACTATTTCTGACTATGTGTCTGATGGCATTATGCTATACTTGTTTTGGTGTTTATTTCAGTCATTAGCTATATTTTGCTTTTACGCATTACTTAGTGTCATATGACACATATACGTATTTTGCCATAATATATTTCTGTTATATGCCTTTCATATGTCATTCAAATCTTACTTTTTGTTTCTTTTGGTTTTGGGGAGAGACCCTTGTGTTAAGGGGGATATTTTGAAGTTAATAACCAGTCTACACCCTTCTCGGTGTTTGAGAAAGGGGGAGAGGATGGTTAGTTAAGTTTACGATGTGCTTTCTTTACCTATTAACGAACTTAACTATTGTAGGGGGAGGATTCTGATTCCCTTGCAATAATAAGCATGACTCTTATTTTCACCTAATACCTATATAAACTTAAATCATGTTGTCAAACAATAAAAAGGGGAAGATTGTTGATACAGTCTGACCTAATTGTTGTTTTGATTTTGACACTGATTTAAGTTCGGTTGAGTGAGGATTGAGATCAGATAGTTAAGTTTGGATTAAGTGTTCTGGTCAGAGAAGGCTCGATTGCTCGTTCTCTAGACCGAGATGGTTCGGAAAGGGCTCGGTAGCTCGTTCTCCGGACTTAGGTCAAAGAGAGCGCGGTAGCTCGTTCTCTGGACCGGGTTGAGTCAGAGAGGGCTCGGTAGCTCATTCTCTAGACCGGATTGAGTCGGAGAGGGCTCGGTAGCTCATTCTTTGGACTCTGGTCAGAGAGGGCTCGGTAGCTCGTTCTCTGGACCGGGATGAGTCGGAGAGGGCTCGGTAGCTCGTTCTCCGGACTTTGGTCAAAGAGGGCTCGGTAGCCTGTTCTCTGGACCGGGTTGAGTCAGAGAGGGCTCGGTAGCTCGTTCTCTAGACTGGGATGAGTCAGAGAGGGCTCGGTAGCTCGTTCTCTGGATCGGGATAAGTTGGAGAGGGCTCGGTAGCTCGTTCTCCGGGACCAGACTGAGTCAAAGAAGGCAAGGGAGCATGTTCTCCAGACTCAGGGTCGAAATGATCAGAGTTGGATCGGTTTGAAATCCGATCAGGGAGTCGGCACAAAATCTCTTGATAGTAGATCGGTCACAAGACCGATCCAGGATGTCTGATCGGTCTGATTGACTGATCCAGAAAGCTTCTGAGGAAACAGAAGGTTTTCTGAACGGTCTGGTGACCAATCAGAAAACATTCTGTGTGGTCACAGAAAGAAATCTGATCGGTCAATGCGACCGATCAGCACTAGCCTAGACCGATCAGGAGGTAGCCTGATCGGTCCAGCCCCTTCCTGATCGGTCACCTTGACCGATCAGGGAGGTGATTTGATCTAAAGTTCTAGCGGGTTTAGTGATCGGTCTGGTGACCGATCCCCTAGTCTCTGATCGGTTAGTGAGACCGATCAGAACATCACTGGATCGATCAGGATAGAGTCTGATTGGTCAGGAGGTTGTCTGATCGGTCAGGGTGACGGATCAACACCTCAGAACTTTAATTCAAATTGTTGTCAGATTTCTGATTTGCTTCGCTAATGAATCTGTAAGTGTGCAGATAACACAGAGCTTGGAAAGTCAAATGAAGGAGCAAGAAGAAGGGTCCAGGGTGACTTTCGCTGGTGCTATTTTGTTTGATATACACTTGCAGGTTTCAACGACACCTGATGACCTGAAGCTTCAGCTGAAGAGGATCAGTATGCTGAGAGCTCAGAAAGGGGTCAGTGACCTGAAGCTTCAGCTGAAGAGGATCAGTAAGCTGAGAGCTCAGAAGAGGTCAGTGGGTGACGACACCTGTAGGTGTGTAGAAGAGAAGTTTAAGAAGAAGTAGTTGGCGAAGCAGAGAAGACAACAAAATGAAACAAGGAACAACAGAGCAAAGTGTTTTGCTGTTGAGTTGAGTTGTTGGTGTTCTCTGTATTTTCTTCTTGCTTGAGCTGTCTGCTTCATCTGTTGTGTAAGCTTCCCTCTCGGGTCTCCTGTGCTTCATTTGATATACGTCTGAGACATCTATGGAGAGGTTACTCCACCAAAAAGGAGAAAGTTTTTAGCCAGGTTCATTTTGGGCCTGATCTGCCGACGATCAAGAGATCACCCACCTCACGGGCACGCCAAGGAGTTGGGGCAAGTTATCCCCGAACCTTGTAAACGATTGTGTTAGCTTCTGTTTGTATTTCTTTCTGTTTTGTTTTCTGCTGCTAACCTGATCGTAGGAAGAAAGAAGCGAGTTTTGGTGGGTAGCTATTCACACCCCCCTCCCCTCTCTAGCCATCCCAAGATCCTAACAGGCTATGCTATATGTATATGTGTGTTGTGTGTTGGGATATATAAAAGTCTTAGGAGGTGCTTGGTATAAATTTGGCAATGGGAATGGTAATGGGTTTGATTGAGGGGTTTATGGGTTTGGTGATAACCTAGTGGGGGTGGGTTATGAAATCAAGGGTATCATATCCTTATTTTGATTCCGATTCCCGTATACCAAGCATCATCAATGGGAATGAAATATATTTCATTCCAATTCCTATCTTTTAAACCCGCTTACCAAGCGCCCCCTTAGATTATCCACCGTATAGGGAAGATACTGCTCATTTTTTGAGCAAGCATGGACCCTGGGAGCGTGACAGGTTCGCCAGTATGCAACATCACTAGGACAATGACTGATGACCCATCTTAACCGCTAGGGAGTCAAGTGTCGTCAGCATGCAACAACACTAGACTGTGACTGATGACCCATCTCAACCACTAGGGAGCTAAGGATTGCCAGCATACAACAACACAACACGATGACTAACAGTCTGTTTGAACCACCAGGGAGCTAAGGTCGCCAGCATGCAACAATACAAGGGTGTTATATGCTACTAACACCCCATCACTAACCAGATCGTCAACCATACAACGGTATGAAATGTACAGGTCAACACATGTATCACGACCTATCTCTCATACAACTAGGTATGCAAATGAGGTATATCTAGTAGTCAACCAATGCAGGTATAACTTGTCAATCACTCCTATATACACGCTCACACGTGTGTACCCTAATGCATATGCCCCCAACTAGATCATATGATAAATATGTATCAAACACATATCATGACTTATCAACCATGCAACTAGGCATGCATGCAACTAAATGTCAGGTAGGGTATATCTAGTGATCAACTAAATATCATGTACACCATGACATATAATCACTCCTATGCACACGAACACACGTGTGTACTCTACAGAGTAAGAGTATCAAAGGTGAGATTGTATTGACATAAAACTGAATATCTCAAAGGTCAAACTACCAAGTGTCAAGCAGGAAGTCAAACAAGAGCAGATATAAGATAATGTAACATACTGCAATCCAAACAACCATACATAAGGTAAAGCAGTACTACAAAAACAAGCAAGAAGTACCCGCCTCTAGAGTGAAGTCCGTGCGAAGAGAACCTCCTCACGGCGAAGCGTCGATAGCTACTTATATGCCAAATAGCTAAGTATAACATAACCTAATCCCAAGTCAAAACCAAGCTAAACACCTACACAATAATAAGATCAAATTCAAGATCAATGTGTAGAACAATCCAACCCAAGTCAAACTTCCCAAATGAAGCCCACGACACAATTCTAAAACCACATTGAGATTCAAACATCCAACCACAAAACCCCTCTTCCTCTAATAGCTTATGGCACAAGGAGGAGGAAATGAACCATCTCCAACCAAAAATCCTAACTTAGAATAGGAAGTCTATGTAGTGATCCACTCCAAAACATAATATTGATCATCATGAGAGGAAATAAAGAATACATCTACAAGTACCTAGATCAAAACCCTAAGAAAGATCTCATGGTAGAAAACTCCAAACACAACAAAACAATCAACCAACCTTCATTAGAATTCCACAGCTCACAACATAAACACCTCAAGATCCCCCAAAAAAAAACATGGCCAATAACTAATCTATGGCAAGGTAAGTTATGTATTCCATTCACAACAATAGTGTAACGACCCGCCTTCTGGTACTATGACTTTAAGGCGGATCGCTACTACTAACTGACTGACTAACTGACTAACTGACTACTGAACATTGTATTTCAGATGCTAAACCTGGGAGAATTTAAAAATTCTTATTTTGCTATTTACTGAACTAACAATTTATAATCATGTTGAAAGTACTAACTAGCCAAAATAAAATAAAAACTTTAATTTTATTAGCTTGACAAGATTTGATCCCCCAACCTCAACCTGCATGACTAAAGCACTAACCAGCAACTCTACATCACATTCTGTTTTAAACTGGCACCAGTCGACTGCCCGAGGCGACAGAAACTTTCTGTGCCATTTTTCTGCTGGTCCCAGTCGACTGGTAACTGTCGCAGTCGACTGGTAGTTCTGAAATCTGAAAATTCAAATTCCAGAAACGTGCCAAGGTCAACCTACTTTGTACCAAAAACACCACAAACTCATATTTGAGCTTACTAATAGGTATACAATGATTCTAAGCCATATTCTACATGTTTTCATGACATTAAAGCATACTTTAACCATTTCTAAGCATGAATTTAGAAACATGAACTTTGTATCAACTTGCTACTAAAACTAGGTATTGTTTCGGTCTAGATGCATTAATAGTAGCACTATAATATCAGAAATGGTTCCATGGCCTTAAACCATTCATTTTACTACTAATTAACATGCACTTGGAATGTATCACCTAACATATCACATGTAGAAGCTAACAACATGTCAAAGTATAACTAGAAACATGCACTTGAATGTATCACTCAACATGACAAAGGTACTTAAGATGCGGAAAATAGTAAACATGACAAGGAACTAATTCATTTAACATTCTTAATAACATGTCCTCTTAATGCAAGTTCCCAAGGTTCTTTCATTTCAAGTTTCCACCATCACACACTCCACATCATTCCTGACGCTTTCGCTACTCCATTTTTCCTTTGCCCTTATCTGCAGTATAAGGAAAATGAAACTATAAGCATAAAGCTTAGTAAGTACCATCCTACTCACAAAACAATGCATATTTCAAAATTCATACTTTTAGAAACATATGTAGGAAAAACATATCATGCTTGTCATTCATTCTTGCTGAAACATATAATCTAAACAAATATCATGGCATAATCATCATACTAAGCACATGAACTAATCACATTCATCTAACTAAATTCACATAGCATTCATAGAATCTGACTGAACTAGGCATGATCTTAAAACTGTTTTCACTTAAAGCTATTACTGAACTTTTGAAACTTATACATATAATAAGTGAAAATAATAATCATGCTGCTGTGGGCCCGGCAATGTGCTGCTAATGCGCGCATCCCTAAATAGATCCGAGGTAGCTAATCTCGAACCCATTAGGGTACTACTACTAGGCAAACTAGGAGCCTAGGGGCAACTAGGAGCCCACCCATGGGCTAACTAGAGTCCAAGCACATGCCATAAAAGTAAATTACTTTCATAAATATCCTTTTCTTTAACCTTGCATCTACTAGGCGATCTAGAGCCTAGGGGCGATCTAGGAGCCCACCCAATGGACGAACTGGGGTCCATAAACATAAAGCAAGGGTAGTTAACTTCATAACATGCTAAAACTCATATTAGAGCTTCTTAACATTTTCTCGAGCACCTTGCGTGCCTAAAAACTCCCCTTTTTCATTTAAGGACACTTCCTAGGCACTCGATAGTGCGTCTAAACCCCAAACTAAAGGGGGAAGCACGTCCAGCCCATCTAGTGGTGCCCTTAAAGTCGGTAGAGAGAGTAAATCTGCACATATGGGCATGAAATTGCAATTAGATAAACTAGGACAATCAATCATATAAACGAAGCTACTTATACCGCATGTGAGGGATACTTACATCCTACGCTTGTTCTTACAACTCTAGGGCGTAGGGTTTAGGGAGAGGGAAGGTCCTTGGAGTCTCGGAGAGGTTCTAGCGACGAACTACTCCTTGAGATGATCCCCTAGCGCGTCCTCCTTCTTGAAACCGCCCAACACAAGCCCTTGGACCTCTTCCTTAGTTTGCCATGAGTGAGGGAGAGAAAGACTCGGGAGAGGGAGAGGAGAAATCACCCAAGAGACGAGAGGGTTCGGCGGTGACAAGTGAGGAAAAGTTTCAATAAAAAAAACCCTTAAGTTCCCTTTTATATTTATGGAAAAATTTAACTAACTTCACCTTACATATCTTTCCCTCTAGTTTATTTCAACTATAACAAACTCATCTCACTTGGTAAGCCTATTCTTTCCTCAGGATAAAGGTCTAGGGATCAAACCTCACTTAAATTTTTTTACCGTGCATTTTTTTTTATTCATGTTTGCCTTATTTGTCCATGGAAAAATTCTATAAAAATATCCATAAATTCAGAATTAATTCTAGGATATTTCTAAAATTTGTTTTGAGAATTTTCGGGTGTTACAAATAGAGAGCAAACTAGCATCAAATAATCTGAGGAGAACACCCAACAGAAACAAATCTTACCGGTGACTCACGCGCAAGACTCCCTTGTCCCAAATCTGCCCTTGAGGAAGAAGGTTCAGCATATCAGTGATCATGCGATCGACAAGAGGGGATAAATTGCCCCTGCAAATAAAAACCTATCTTTTATTCTTGCTCAACAAAGATAACAATTTGTTTACAATAATAATAATAATATAAAAATAAACTAAACAAAAATGGAAAAGAGGCACAACCAATTTACTTGGTTTGTAATCAGGAAAGTTGCTAATCTAAAGCAAAATGAAGCTCGATTCTCCTGAATAACTCCTTTGGGCGAAGAAGCCTCTTACACACTTGTAGAACTCAGAAAGATAGAAAAACTAAGAAGAATTCATTTACAGTGCAATGAATATTTGGAACTGAACTCTAGGGGTTTATTTATAGCTTTGGTCAAGTGTATCTGAATGCTGACGTCGCCTTACTTGGGCGTCCGAGAGGTTAGGGGTGCCGGACATGTGGCTTGAGAGTTAACTCCTTTACAATATTCACAAACGACTAGCTGATAGATAAAACATGGTTCTCGGGCGCTTGCATGCACTGGGATGCCCTAGAACATGGGCGCCCGAGTGCATAAGGCCGCCCTCATTCACCGACGCCCGAGTGACTTTTGATCAGCCTTTTGTTGACTAGTCTCCAACGGGCCCTTTTGGGTGATTTTTGGGCCTTCTAGAGTTGGGCTAACCCGAACCCTCCTCCGACCTTCTCCTCGAATGTGCATCCGCCCGACTTCTAGTCCCTCAGATGTCGCGTGCGTCCTTCTCTCTCCACTGGCGTACTCTTCCACAGACCTCTGCGTCTCTCGGATGTACCGAGCTCATCGGCTCACTTCCCGTGTCATCCTTCTCGACCGCTGCATTTTCCGCTCGAGTTTCTGCGCTCCTACGCTCTTGCACACTTAAACAAAGGGATCAAATACAACATGACCTAACTTAACTCAGTTGACTATATATATCAAAACTTATCTGGGGTACTTACAATCTCTCTCTTTTTGATGTGCATCAACCCGAGTTAAATTAGGGTAAAAGAAAAACATAACAAATACAAGAATAATATTTGATAATGTAAGCACAAAAAGAATTTAAAATTAAGCCTCCCCCAAACTTAATTCTATTTCTCCTCCTTTAATCATATCAAAAATGTAAACATGTTAAGGGTAATATTAACACTAATAAAGACTTACAAAAATTTATAGAAAATTATTTTAATATCCAAAATTTTTAAAAATTTTTGAGTACATGTCTAAGATAATAATTGATTTTCAGAAAATCTAATTATCAGAATTTGGTCGAAAATTATTTTTAAAATTTAAAGCCCAATTTTTTAAAATAATTTTCAATAATTTATTTTGACTCGAAAATTACTCAAATTTTTATCCAAATTAGAATTATGATAGACTCATCTCTGGAAAAATTGTTAAAGTGAAATAAATTTTTTAACTTTATGAAAATAATTTTGAAACTCGAGTTAATACATTTAAAATAGATAATTTTAAAATTTGATTTCAACTTCAAATAAATTAAAAAAATTTCATAACGGTTCAAAACAGAATCCAAATAGTGTGAAAAATCAGATTTTATGAAATTTAATTTTTTTAACGATTTTTAAAAATAAAAAAAATCTATTTTAGATTAAAAAAATCATAATAAATCTATTTAACTATTAATAATTTCAAAAAAAAAATTGTAGATAATACACAGTAGATGCTATCATCAAAAAAATATTAAACTAATTTTTCTATAACAATTATCTCTTAAAAAAAATTAACAAGATTACAAATAAAGCATTAAAAACATTGACAAAGAAATAATAAATAACATCGATAACAATTCAATACAGATTTTGCGACCCAAAATAAATTATTACCAACAGGATTAATGAAAAATCTAAATGGAATGTAAGTCCTAGAAATTATTATAATTTGTCCCTTGTTATATATAAAATACTAATTTAGTCCTCTAGTATATCTAATTTTATTACTAGAAACTCTTGAGCATGCATGATTTTTTAACACTTCACTTTCCTCCTTTAGCTTTTCATTTTCATGTTTCAATTTGTGATACATTTCTAAAGCAGAAATTAATTTTTTTTTTCAAATTTATATTTTTTTTGTTTTTAATTTACATGGGAATTTTGTCATTTTATTAATTCTGGAATATAATTGATCAAGATGTAAAAGACATACCTCACCATATCCTTTTTGAAGATGGAAGCTCCCCTTTCATCGATGCTTCTTTTTGAAGTCTCTCCCCCTTTATCGAGGCTCATCTCGGACAAACTTTCACTATCATCTGGTAGGTACTCGACCTTTAGTGTCAGTCCATTAACATCGTCGGTGTTAGATACTTTTGAAGATTAGTCAGTGTCTGTTGAGGAGTCGGATTGTACTTCCTTCGATTCTTCATGGAGTTACAGCACTTTATGCCAGAGGTCTTTAACGGAATTGTATATTTTGATTCTTTTGATTTCCTCGGCTGGTAGTACACTCAGAAGGTGGAATTCAATCTTACCGTTTGTCCTAAATTCGTCGCATTGCTTTCCGGTCCAGAGGTGCACTTCGAGTTCATTTCCGTTCTTATCCCTAGGTATTTCAAAACCAAATTTCATTATTAGTAACATAGTAAAGTTTATTTTGAAAAATACCTCCATTTTGAGTTTCCAAAATTCAAACTCTCCCTCGAGCTTAGGTGGGTAGATAACCGATCCGACTATTTTGTAAGTTGCTTCAGATGGTGGTTAATCCTTCTAAAGCAACCTGGCATTGATACCACTTGTCAGTGATCGTGTGGTCGGTAAGAGGTGAGTGAATTTCCCTTACAAATAAAAATCTATCTTTTGTTCTTGTTCAACAAAGATAATGATTAGTTCACAATAATAATAATAACATAAAAAATGAACTAAACAGAAATGAAAAAGAGGCACAACTAATTTACTTAGTTTGCAACCAGGAAGGTTGCTAATCCAAGACAAAATGAAGCTTGATTCTTCTAAATAACTCCTTGGAGCGGAGAAGCCTCTTACACACTTGTAGAACTTAGAAAGACAAAAAAACTAAGAAGAATTCATTTACAATGCAATGAATATTTGGAACTGAGCACTAGGGGTCTATTTATAGCCCCGGTCAAGTCTATCCGAATGCTAACGTGGCCCTACTCGGGCACCCGAGAGGTTAAGAGTGCCTGACATCTGGTTTAAGAGTTATCTCCTTCTCAACATTCGTAAACGGCTAACTGGCAAATAAAACATGGTTCTCGGGCGCCTGTATGCACTGGGACGCTCGGGAATAGAGGCGCCGGAGTGCATAGGGGCACCCTTATTCACGGGCGCTCGAGTGCTCTCGGGCGCCCTATACTTACTAAACCTTGAGCATTTAGCCCCTTTAAGGTTTGGGTTAAAAACGATTGAACCCTCTCAAAATTTGGTGTTAACACCACAACACTCTTATACCTCATCCAAATGGTCCGGGAATCATAAATCAATTACCGACAAATTTTCTGAATTTTTTTTAATTTTCTTATCCGAATTTTGTTTATTGTATTTAACAGAAAAATTTATATGGAGCTGAGTCAATCATCCCAGATTTATTTGTTATTTAGTTCATCATGTTTTTTCATGATTTTTAATACTGTTTTATTTATTATATTTGAATGTTTATTTTTCATTATTAATGATTTTTTAAAAGAGCTAATAAATTTACTTAAAAGGGTGCCTCACAATAAAAGAAACGGGTTGAGAATTTAAAAGGACATTATTCATGTTGTCCCGCCAAATCTCCATTAGCTTGTTGTGTACTTAATTTTATCTACATGTTAATTGATTTGAACGTGCCTCCGAGGTTTATAATGCATCATAAGGATAATTAATCATTTTTAATTTATTCGTAATTTGATATTTAGTTATGATATATTTTATAAAAAAATTTCTAAACGAGAAACGTAATCGTGAAATATTAAACTTCTGATCGTCTAGTGCGAACGCTTTCTAAGTTATCTTGATAGAAAATAGAAAATTTTGTAAAGCCGAGTTAGTTGTCCCCAATTCGATAATATATTAATTATTTTTTAATTAATTTGAATGTGAATCAATTGGATTGATCTGCACTAGTGTTTTAATTTTTTATATAGAGAAAAAACTAAAAGTAAGAGTTTTTCGTGCATTGATCATGAAGATTAGAACTCCCTTTTGCCATTCAACGTTTGACATTCTATAGGATTATTAAAATTAAATGATCATGCGGTCTGGATCCAAATTTAACAAAATTAATTTGTCCCCCTTCCGAATATTAATTATAACATCCGAATTAATAATTCATAATTTATCATCCGTGTTAACTAAACAGGTTGATAAGATACTAAAGGGGCACTTGGTAAGCGGGTTTTGAAGGCGGGAATGAAAATGAAATCTATTTCATTCTCATTTATGATGCTTGATATACGGGAATCGGAATCAAAATATGGATATGATATCCTTGATTTGATAACCCAACCTTCACTAGGTTATCACTAAATTCATAAACTCCTCAATCAAAATTCATTATCATTTCTATTACCGAATATATATCAAGTACCCTCTAATATCAAGCAAATCGGCCATTGTTTCTCTCCTCTTTGCTGGGAAACGAATTCAATGTTGGTGCTCACCGACTCTCTTGTCCATGTCCCTGCTTTTCATGTTGGCGGGAAGGAAGCCCGCGCTGGCTACGACGCCGGCCATGGAGGACCGAGGCCAAGTTCTGCGGGGACGGCCGCAACATCACCTATCCCTTCTGGCCCGCTCGAAGGCTAGCAGCAATCCTGCTGTGGCTACTCCTCCTTCAGGGTCACCTGCAAGAACAACATGCACCACCACCCTGTGGCGACCTTCATAGACTGAGAGTTTTACGTCGTCGACATCTTCTACCACAACCGATGTATCGCTCATCCTCACTTCTGTCGAGTTCCTCGATCAGCAGTGCCCGTTGCCCTACGCCAACCTCACCACCAATACTAATTTCTACCCGCTCATCGTCAGCCCCCTCAACACGGAGGTCTACTTCCTGCTCAATTGCTTCGATGATCGTAACTTCACGAGGCATGAGGTAAGTCGGATCGATTGCCAGCCTGGTGCCTACTTCGGCGGGGAGTATGACAGATCTAGCAGCCAGCAAGATTTTGCTGACGCCGGTTGTACACTGTATTTCGAGCCGGTGCACACCTTTTCTCGGGGTAGCAACTTCAACGAGAGTTTGGGCAAAGGTTTGTTGCTCAGCTGGTCGGCGGTCGACTGCGAGCCGTGCTTGGAGAGCGGCGGGAGGTGTGGCTTCAATGAAACTACCTCGACATTTATGTGTATTGCGCCGATGGAGTTCATGCCAATAATTGTGGTCAGCAGAAATCCATGAAACAAATCTAGCAATATTTTAGCAAGGCAGTGATGTAGCACGATTTAATCATCTACCTTGTTTTATCCCTGCAGAATCGTCAATTACTTCAAAGTCGAAGGTGTTGGCGATAACCATTCCGTTGTTGCTGCAGCTATTCTGTGTAATCGTATTCGTGTGGATGAAGAGAAACAGAGCAGCAAATTCTATCATGAACGACTCTGAGGATTCTGATCTTCTGCATAATACTGGAGTAGGTGAGTCTCTCATTCCATTTTATCTCAATACAGTTCAACACAAAAATCCTGATGGAACAATCCCTCTAAATAATTAATGGTCTGATCTTTGTGCCAGATCTAATCAACATAGGGATTCTACCTTCCTACGACTTATCTACAATAAAAACCGTAACAAATGATTTCTCAGATGAAAATAAACTCGGTGAAGGAGGATTTGGTGTTGCTTAACAGGTCAGAGTTCGAATATTGTGGAAAAGACTTTTATCTTTCAAACCACAAATCTGAAATTAGTTATACTATCAGGGTCAGTTACAAGATGGGCAAAAGATTACAGTTAAGAAACTATCAAGATACTCTTCACAAGATCCAAATAAGTTCCAACATGAAATTGCACTAATAACCAAGTTATAACATAAAAATCTTGTTGACTTCTGGGATCGCGTGTTGAAGGAGGGTAGATACCCTTCCGCCTGTCCCATTCGTCGACAACGGCTGACGAATTTTCCGATCGTCGATTGGACACTACCGACTCGAACAAAACTATACCTTGAGGGGTACGGTGAACCCATCGAGATTACCGTAATTACGATTTTGCTGGATTCACCGTCGAATTCGGCGAGATTACAATTGCGATGATTCCAACTAGTTCACCGTTCTTTCAGGACATCATTTGATTTGGGACGACGATAAAAAACCATCGATAATGTCCGATCGACAATCGGACGATTCGCCGACCATCGCCGATGAGTGTGAGATAGGCGAGACAGGGTAGAGGATCTCGTCTGGTGTTGAAGGAGATGAAATACATGGAAAACAAAAGCTTAGACACCTTCATTTATGGTCAGTTAAATTCAATTGTCATCATAAATGGATAGACATCGGTGGCAGTGTACTTATCTAATCTTAAGGAAATGTGCCCAGACAAAACTACAAGTTCATTGCTAAATTGGCAAAAAAAAAAAAGTCTGGAAATAATAATTGGGATTGCTAGTGGACTCCTATACTTGCATCAAGACTCTCTGTTGAGGGTCATCCATCTTTATCTTAAGCCGAGTAATATCCCCTATGACATTTCAAAGATATTTGAAAGTGATGGAGCTCTTGAGAATGCAACTACTAGGCCAATTGGAACAATATAAATATAAGGATGAGAATGCAACTACTAGGTCAATTGGAATTGATCCTGTCGATAAACGAAGATCGGTTTTCACTCGGGTGACTCAGTCTGACTAAGACGACCTGGTCTGCTGTAGCTCGGGGGCTCGGGCTCGGGTGGGGAACACAAAGTGGAGTTGAGGTTGCAAAGTGGCAGCGATCCTTTCTTTGGAGCCCCAAGGGGGGTTTATATAGGAGAGGGAAAGCTCTCTGCCCTGTCAGAGCTGTCATGTCTCATTAAGGAATGGTCAATTGACAGACTGAGCCCGTGTCAGCTTTATCAGCCCTGTGAGACTGCCACAGCCGCCTGACACTCTGTCTACACTGCCTCTCCTGATTCCCATTAATCATTCGGCGGCTCTGTCAGACGGCTCTGTCAGGTGATGATGACGTCAAAGGTCTGCTACATCCTTACAGCAGAGGCGACCTATAATTATTTAGTCGGCTCATTATAACTCACAGGCTGATTCGGTCGGGTAAGCTTGGATCCTAGGCCTCCGCTCATGGGGCAACCTCGGGGCGTTCGGCTAAAGACACCCGACCTTGAGTGACCGACCCCGAACGACCGACCTCGGGTGACGAACTCCGAGTGGCCGACCTCGAGCGGTTGACCTCGTGTGACTGACCCCGAGCGGCCGACCGACCTGGGGTGACCGACCCTATCCGGTCGACCTCAGGTGACTGATCATGAGTGGCCGACCTCGGGTGACCGATCCCGAGTGGCCGACTGACCTCGGGTGACCGACCCTGAGTGGCCGACCTCGAGTGTCCGACCCCGAGCGGTCGACCTCGGGTGATTGATCCTGAGTGGCTGACCGACCTCGGGTGACCGACCCCGAGTGGCCGACCTCGGGTGGCCGATCCTGAGTGGTCGACCGACCTCGGGTGATCGACCCCGAGTGGCCGACCTTGGATGACCGACCCCGAGTATCTGAACTTCACCCAGGATCTGAGCTAAGATGACCTCTTCTCTTCCCGCTAAGAATCAGGCCCGACCCATGAGGCCGAGGACAACCCGGCCTGCCTTTCCTCAATCCGAGCCACACTCAATCGAACCCGACGGGCCTCCGATTCTCCTCAAAAAACCACTCGCCCGGATCACAAGCCTCCCCTTCAAGTCTAGTCGAAGGAGGCGAGTAGTCCGACTGACTAGGCTCCTGGCCCGGTCGGCCAAACTATTCTTCACATTCCCGAGCGTCGCCTCATACTCCCAATCTTCATCTTTAAATGTCAAATCTTCAGTCAAATCATTAATTAATACGAGGCCACGTGTTACCTCCCGACTGGGAGCTTCTGGCACCGAGATGTCATCGGTATGGCTCGTGCGACATCAGAGCGAAGTTTCACGACCTCGGGAAATGGCGAGAGATGGGCGGCCCAGATTCGAGCCCGCCTTTTTCTCTATCTACATCCGACGGTCCTCCTTGCTTGGGTCGTGGTATAAATATCCCCCTCCCTTCATTTTCCCCTTTCTTCACCTTTTCTCCTGCTTTTTCCTCCGCTCTCGTCCGACCTCCGCTGCCCGACCTCCGTGTTCTCCGGTGATCAGTGTTTCCGGCGAACCTAATCCCTAGGTACTCCTCTCCTCTTCTGAGTCTTTTCCTTGTATTTCCTGACCCCATCTTGATGGCCGAGTCATCTTCCCCGGCTGAAGCGTGGTACTTGACCTCCCGTGCGTCCCTAACCCTAGGTCACCTAGAGACCCTTTGCATAGACTATCAAATCCCCAAGGACCACTCACTGGCCCTTCCCAATCGTCGGGACCGACCCCACCAGCCTCCCTTGGGTTACTTCACCATTTTCTCAGACCAATTACTAGCCGGGTTGCGTTTTCCTCTCCACCCATTCTTCCGCGAGGTCTGTCGATACTTTCAAGTATCTTTGTCTCAACTAGCACCCAACTCGATTAAGATCCTGCGTGGAACAGTGATCCTCTTCACAGCCAACGAGGTTCCCCTTGAGCCCCGAGTGTTCAATTATTTTTATTACCTCAAAAAACAAGAGCCCGGGAACTTCTATTTCCAGGCTTGAATCAAGTCGGCCTTCTTGGAGAAGGTCCCTTCTTCCAACAAAGGTTGGAAATCCCATTTCTTTTATATTAAGTCTGCCCCACCCCCGACCTGGCCCACTGAGTGGGTAGAAGACCTTCCTACCCAACCTCCTGCGCCCAAGAATCTTCGTTCAAAGCTAGGCTATCAATTTGCTTTCTCTAAGCTCGGGGGAACCCGCTACCATGCGGGCAAGCTGCTGATCGAGGGCATGTTATATCTTTTTCAGCTGAGTCAGATTCCAGCAGAGTTACCCGGCACCCTTGGTAAATTCCTACTCGGTTCATAAGCTTATTAATGTTAACTAAGACTTTCTCCATGTTGCAGCTGAAACCATGTACGGCGCCCGGGTCACCGATGTATTGGCTTTGGAGGAAGAAGCCTTGGAGGCTTTAGCCGCAAAGCTGGCGGCCAACCGAGCGGTGCCGCCAGTAAACGTCGCTCCCGCTCCCGCACGACCCGAGGTCGAGGGAGATGATTCGGGAGCCGACCTCCCGGTCGAGGATCCGGACGCGGTTCCCCAGGTCGTAGATGAAGGGTCAGCCGGACCAGCAGAAGAGGAAGAAGTGGAGCAGCTGGCTTCCGAGAGCTTAGTACGGAAGCGTCCCCGGGTGGCTGTCTCCTTGGGTACATCTTCGACCCCAGGAGTAGCTTCAGGAAACCAGCCTGCGTCGACCCCTCGTTCTGCCCGCGGCTTGCCTGGCACTCGGGCCTTGGTTTTCAGCTCGGCTCCCCCTCGACCAAGAGCCCGGGACTCGGCGCCGATCGTGCCTCGCTCGGGGGCCTCGACTTCGGGCACTGCTCCTTCTCTCATGGCCCCCGAGACAGATGCCATTGGTGCCGATGCCGTGGAGGCTCTCCTTTCGATGCACTCACCTCCCCGATCCATGGTGGACATCCAGCTTCCCTCGGCGACCACGATGACCCAGATAGTTCAACCTCAGCCGATCACCCTGGATGGTCGACTGGTCGCCAGCTGGGATCAAGGTCGGGCTCTGACCACAGAGAAGAACCCCATGAGTTTAGCCGATAGCTTTTTCATGGAGGCAACTCAGGTGTTGGTGCAGGCAGCACCTAAGTCAAACCTGAGTTTTGATAATGGCAAAGGGTTCAAGAGTTAAGAGGTTATTGTTATCTAATGTGCTCATTAAGTGTGCAGGAAACAAAGTCCTAGCGAAGGGCTACTAGGCACCTGGCGAAGGACTGCCAAGAAACAAAGTCCTAGCGAAGGGCTGCTAGGCACCTGGTGAAGGACTGCCAGGAAACAAAGTCCTAGCGAAGGGGTGCTAGGCACCTGGCGAAGGACTGCCAGGAATTGAAGACCCGGCGAAGGGCTGCTGGGCAAAAGTCCAACCGGAGGAGCCGGTTGGCAAAAGGTAAACTCTCCTGAGAGGAGTAGGTGAGGGCGCGTTCCCCATCGAGGGAACAGTAGGTGTCGGTTCGACCTAGGGTTCCATATTGGAAACCCGAAGTCAGAACCAAGACAGCTAAGGTTGTATAAACCTAACATTTCTTGCCTTGTTTGTTGTGGAACTGACCTTGGATGCAGGGACCAAAGGAACGTGTTTCTGCAGCTCAGAACGCCCCAAAGGAGAGGGGCAGCAGCTGGGCTAGGCGCCCGAGAGGTCCTGGGCGCCCAAGGTCAAAGCCAAACGAGCAGTTAACAAGAATTGCTTCGGAAGCTCACTGGGCCGGGCACCCTCAAGCTCCCGGGCGCCCTGATGGTCCCGGGCGCCCTGGATGCCTCAGGCGCCCTGGGTCCAAGCCAACCAAGTAATCGAAGCGAATTCAGCCGAGAAGCCAGCATACCAAGTCAACCGGGGCACCCCCAGTGTCCCGGGCGCCCCCGTCAGCTCCAAGCCAGATCCTGGAGGGATAAGGGCTGACCGAGTTTCGGATAGGGGTTTACGGATCCAGAGGCACGTGGAGGGCGCCCCCATCGTCCCGGGCGCCCCCAGGTGGACTATAAAAGGGGCTCACCCCCAAGGCTTCATAACACACTTTTCCAACGCCCCAACGCTCTTCGCTCAAGCGCTCTGCTCCAGAAACTTTTGATCTCGAGGTTTAGCGCCGACGACGACCCTCCGCACCGAATTACAATACACACCGGGAGTCGGCAACGAAGAGTTAAATTGTTCTCTTTACTGCACTACTACTGTACAAATCTCTGTAAAACTTTGCGCGTTATAGAATTGCCCACAGTAAACGGTCAAGGACCGTAAGCCTTGGAGTAGGAGTCGACCGCGACTCCGAACCAAGTAAAAACGCTTGTGTTCCTTGTATGTGTTTTTAATTTCCGCTGCGTATTCTCTTAAAGTTTTATCCGGAACATTTTCACGATATTCACCCCCCCCTCTCTATCGTGTTTTTTCGATCCAACATCAGGTACTCCTTCCTTTTTCTCAATTGTTTCTACTTCTATGTATACTCATAACCTGCTTATCATGATGTAGCACTGGGTGGCGAGCCAATCGGTCGCCCAGGCTTTGGTCACAAACATTCAGGAACGAAGAGAGGCCGAGATGAGAGTGAAGGAGTTGGAGGTCAAACTAGCCCACTGCACCATTCCCCTGGGTGACGAGGGTCTGGATCACCTGCGCTCAGAAATAACTGCTTTAAGGTTACAGTTATCAGAAGCAGACGCCAAGTCAGAAGAAGAACACCACGCGATGGTCGGCACTCTCATGGAGATAGACCGCTTATCCAATCGGCTAACCCATGTAGAGGCCGAAAAGAAAACTATTCAGAATCGCCACACCCGAGCTCGTTTCGACTTGGACAAGAAAGCCACAGAAGCCAAGGGTCTCCAGCAGCAACTGAAGGAGTCTGCTACAGCTCACCACCAGACCCAGTTTGCTTTAAAAAAACAAAGAGACGGAGCTGGCGACTCAGCAAGAGGCCTTCCAAGCTCTTGAGGCTCAACTGGTGAGCAAGGAGAAGCAGTTGGCGGCTCGAGAGGCTATTGTTCAGGAAAAGGATGCTGAGATTGCCCGATTAAAGAAGAAGCTAGAAGACTATCGGTCGGGTGAGCCAGCGCGGATCGAAGCAGCCCGCTTGTCTTACATTCGGTCCGACCCTTTCCTCGATCAGGCGGCAGCACGCACCGGCAGCATGATCATGTTTGGCGTGAGGGGCACCATTCAACAACTAACAGTGGTCGAACATCTCCCAGCAGATCTTCCTCCCAACACCGTGAAGCCCACTCGGATCAGAGCAACGATCCCAGAAGATGCCTTCCCCCCATTCACTTAAGTTAGGTTTGGATCCTTCCTTGCTTTTCTATGACTCGGCCTTAAGGCCTTAAAATTTTTGTAATGATCTTGTCTTGTCTGACTCGGTTCCTGGGGGCCAATTTTGTAATGGCCACGCGCCTTGCTCTAGTTCTGTCGACTCTTTACTCTTCTTGTCGTATTACTTTGCTCGGTTGTTTACGATGCATGAGATTTTTACTAAGTATTGTTTATTCAGCATATCCGACTTATTCATTGAAAATTGCCGCTTCAAGCCACGCAGCCAATTTCGCTAAGTGTTGATCACTCGGGACACCTGAGCTATTCGCTTAAGGTTGATCCTTTAGGTCGGGCAACTAGTCAAGTCACGCCCGAGAGACCGACTCGGAGTCGTTCGCCTGATTTGGTCACAACTCTAAATCAATGACTTTACTCGGCCCAGCTGGAATTCCGATGTGAGGCTTTCATCAAGTCAAGCCGAGATCTGGATTTGACCTCACCTTTTTGTTCGGCTTGCCCCCGACTCGACTCTATGACTCAATTGAGTCGGCATTTGTCTTTGGGCGGGGTCGGTACCCTGCCTTGGTGCTTTCGCATGGTTGGGTCGATACTCGGGTTATGTTGCTTGGTTAGGTCGGCACCCGGACTGGGCGATGTTGCTCGGTCGGGTCGGTACCCAGACTCGGCGATGTTGCTCGGTCGGGTCGGTACCCGGACTCGGCGATGTTGCTCGGTCGGGTCGGCACCCGGACTCGGCGATGTTGTTCGGTCGGGTCGGTACCCGGACTCGGCGATGTTGCTTGGTCGGGTCGGTACCCGGATTCGGCGATGTTGTTCGGTCGGGTCAGTACTCGGACTCGCCGATGTTGTTCGGTCGGGTCGGTACCCGGTCTCGGCGATGTTGTTCGGTCGGGTCGGTACCGGGACTCGGCGATGTTGTTCGGTCGGGTCGGTACCTGGACTCAGCGATGTTGTTATGTTGGGTCGGCCTTCATGGTGAAACTGAATCAACTTGTTTGTTTGTGTTTCATCACTTTAGCGTCACTTGGCTGACCAGATGCCTAGTCTGCCTGTTTGAACGTGGAAAGCCACACCCAGCCAACAGTTACCACGGGAGCATGCCCATTCATAATTTGCTTGAATAAGAGTCTAGACACTGTCTAGCTTACCCTGACCGAAAGTGGAATGCCACTCACGACCGTGCCCGACCGAACGTGGAACGCCACGCCCGATCGGCGCCGAGCCCGGTGGGTGTGTGGGAGCATGCCCACTTATAACTTACCTTAGCAAGAGTCTGGACACCGCCTGGCTTACCCTGACCGAACATGGAATGTCACGCCCGATCGGGCCCTATCGAACGTGGAACGCCACGCCCGATCGGCGCCAAGTCCGGTGGGTGCGTGGGAGCCAGCCCACTTATAACTTGCTTTAGCAAGAGTCTGGACACCGTCTGGCTTACCATGACCGAACGTGGAATGTCACGCCTGACCGGGCTCGATCGAACGTGGAATGTCACGCCCGATCGGTGCCGAGTCCGGTGGGTGCGTGGGAGCATACCCACTTATAACTTGTTTTAGCAAGAGTCTGAACATCGTCTGGCTTACCCTGACCGAACGTGGAATGCCACGCGCGACCGGGCCCGACCGAACATGGAACGCCACGCCCGATCGGCGCCGAGTCTGGTGGGTGCGTGGGAGCATGCCCACTTATAACTTGCCTTAGCAAGAGTCTGGACACCGTCTGGCTTACCCTGACCGAACGTGGAATGCCACGCTTGACCGGGCCCGACCAAACGTGGAACGCCACGCCTGATCGACGCCGAGTCCGGTGGGTGTGTGGGAGCATACCCACTTATAACTTGAAGATACTATCTTTTGGATGCTTTGAGCTTCCCTATCACATTTTTTAGATACAGTTACAAGGATCATTTCACTCAACTCTCCTCACGGTACAATCTCAAGTGTATTGCACTCCAAGGTCTCCCTAGCTTCTTTCCTTGAGAATCCTGCAGATAGTAAGCTCCCGATCCCAATGCCTCAACCACCAAGAAAGGTTCATCCCACTGAGGTTCCAGCTTGCCTACTTCCCCCACCGGTTTGATTCTCTTCCACACCCTATCGCCCACCTGAAAGCGTCTGGGTATAACTCCTTGGTTATACTGGCGCCGCATCCTCTATTGATAAGCAGTCATGACAATCAGATCTAGCTCCAGATGCCTTTTCTCTGCATTGTCCTCCCCGTATAGGCGTCTTCTGTCAGACTCGCAGCGAACCTCCATGGGAACTACCGCTTCACTGCTGTATACCAACTGGAAAGGAGTGCAACCTGACCCTTCTTTGGGGGTGGTCCGGAGAGCCCATAGGATACCAGGCAACTCATCCACCCAAGATCCACCTACCTGGTCCAACTTGGTCATGAGCCCCTTCAAAATCTCCCTATTAGCTACTTCTGCCTGACCATTACTTTGAGGATATGCCACTGAGGTGAATGCCTGCTTGATCCCAAAGCCATCACACCACTCCCTTATCTTCCGACACTGGAACTGCCGACCATTGTCTGACACCAACTTGTCTGGTATGCCATACCGACAGAAAAATGTTTTGCCATAAGAATTTCTTTATTGCTTGTTTGGTGATTCGGGTCAGAGCCTTTGCCTCAATCCACTTGGAAAAGTAGTCCACCGCCACCATCAAGAACTTCTTCTGAGCGGCTGCCCGGGGGAATGGTCCCACTATATCCATACCCCACTGATCAAAGGGGCAGGACATAGTGGACATTCTCAACATCTCGACCGGCCGATGAGATAGATTCTGATGCTTCTGACAGGAAAGGCAAGAGAGGGCTAGCTGCTCGGCGTCTTTCTTGAGTGTAGGCCATAAGTACCCAGCAAGCAAGACGTTCCGAGCCATAGATCGACCTCCCGAATGATTTCTGCAAGATCCCAGGTGTACTTCTCTCAATACATAATTTGCATCTTCCTCCCCTAGGCACCTGAGTAATGGTCGAGAAAAGGCCCGTTTGTATAACGCATCTCCTATCAGAGTAAACCGAGCCGCTCTTATCTTCAATATCCTTGCCTGCTCAGGACTATCAGGGAGAGTCCCCTCTTGCAAGTAGGCTATGAATGGAGCCCTCCAGTCTCCTTGTACTTCTATTTCCATTTCCCTTTCAATATGAGCTACTAGCATGACCTAAGGTGAAGGTCGAGTGAAGACCCATGGATGGATGGGATGGATGGCGCTGGCTAGCCTAGCCAACTCGTTAGCCTTGAAATTGTCTCCTCGGGGAATCTATAAGACCTGAACTTCTGGGAACTCGGTCTGCAATTGCTTGTAGGCATCCACATAGGCTTGTAACTTCTCATCATTTACTTCGAATTGCCCCACTACTTGCCGAGTCACCAACTGAGAGTCTGAGTGTAATATGACCTGAGTGGCTCCTACATGCTTGGCGGCCTGTAAGCCAGCCAGGAGAGCTTCATACTCTGCTTGATTATTAGTGGCCCGGTACTCCAGACACACGGTCAGATGAAGCCGATCTCCCTTAGGAGACACTAACAAGACTCCGATGTCGCTCCCCACCCGAGTGGTTGAACCATCTACATACACCTTCCAAGTCTCTTCCTCCCTTTCAATGTGAAGTTCACTGAGAAAATCAGCCAGCGCCTGAGCTTTGATTGCAGCCCGGGGCTGGTACTGGATATCATACTCACTCAGCTCCGTTGTCCACTTAACCATCCGACCTGAAACTTCGGGGTTAATTAGCACCTTCCCGAGCGTGCTGTTAGTCAGCACTCGGATGAGATGAGCCAAGAAGTAGGGGCGTAAACGCGGAACCATCAACACAAGAACGTAGGCCAATTTCTCAAGTGTAGTATACCTACACTCGGTTTCCTTAAGTAGATGCCCAAAGAAGTATACAGGTTGTTGCTCAGTCTCCTTTTGTGTTACAAGTACAACACTCAGCTCCCTCAGTAGTTGACAAATAACCATATAACGGCTCTCCCTCTTCAGGCTTAGCTAGGACCAGCAGGCTAACCAAGTAAGTCTTCAGTTCTTCAAAAGCTTGGTCACACTCAGCATCCCACTGGAACTTAGTAGCTTTGCGCAAAATCTTGAAGAAGGGCAGACTCTTATCAACCAACCGAGAGATGAATCGGGAAAGGGCTGTGATCCTTACCGTCAGGCGCTGGACCTCCTTCAAGTTCCTGGGTGGAGGCATGTCTAGCAGAGCTTTTACCTTGCCTAGATTAGCCTCTATTCCTCGTTCAGTCAAGATGTAGCCGAGGAACTTTATACTCTTGGCTCCAAATAGGCACTTAGATGGGTTGAGCTTAAGGTCATACCTCCTGAGAGTACAACAAGTCTCTCTCACGTCTGCTATCAGATCTACGGCCTTGAGGGATTTGATGAGAATATCGTCTACACACACTTCCACATTCCTCCCGAGCTGCTCTTTGAACACCTTGTTCATCAGCCTTTGATATGTCACCCCTGCATTCTTAAGCCCGAAGGGCATGACCATGTAACAGTAGGTGCCCTCGGCTGTGACAAAGCTAACCTTTTCTTGATCATCTCGGGATAGTGGCACTTGATGGTATCCCTGATAAGCATCCAGCATACAAATGAGCTCACTCCCTGCAGTGGAGTCTACCATCTGATCGATTCGGGGGAGCGGATAACAGTCTTTGGGGCAAGCTTTATTGAGATATCTGAAGTCTATGCAGACTCTCCATTTGTCTCCTGGCTTGGAGACCAGCACCACATTGGCAAGCCAAGCTGGGAATTGTACTTCTCGGATATGTCCTGCCTCCAGCAGCCTTTCCACTTCTGCTCGGATGATTTTGTTCTGATTGGGGCTAAAATCTCTCTTCCTTTGCTTCACTGGTCTGGCATCAGGATAAACATGCAGTTTGCGTTCTATGGCTTCGGGTCTGACCCCTTTTAGATCTCGCTGGGACCAGGTAAATACATCTTGATTCTCGGTCAGGCACTCTACCAACTGCTGTTTGAGGTCAGGCTGTAGACCAGGGGCTATTCTCACCTTGGTCTCTTCTCGATCGGGTAGGAGCTGGACCTCTTCCTTCCCCTCTATCAACTCAGCCCAGGGAGAGGGCTAAACTATATTACAACTGGCGGGAGGAGCTCAAAAGGTCTTCCTTACCTCTACCCGGACATCGTCAACATAGCACCGGCACGCTACCTTCTGATCCCCTCTAGCTTCGCCAACTTGGTCTCCTACTAGAAATTTGACCTTCAGATAGAAGGTTGACGTCAAGACCCAGAATTCGTTAAGTGCTGGCCTGCCTAGGATAGCATTATAGGCAGAAGGTGCATCCACTACTAGGAAGGTCGACCATCTGGTCCTTCTCAGGGGCTCTTCTCCAAGTGAGATGACCAATTTGATTTGACCAAGGGGTTGGACTTCATTTCCTGTGAATCCAAACAAAGGTGTCACCACAGGCTGCAGCTCGGTGGTCTCGATCTATAGCTACTCAAATGCTTTTAGATATAAAATGTTCACTGAACTACCTGTGTCTACAATGGTCCTGTGGACCTGGTAATTGGCTATGACTGCAGTGATGACCAGTGTGTCATCATGGGGCACTTCCACTCCCTACAGGTCGGAAGGGCCGAAACTAATTTGCGGCCCTTGGGCCTGGGCCGAACTGCTGCCCACCTGATAGATATCTAGACGTCTGACCTGCGATTTTCGGGCTCGGTTAGAATCTCCATAAGTAGGGCCACCGGAGATCACATTGATGGACCCATGTACAGCATTCTGTTGGTTTTCTTGTTCTTCATTAGCGTTCCCTTGCCCGGGGGAACCGGGGGTCGGGAATAATTGTCTGGCTGCAGGAGTGGTCGCTCGGGCATTGGGCTCTTGCTGATTCGGTGGTGTTCTTCCTCTGCCTCGACCACCTCCCTGATGAGCTCCTCTCGAGGTTCCTCGGCCGGTGTGACCTCGGCCCCGACCGGCCTGCCAGCAGTCCTGGAGGTCGTGGGTGTGGCTGTTTTGGAAAGAACAATAGGGTTGTCATCTGGCAGGGAGGCAACCCTGAGCCACCTGCTGCACTATACCCCGCTTGGCTCCCTGCCTGTGTCCCATAGCTCGGGGGCTTCTGAGAGGTCCTCCTGGAGGCAAGGTTCTCTGATGATGCTGAGGAGTCTCGGGAGCAGGTTTGGCTTCCAGCCGTCTGGCAGCTTGCACTTCCTCCACATCTACATACTTAGTAGCATTGCCCAGGAGACTTTCAATGTCCTTTGGAGGCTTTCGGATCAGTGACCTAAAGAATTCACCTTCCTGTAGGCCTTGGGCAAAGGCACTGATCAGCACCTTAGATGTGGCAGTAGGTACATCCAATGCAACCTGATTGAATCTTCTAATGTAAGCCTTCAAGGGCTCCTTGGGGCCTTGCTTCAAGGTGAAGAGGTTCAAGTTGGTCTTATGGTGTATCTTGCTACTTGCAAAATGCTGAAGGAATAATCTCTTGAAATCAGCAAAGTCCTTTACAGATCCCTCTGACAATCTATCAAACCATCGTTGGGTCGGCCCTGCCAAGGTGGTCAGGAAGGCTCGACACTTAATACTATCCGAGTATTGATGCAGCAGCGCAGCGTTCTCGAACTTCATCAGATGCTCTTCTGGGTCTATAGCCCCTCCATACTCGGGGATGGATTGGAGTCTGAAGTGCTTGGGAACGGGTTCTTGTAAGACTTGGCTAGAAAAGGGGAACCTGGTACGCTCAACCGGGTCCTGACTGAGGAGAGCTTTCCCTTTGTTGGCTCTAGCGTGGCTGGAAGAAGCTTCATGAGGATCAAATTGTCCTGCCCCCTCCGCCGGGTCAAACAGTACTCAGTGAAAATGAGGGTTGTCTCCCTAACGAACTCCTCCTTTAGTGCCCATGTGAACGGTAGGCTTGGCTGGGCCTTCCTGAGTGGGTTGAGCGACTGCCTGTTGTCCTGCCGCCAACTTCCTAACTTTAGCTTCCACCAGCAGATCAAGGTCATCTTGTGAGAGCATTATGGTCACCCGGTTGGCATCGCTCATCTTCAGCTTTCAATCAGGCGGATTCCCACAGACGGCGCCAAATTTGATCCTGTCAACAAGCGAAGATCGGTTTTCACTCGGGTGACTCGGTCTGACTAAGACGACCCAATCTGTTGTAGCTCGAGGGGTCGGGCTCGGGCTTAACCACGGGTCAGATATCACTCACTCGAGTCGGACCAAATTGGGGAACATAAAGTGGAGTTGAGGTTGCAAAGTGGCAGCGATCCTTTCTTTGGAGCCCCAAGGGGGGTTTATATAGGAGAGGGGAAGCTCTCTGCCCTGTCAGAGCTGTCATGTCTCATTAACGAATGGTCAGTTGATAGACTGAGCCCGTGTCAGCTTTATCAGCCCTGTGAGACTACCATAGCGGCATGACACTCTGTCTACACTGCCTCTCCTGATTCCCATTAATCATTCGGCGGCTGTGTTAGACGGCTCTGTCAGGTGATGATGACGTCAAAGGTCTGCTACATCCTTACAGCAGAGGCGGCCTATAATTATTTAGTCGGCTCATTATAACTCACAGGCTGATTCGGTCGGGTAAGCTTGGATCCTAGGCCTCCGCTCATGGAGCAACCTTGGGGCGTTCGGCTAAAGACACCCGACCTTGAGTGACCGACCCCGAACGACCGACCTTGGGTGACGAACTCTGAGTGGCCGACCTCGAGCGGTCAACCTCGTGTGACTGACCCCGATCGGCCGACTGACCTCGGGTGACCGACCCTATCCGGTCGACCTCAGGTGACTGATCCTGAGTGGCCGACCTCGGGTGACCGATCCCGAGTGGCCGACTGGCCTCGGGTGACCGACCCCGAGTGGCCGACTGGCCTCGGGTGACCGACCCCGAGTGGCCGACCTCGAGTGTCCGACCCCGAGCGGTCGACCTCGGGTGACTGATCCCGAGTGGCCGACCGACCTCGGGTGACCGACCCCGAGTGGCCGACCTCGGGTGACCGATCCTGAGTGGTCGACCGACCTCGGGTGACCGACTCTGAGTGGCCAACCTCGGATGGCCGACCCCGAGTATCTGAACTTCACCCTGGGTCTGAGCTAAGACGACCTCTTCTCTTCCCGCTAAGAATCAGGCCCGACCCATGAGGCCGAGGACAACCCGGCCTGCCTTTCCTCAATCCTAGCCACACTTAATCGAACCCGACCGACCCTGCGATTCTTCTCAAAGAACCACTCGCCCGGATCAGGAACAATATAAGTACTTTAAGATGAATTTATTTGAGTGAAAAGATCAAAAGACTAAGAGTGGGAGCCTAGGAGTGAAAATAATAAAGAAATAAACATGGTGTTATTTATGCTTTATGTAGCGATCTCGGCCTCTATGGTCCCCGCAGGCAACCCTCTAGGCCCGAGACCCTACGGGTCTTCCCACCCCTGGCCAGTGAATTTTTGCCTTTCCCAGGATTCGAAATCTAGACCTCCAGGCTAAGTACTAAAGTTCCTGAATCCTGGTACCAATTGAGTCCTGGTACCAATTGAACTATAGCTCAAGTGGTACCAGGATTCAGGAACTTTAGTACTTAGCCTGGAAGTCTAGAGTTCGAATCCTGGGATCGAATCATGGGAAAGACAAAAATCCACTGGCCAGGGGTGGGAAGACCTGTACGGTCTCGGGCCTAGAGGGTTGTCTGCGGGGACCATAGAGGCCGAGATCGCTACATAAAAAGGCACCTTTTTATGTAGAGACATAGCCCCTCTAGCCCCATCAAGCGGCTCTCTAGGCCATGTCCTACGGTCTTCCCACACCCGGCGGTGGATTTTTGCTTTCTCCAGATTCGAACCCTAGACCTCCGGGACAAGTACTAAGGTTCCTTGAATCTGGCAAGGAACCTTAGTACTTGTCCCGAAGGTCTAGGGTTCGAATCTGGGGAAGGCAAAAATTCACTACCAAGTGTGGGAAGACTATAGGACATGACCTAGAGAGCCGCCTGATGGAACTAGAGGGACCATGTGGCTACACTTTATGTGCAAATTTGTCATCTTTCCTTTCTCTTACTCCTTATATATATATATATATATATATATATATATATATATATATATATATATATATATATATATATATATATATATATATATATATATCTTAGTCAAATAATAAATTATTGGACAATGCTAATATTGCAGTTTGTCCAATTCAGTGGATAGATGACACGTTTTTCATTTAAATCAGATGTATTTAATTTTGACATGATAGTATTAGAAATACGTAATGACAAGAGGAATAGAATAATCAACCACGCATATACAAGTCTGAATCTGTTAGGACATGTAAATATATGTGACCTCAACATATACATTCATATTTTTATCTTTACGTGTCGTTTAGAATTCAAATTTTGATTTTATGTTACTGCAAGCATATGGGATTTGGAAGGAAGATATTTCATTAGAGATTCTTGATAATGCACTAGATCACCATATCCAGCAACATAATAAATTCTACGTTGCATCAGACCAACAATTTCATAAGTTGGAGGACCAAATCCAAACTCCTTTTAAACAATCTACTATAACATCAACCATCACTACAAGAAAAAATACTTTTCATGACATTGAAAAGTGTCATCATATATTATTTTTACTGACATTTTTGATATAGTGACATTAAGTTAAAATGTCCTCTATAATGATGTCGTCTAAAGTCTTATCACTTATGACAATTCTTAATGTCACTATAAAATAACAATAGTGACAACACTAATAGCATGAATAATTGTTATAGTAATAAAAAATAGTGTCACTATAAGAGTTGTAATGACATTTATACATGTTGTTTTATTATAGTAATGAAGCAAAATTTATATGTCCTTTAAAATTATTTATCAAGATAATTATAAGTGTCTTGAATTTTATTTATAGTCATAATAAAAAATGTCACTAATGATAGTTTATAAAGTTAATTTAAAATGCCTCGTTATGTAATTTATAGTGACACATATAAATGTTTGCTATATTAGTCTATTAGGATATTTAAAATTATCATTAATTAATAATTATTTATTATGGCATTTTGAAATGTCTTCATATGAGTTTTACAATGATATTTTTATCTATATGATTTGGTGTTCTATTGTGACATAAAAAATATCATATATTAATAAATATCTCACCCATTTTTAATATTTTCATGATATAAATATTTACGCATATAACTAATTAACATAAACACAAATAAAAATTTTAAATTGAAATTAAAATGATAATTAATAATATATTGCTCATTTTTTTTACAATACAAGACTGTCAAATTGATCACCTCAAAAAATATCTATGCACTAATCACAATCACAAATGTACCCAATGTATTTAGTTTAAGAACTAGCAAAAAAATAAGTCTCTCCTAAAGCAAAACATAACCAAACTTCCAAACTTTGCTGCATCTTCAATCTTCAACCATCATATCTTAAACAAAATCCAATATTCTTGTCACCTACAAAAAAAATCATATACTAATTAGTTTGTATAAATTTAATAAAATTAAAAAAAGTATATAATAAAGAAAAAAAATCAAATTGACATGTCCAAGAAACCAAGCAATAAGGGGTCTGAATTTCAGCAGGCTTTCCTCAATCATCAAATTTGTTTAAATGGACTTGTGATAAATGAATGCCCCTTTGTTCTTCAAGCTATACATAAAAACAAAAATAGTTGAAGAGAAGTGAAAGCAGCATATTACCTTTGTATAAATCAAATTGAAGGACTTCACAGTGTTAATAGCAAATGTATGCATACACATGTATTGTACATTGATATAGTCTTTTTTTCTTGTATTAAGTTCAACAAAGGCTGAATAACCAAATATACAAGTATTTTGAAAATAAATTCATTTTATGAATATAATCAACACTCATCATTGTGGACAGATTTTTCAAATTTTTAGGATGAAATCTCACATCGTTAATGTTAGTCCTACTTAATCATGGCTAATAGTGAAATTCTAATCTTGAACAAATATGTATGTAGCTGACATGTTAGAAAAGGATAGTCAATTAACTCCCCAAAAGGTGTTTCCTTCTTAGAATAGATTTGTTTGCCAAATACAATGAAGTAACAAAATAATATCTTCCGAAAATTATTGATACTTTTAAGAGGTAGACGTGGGATGCCCAATGATATCTCATCAAAACTCATAGATAAGGATATAATTTTAAAACTAAATGAATTAGTAACTCATTTGATTTAAGGGACTAACCTGTGCAAAATCTCCAAAGGCGTAATCCCGAAAAAGCACATAGCCATTTGGCTGGAAGATGGTCGAAGGCATGATGACAAGAAAAGTGAAGAAAGCAAGCCATATGACCATTAGGATGTATACTCACCTTGATGATGGTTCTAACATTTTGTAATACTGCAGGCATATTCATAGGAGAAACAGTAGACGACATAAAGATCTGCCAAGATATCAAGTAGTCACCAAAGGAATCAACAAAGGAATAAATCATCTAGATTATAAAGTAGACAATTTGGTAATTAAGTTCAGACTTCAGAAGAGAAGGGAAAGAACTTGAAGAAACAAATGAATGCAAGATAAGATGGTCAAAGTTCTTCATGAATAATACCAATTTTCACATGCACATAAAACTGATTCCTGATATTGCAACATAAATAAAAAGAATAAATAGCGAAATTGCGATAATAAGCTTCCCGTATCTAAAAACTTAAAGAACTAATTTTAGATGATGGATTACCATGGTAACAATATCTACTGATGATGGAAAAATTATCTTAGACAGTTCATCCTTCGTCACATCGCAAACAACAGTGTTTAGTCGCTCAGATGCAAAAGCTCCATTTTCCTGTTGATTTTAAGAATTGACACATTTTAGTAAATATATGGTTATAACCACAAGGATGACAACATGATTTCTAGGTTAGCAAAATTTAGTTATTAACACATAGATTGTTATACCTTTACTATTGCAACAGCATGAGGTGAAAAATCACAGGCATGTACAAAAACATTTGGAAATGAAGCTAGAAGTGGGAAAAGAGTGTTTCCAACTCCACAACCAACCTATCAGAAACCACTGAAGCTGATTACAAGTAGAAAAATATCGAGTTAGTTGTCATATTTTTTATGTAAAATAAACAGAAAACCCGTACTAAAATCCTACAAACAAAGACACACAATTAGGGGTGGAGATAAGTAACTCAAACTACTGGACAATAAGATACAGGAAATACAAGAAATGTAAACAAAAAAAAGACTGAAAAGAATTTATTTTCCATGTGGGATGAGATTATTTGCGTAGTATATCAGTATCATTCCCACGCTAGAGCATAGAAGAGCTAAACATATCATTTTCTGTTGATAAATCACATAGTTTTCCTCACATCCAAATGTAACACAAAATGGCGGTAATAACAGATTAATTCATACAAAAAACACTTCTTTTCCTTCTTAAATATGGTACACATGAATAAAATGACCAATTGGATAAGGATTAATCAAAAGAACGATTCCAGGACTAAGATTCAGTAAACCTCCAAATTGTAATAAATGCGACCAGAATGCCACGAATTTCTCCCAACAATGATTTACCTCTAGGACCATCTTCGGTTCTACAGATTTGTGCTCGCTATCACTAGACGACTGTGAAAAGATAAGTGTTAAGCCACAAATTCAATTTTATTAAAACATATAAATAACAGAATGCATTAGATGCACAAACGCAGAAAAATCGTCCCCAATTTTTCTCCAGGTAGTGCCAATCTTTAAAGAACTAGTAACACGACAAACATGTTGGAACACTACAATGACTAATGACAGAGAAGATGGGACAAGAGAATAACGGCTGGAGAGAGACCAACCTTGTCATGGTGTCGCTTATAGAAGTCCTCCCAGTATGGTGCCCAATATTTACAGCATGATTCTCTATATATCATATTAACATACCTAAACAAGAACAGACAAAATGAAACAAACCATTTCAGATATGCTCATAGTTTAATATACTCATTTGTTTGGCTTATAAACATGCAATTGACAGTTCTCTACTCTGGTATTATGGATTCAGATCAAAATCTTATATTGCTTACAAGGGGTAGACAGACGGAATCTGTACATCTACTGGAAAAAGTTTCAACTCTTCTGCAAATATTTGAGTTTGTTTTTCTGCAATTGCATCTACTAACTGTACATCCTTAGCTAATTGTTCATCCACACTGCCAAAAAAAGGCAAATCTGTTAGTGTTCAAAATTTGGAAGGTTTCATTTTGTTTGCACATTGTGTTACTATTCCTTGAGGACGAAACAGGAAATAGATGAACCGTTATGAAGATTGAAATTTTGAGAACACAAAGGTACTATTCTGCTGACCTCCATTCAGGATTATCAGCATATTGGCTTGCTTCAACAAGATCGACAATCAGATGAAGCATTTCAACACGTTCCTCATAGCTACCTTTTCCCTGAAACAAAGCAAAGTAGCATGATCTTAATGCAACCATATGAAGGTGGGGAGGTGCTCATGCAGCCCAGACTGCGCTGGTCGAGGTGTGTTGGTTGAAGCCGTACGCGTAGGGGGAGGGGCTCGTGTAGGTGGAGGGGCACTGGTGGAGGTGCGTTGGAGGCGCTCGCGCAGCCCAGACCGCGCTGATGGAGGTGCGCTGGTTGAAGCCACTCGCGTAGGGGGAGGGGCTCGCGTAGGTGGAGGGGCGCTGGTGGAGGTGAGTTGGAGGCACTTACGTAGGAGGGGTGATCGAGCAGGGAATATCGGAGAAAGGAGGGGCGATCGAGCAGGCTGCGATTTAGGGTTTTCGCGTGCTGGCAAGGATAATAATGGAGAGGGCAACGACGCTGGTGGTCGATCGGTGGGGGAGAGTCGTGAGGAGAGGGCGCTGGTGGTCGATCGGCGCTGGTTGTCGCGAATTAGGGGAGAGACGAGTGAGGATAGGGCGCGACGGTGGGGGAGAGCAGCTGATCAAGTAGGGGAGAGTAGTCTTGACGATTAGGGATATCGATCGCGCGCTTTCTATTTTGATGGGTTTGGGGAGGCGCGCGAGCGAAATTTTTGGAGGGAGGTATCAGATAAAAATTAACCTAAGTGTAATATTTTAGTGACATCCATTATATATGTCATAGTAATATACTTAATCAAACTTTTATTTTATTTATTTTATTTATTTTTAATCAATGTCATGATATATATAAATCAATGACACATTCTAATAAATGTCATTAAGAAAGTGTCATGAAAACTATTTTTACTTGTAGTGCATGGGGGAAGAGAACTTCACTACTAATAAAATGAGTCTTAAAATCACAAGCAGTGCGTCGCCTTGATACTCCAATCTTTTCTAGGGTGGTTAATGATTTGGAGGATGACAACTTGAGGATATTTTGAGTGTGTTAGGATATAGCAGCAAAGATATGATATCTTCATCATTAATGCTTTAAAGTTCAAATTTGCTAGAACTTTTGTTATCACATTAAGACAACTCACAAAAATTTTAATATGTATAGAAAATATCTTAATCATAATAATTGAATTAAACAACATGTTGTACTAATTGTGCTTTCTTTAAGTGCTGTGATATTAAGAAATGTGCAAAATTTAGCTTTTTGTTCCAATATTTCTAAATAAGGCACTATATTTTTTAAACGGTTTTTTTTTACTGCAAGAGTAATTTAATTCCTTTAAATCAATTGCAGCAAAAATAAAATATATAGTTCAATTGAAGAAAATTAACACCAAAGAGTACACTTAATATGGCTCATTATTATAATTACTAAATTTATTATTATTTTGAAACCTATGGCTTATGGCTTAGTATTTTAATTTTTATATTACTACACTTTTTTATTATAGTTAAAAATTAATTTTCATAATTAATTCGTCGACTAGTGATCATATGATATGAATAATTATTTTTTTAGTAAATCATTGTAAATTAATTTTTTGAGTGAAAAAAAATTATTATCTATAAACCATTTGAGTGATAAAAATTGATCTACTTTGATGGATATACATGATTCATGGATATGAATGCACGAAAGTAATTTGAACATGGCTAAGTATAAATTATAATCGGCTTTTTACCCAAGGCGTACCCAAGAATTGATATTTACCAAAAGACATACTATAGTTTCATTATATTTTTACCAAAGGGAGTACTCATTTTAATGAACTTCTCATATACCCCTCCCGCTAACTACTGTCTTTCTCTTTCTCCCTGCTAACTACTGTCTTTCTCTTTCTCTTTTTCTCTGTCAGTAATGAATTTCGAGACGTCTGAAGATGCATTTTCAGATTTTTTATTTTAAAATAATATATTATGGAATTGGCTAAAAAACGTAAGAAAAAAATCGAAAAAATATTTCAGTTAAAAAAATATCTCATCCAATGTGATTTTAAAAATATAAAGTGATGATTTTTATATTTGATTAATATAAATTAATATATTAAATAATATTTAACAAATATATTAATATATTTAAAAACTTGAAAATTTTGATTTCAGATCGCTGAGGGTCTGAAATCTTTGATTTCAGGCCCAGCGTGGGCCTGAAATTTTTAATTTTAGGCCCACGTTGGGCCTGAAATCTTTTGATTCAAGTCCGACGTGGACTCAAAATTTTTTTTATTTTAAAAATATATTAATATATAAAAAAACCTATCAAAACACGTAATTTCAGATTAAAACACAAGGTCTGAAGTCACGCTAGGAGGGCCTGAACACAGATGTGTTCAGTCCCTCTAGGCCTAAGGAGGGCTTGAACATTATCTTAGATAAATATATCTAAGTAAATTAAATAAAAATATCAATAATTCTAGTTAAGTTGAGCTAGGAGATGGTATTTTTGGTGTTCAAACTTCTAATGATTATAAATTATGTTGCAATTGTTGGTGCAATCTGTATTAGGTCAAGGTTGACCTAGTTTGACTAGGCTCGGGGGGAGCTTATGCCTGGTGAGCTTGGTAAGCTTAAGGTTGGATGTTTCGATGTTTGATAATAATGTTTGAATGTCATATGATGTTTGAATATCGTATGATGTCTAGTGGGACAAGGCACAACTAGTGGGACTAGGTGAAGTCCAGATGGATTGGGGAGATCGCACGCTGGCATGAAAAGACCTAGTGGGACTAGGCACACCTAGTGGGACTAGGCACACCTAGTGGGACTAGGTGAAGTCCAGGTCGTTCGGGGAGATCGCACGCTGGCATGGGAAAAGACCTAGTGGGACTAGGTGAAGTCCAGGTGGATCGGGGAGATCGCATGCTGGCAAGGTGGAAGTCTACCGAGAGACTAGACCTAACTCGAGGGTTAGGCGAATCTGATTGGGAACCAGGTTAAGTCCTAACTGGGAGCTAGGCAGTAGAAATCCAGGTTGGTTAAAGGGGTTGACCGGACACTTGGTAGGGATTCCTAGACTTGTGAACACAAGTTAGGTTGGACTCAATCGATTAGGTAATCGATTAGGGTTTGGTTTCTCGCGATTAGTAGCTTCCTTGATCGATCTGGTGATCGATTAAGGAAGGTGTGAGTCAATTGGCTGATCGATTAGGAGAACTGAGTTGCGAGAATAGTAGGTGGCTGAATTGATTGATCAATCGATTCAGACTTCCATTAATCGATTGGTCAATCGATTAAGGGGTCCTTTAGTCGATCGGGTGATCAATTACTGAAGGTTTGCGCGAGAGCACAAAAGGGTCCTGAATCGATTGCTGAATCGATTCAGGATGCTCGTAATCGATTGGCTAATTGATTACGGTTCGAAAACTAACCGTTGAACGGCTAAATCTGACGTGATAATCGATTGGGTAATCGATTCAAAAACCTTAGGCGACGGGTATATAGGGTTTTCACGCAGGTTTGAAGCGTCTTTCTTCACGGGCTCTTCGACTCTTCTTCTCTTACTTCCACGTCATTTCAAGAGAAGCTTTGGGGCTTAGTGTTGTTGCACTTCCAAAGTTCTAGAGGAGATCGCAAGCTTGAAGATAGTAAGGAAAGCAAAGCTTGATCTTATCATTGTAAATCTTGTAAGATTTCATTTTGTATTTGCTTGGATTCTTGTTGTATCTTTGTAAAAGCTTGTAAGAGGTTTCTCCACCTCAAGAAGGAGATCTTTCATAGTGTATGAGAGAGTGAGGAGAGTGGACCATTGGATTAATCACCTCAAGGAGGTGGATACCAAGTAAAATAGAGGTGTTAGCATTGCTCAAGTCTTCCGCCGAAACAAATCATCAAAGAGCAAAGATCGGAGCTAATCACCCCCCTCTAGCTCTCCTACCGGTCCCAACAGCAATAGGAGATTTTTAGGTCTACCAGTGGGTTGTCACCAAAACCCACTGATGGACCTAGGATATTTGGATTTCTCAAAATCCAATATCAATAGTTAGAGTTGAGCTAGGAGATGGTATTTTTGGTGTCCAAACTTCTAATGATTATAAATTATGCTGTAATAGGAGATTTTTAGGTCTATCAGTTGGTTTTCACCAAAATCCACTGATAGACCTAGGATATTTGGATTTCTCAAAACCCAATATCAATAGTTAGATTTGAGCTAGGAGATGATATTTTTGGTGACCAAACTTCTAATGATTATAAATTATGTTGCAATAGGAGTTTTCTAGGATGAATCAGTGGATTTCGGTGAAAACTCACAGATGGACCTAGGATACTTGGATTTCTCCATACTTGATATCTCTATTTAGAATTTACTTAGGAGATGTTATTTTTGATGTGCAAACTTAGTACTAATAATTTTCAGTTATGTTCTCTAACCGTATCAGTTGGCATACAAAGATGTATAAATATGACTGCATCTTGGGCACAGTTAAAAGAAACATCTCTTTCATCATGATTTCAAAAATATAAAGAGATAATTTTTTTTATATTTAATTAATCTAAATTAATATAATAAATAATATTTAATAAATATATTGATATATAAAAAACATATCAAAACACGTAATTACATATTCAAACGCAGGACCTGAAATCACGGTAGGAGGGTCTGAAGTCAGATGACTTCAGGCCCAAGGCACTGAATTCTTTTATTTTAATTTTTTAAAAATATTTAATCATTATTTATAAGGTCTGAAGTTATTTAACTTCAGGCCTTCTTAGGATAACTTCAGACCCTGCGTTTGAATCTGAAATCACGTGTTTTGATTGAGTTTTTTTATATATTAATATCTTTTTAAAATAGAAAAAACAAATTTGAGTCCACGTTGGACCCGAATCAAAAGAGTTCAGGGCCAACGTGGGCCTGAAATCTTTTGATTTCAGGCCCACGCTGCCTGTAATCAAAAGATTTTAATTTTTTTATATATTAATATATTTATTAAATATTATTTAATATATTAATTTATATTAATCAAATATGAAAAATCATCTCTTTATATTTTTGAAATCATATTGGGCCTGAAATCTTTTGATTCGGGTCCGACGTGGACTCAAATTTTTTTTCTATTTTAAAAATGAGTAATGATATACGGAGCGAAGAAACATCTCGCGCTCCTTTCTCCCAAAGACAGGCGACGCTTGACTTCCAAAAAACTCTTAGAGCATCTAAATCTAACTTGATCTAAGAAAAAGAAATCTGTCCCAAATAAGATGAAGATGAAAATGAAAATGACCTTGAATCTAAGAAGAACAACAAGCTGCTTCCTTTCTCCCAAAGACAGGCAGTCAAGAATGGCGAAACGGGGTTTCGATCCGTCAAGAACGGCGCTGAAGATGCTGCACGAACAGAGAGGAAGAATGGCGCCGGATCTTCCACAGCTTGTTTGGGGAAAAAACTTTGAAGTTGGCGAAAAAGTAAAGGCCGTTGACAGCCGCCTTTGGTCACGCGTCACCTTTGGTCTGGCCCTTCGGGTCGAACTTCGCCTCTCCAACGTCGAGGAGGAGGAGCCCCTCGAGTTTTCCTTCCACCCGTCGTTCTTGTGGAGGCGGAGGGGATCGCGGCGCCGGATCTTCTGCTGCTAGTTTGGGGGGAAAAAATTTGAAGCCGGTGAAAAAGTAAAGGCGAGTCGGGCGAGTCGGCGGAGAAGAAAGAGAGGAGATAGAGAAATCCCGCGCTCCATTTTCGCTTCACCAAAAAATCACTCGTTCGCTCAAATATTTTTCTCTGTTCGCTGTACAGTTGGCTTCGCCACGTCCTTTCTCCACGTCATTCGCGGTTGGCTTCACTGCGTTTCTTCGCTCCGTATATCATTACTCTTTAAAAATATATTAATATATAAAAAAACCTATCAAAACACATGATTTCATATTCAAACGTAAGGCCTGAAATTATCCTAGAAAGGCTTGAAGTCAAATAACTTCAGACCTTATAAATAATGATTAAATATAAAAAAATTTAAAATAAAAGAATTCAGTGCCTTGGCCTGAAGTTATCTGACTTCAGACCCTCCTACCGTGATTTCAGGCTCTGCATTTGGATATGATATTACGTGTTTTGATAGGTTTTTTATATATTAATATATTTATTATATATTATTTATTATATTAAAAAATTATTAGATTAATCAAATATAAAAAATTATCTCTTTATATTTTTGAAATCATGTTGAAAGAAATGTTTCTTTTAACTATGCCCAATATGCAATCATATTTATACACCTTTGTGTGTCAATTGATACGGTTAGGGAACATAACTGAAAATTATTGGTACTAAGTTTGCATATCAGAAATAACATCTCTTAAGTAAATTCTAAATAGAGATATCAAGTATGGAGAAATCGAAGTATCCTAGGTCTATCAGTGAGTTTTCACCGAAACCCACTAATTCATCCTAGAAAACTCCTATTGCAACATAATTCATAAACATTAGAAGTTTGGACATCAAAAATACCATCTCCTAGCTCAACTCTAACTATTGATATTGGATTTTGAGAAATCCAAATATCCTAGGTCCATCAGTGAGTTTTGGTGAAAATCTGCTGATAGACCTAAAAATCTCCTATTACAATATAATTTATAATCAATAGAAGTTTGGACATCAAAAATACCATCTCCTAGCTCAACTCTAACTATTGATATTGGGTTTTGAGAAATCCAAATATCCTAGGTCCATCAGTGGGTTTTGGTGAAATCCCATTGATAGACCTAAAAATCTCCTATTGCAGCATAATGTTTAATCATTAGAAGTTTGGACACCAAAAATATCATCTCCTAGCTCAACACTAACTATTGATGTTGAATTTTGAGAAATTAAATATCCTAGGTCCATCAGTGGGTTTTGGTGAAATCCCACTGATAGACCTAAAAATCTCCTATTGCAACATAATTTATAATCATTAGAAGTTTGGACACTAAAAATATCATCTCCTAGCTCGACTCTAACTATTGATATTGGATTTTGAGAAATCTAAATATCTTAGGTCCATCAGAGAGGTTTGGTGAAAACCCACTGATAGACCTAAAAATCTCCTAATGCAACATAATTTATAATCATTAGAAGTTTAGACACCAAAAATACCATCTCCTAGCTCAACTATAACTAGAACTATTGGTATTTTTATTTAATTTACTTAGATATATTTATCCAAGATAATGTTCAGGCCCTCCTTATAGGCCTGGAGGGCCTGAACACATCTGTGTTCAGGTCCTCCTAGCGTAACTTCAGGCCTTGCGTTTTAATCTGAAATTACGTGTTTTGATAGGTTTTTTATATATTAATATATTTTTAAAATAGAAAAAAAATTTGAGTCCACGTCGAGCCTGAATCAAAAGATTTCAGGCCCAACGTGGGCCTGAAATCAAAAGATATCAGGCCCAGCGTGGGCCTGAAATCAATAGATTTCAGGCCCTCAATCAAAAATTTCAAGTTTTTTAATATATTAATATATTTGTTAAATATTATTTAATATATTAATTTATATTAATCAAATATAAAAAAATCATCACTGTATATTTTTAAAATCACATTGGATGAAATATTTTTTTAACTGAAATATTTTTTCGATTTTTTCCTTACGTTTTTTAGCCAATTCCATAATATATTATTTTAAAATAAAAAATCTGAAAATGCATCTTCAGACGTCTCAGATTTCATTACTGACAGAGATAAAGAGAAAGGCAGTAGTTAGCAGAGAGAAAGAGAAAAACAGTAGTTAGCGGGAGGGGTATATGAGGAAGTTCATTAAAATAAATGTACTCTTTGGTAAAATGAAACTATGACATATCTTTTAGTAAATATCAATTCTTAAATATGTTCTTTGGTAAAAAGCTGAATTATAATAGCATAACTAATAAGGTGGCATGTGTAGTGGGTGAAAAAAATTCAAATCACAAAATATTCAATGCTTATAATTTAAACAAACGCAAATCATAAAATATAAAAGTATATCCAAATAAGTGAAGGACATATTCATCGACCTGCGCCACCCAATATAAAAGTAAATCCAAATAAGTGAAGGACATATTCATCGACCTGTGCCACTCATTTATTTGGTAGTGCAATCTCCTAGAGTGAAATCAAAAGTTGATCCTCACTTATTAATATCATCACCATCTTTATTAGTCTCTCTTGATGGTTATCTTATCTCTAACCACCGTACATTTAAAAAAAAATTGTCTAAATGAGATATAAATTCTAGAAAATTAAATTTCTAGATCGTTCATCGTGAATACTATTTGATTTATCCTGATAATCGATAAAAAACTTTTATAAAATTAAATTGGTCGTCCGAGATTCAATATTACCTAACTCCATTAATTTTTTTTTTATGGTTATCTTGTACACACAACAACCATTTGAATGCAACGTTGGATTTAAATTGTTGAATATGAGCAACCTATTACGTCGTCAAGAATTTTTAAGGATCTTCTTTTACTATAACAAATATAATTTTTTATAATATATCGTTAATAATATTTTTTACGACGCCTAAATATATTCATTGTAAATAATATAATATTTATATAAATGATAATGTAAAAAAAAATATTATCAATAAATTTTTCTGCAACACACCGAATATATTATTAATATATATTAATGACCTGTAAAAACACACACCGTGAATACCACATAACCGCGACTTTTTCCACTCGACACAAACCCTCGACCGCCATCCTCCCTCTGCCTCCGCTTCTCATCAGTGTCTCTGTCTTTGAAGAAGGATGCTTCTTCTTCTTCGCTTAATATCTGTCTGTTTTAAGGATGATATCGAGAGGAGAAGGATCTGAATCCGATCGAGAGGAGATGAAGGCGATTAATCGGCAGCGCGTCCTGCTTCAGCATCTTCGCCTTTGATCTTGGTAACCGCCACCCCTTCTCCTCATTCGCGATCAGCGTTCGTGGATTTCTCAGATTTCATTTCCCCTACCTTGATTCGTCTTGTAGAATGTCATTTTTTTTTGTTATTAGTGAACAAGCTCGATACACTGCTTGATAAAAGGTCTTAAAGCTCACGCAGATGGACATGCCCAGGCCGTAGGTGACATGGTTGGAAAACCCGTGCCAGGTATAAGGGGGTGAAGGAGTCGGGACCCGGTGGGACCTCTTATCTCAGAAGGGGCAGACCCCCTCCCCGAGAGGGAGGACCCCGAGAACATTCCAGGAAATAGCGGACCTGAAGAACCCTGAGCTCGCAATTCCCGACCTCTGGAGCCCCGGGCACCGCGATGCAAGCAAAAGGGATAAGGACCGAGACTATTTCAAAAGAATATCCTTCTGTCACCGGAAAGCGAAGGATGCGGCCTGAATCTCGAAGACGTGCTCGTCATGAAGGAGGCACGATCAGTCGGCCTGCCCGGATATAAAAGGTGGTGTCATCCCTCTGGTAAGGGGGGATATGATCTCTCATCTCTGTATATTTCCTTTCTTTAGCACCCTCATTTGGCCAGCCTACTAACTTGAGCGTCGGAGTGAACTCCGCCGGACCCTAACCGGCGTGTCCCTTAACGCTCGTGTTACTCTCGCAGGATTCTCTCGTTCCTCGGCAACATAGCCACCTCCGCAGGGGCTGATCCTTAGCGACCGACCCTCATCGACGACTCTTTTCGGAACAAATTTGGAGCCGTCTGTGAGAAACAAAAGAGCACCTGAAAGAGCACCGATGGCAGGACCAAAGGAACAACCCCTCACCCTCACGTGAGAGGAATTTGACCGCCGGGTGGCTAACGCCGTCAAAGAGGCCTTGGAGCAATACCAAATCGAGCAGGCAGCCCTGCAGTCAGCAGGGCCGGCGAGGGAAGAAATCCCCAGGATCTCCCCCTCGCCCTCCAAACGGTCCGTGACTCCTGGAGGGCGACATGATGGTGCAGCCCAAGGCCCCCGTAGAGAATCCCCTGGAGAGGGGGACAAGGCTCATTCAGTAGCCTCTAGTGCTCAGAGGCATGAGGATGGACTGGGAAGGAGGGCTGGACCCAAGATCTTCCAGAAGACTCCATCCGCTCCTTTCTCATCAGAGATTGTGGAAGACCCTATGCCAATGCAGTTTCGCGGGCGGGGGATCACTGAGTATGACGGGAAGGCAGATCCAGAAGATCATGTCTGCAAGTTCGAAAATGCGACGTTTCTGCACCAATACACCGATGGAGTAAAGTGTCGGGTGCTTTTGAACACCTTATCTGGCGCAGCGCAACGGTGGTTTCAGAGGCTGCCCCAAGGTTCTATCAATTCCTTTGCGGAGTTCAAAACGACCTTCCTGCACCATTTTGTGAGTAGCCGGCGCTACCAGAAGACAGCACTCAACCTGTTTGCTCTTAAGCAAAAACCTAAGGAACCGCTCAAGGAGTGCATACAGAGGTTCAACCGGGTGGCACAGGATGTACCAAGCGCAACATTGGAGATACTCATTAGTGCTTGCACCCAAGGGCTCACGGAAGGAGACTTCTTTCGATCCTTGGTGAAGAAGCCCCCCGCTAGTTTTGATGACTTGCTAGGACGCTCGGTCAAGCATGTCAATGTGGAGAAAGTGCAGTACGACCGGCGCAAGGACCCAGTCAGAGCTTCACCCCTCACAATCCCTCGGCAGGATACGAAGGAGCCACCAGCTCCGATGAGGGGAAAATACCTACCCTTGGAAAGGATCACTGGACCGACAGGCGTCGATTGGTGGAGACCGTAGACGTCAAGCCACCGGAGGCATTGCCCAAGTACTGCAGTTTTCATGGCAGTTCGACTCATTCCACAGAGGAATGCCGCGCCCTGAAAAAGAAGTTCCATGAGGAAGCAGACGCTAAACCATGAAGAAAATGGAACAGGTCAGGGCATCCTAGAAGGTCGCCCCGACGAAGCCTTTACCCCCGACGACGGCCAGCCGGGGAAAACGAAGGTCGACCGCAGTTTCGGTCGCGATCTAGAGGCAGGAGTGGGGGATCGGCTCCCCGAAGATCTCCCTCCTTGGAAAAAGATCCCCAAAAGTGCAAAGCTCCTGTGCGAGGCCCCCCCTCAGGCCATGTAGGGGGTCATCTCTGGGGGACCTACCGGGAGCGACTCTAACTGAGCTCGAAAGTCGTACACCCGACGGTTGGAGAATTACTCCATTGGGACAAGCCAAAGCCTGGGGGCGGGCCCAACTATCTCTTTTGGGCCAGCCGACCTCGAAGAAGTAGAAGCTCCACACGAGGACGACATAGTGATTGTGGCCCGTATCGCCAATTATGAGGTAAAACGCATCTTCGTGGACACAGGGAGCTCCGTGAATGTTCTATACAAAGCGGCTTGGGAGCAGATGTAGATAGACGAGGATGAATTGACCCCGGTGGCGACCCCCTTGTTTGGTTTCACGGGGTATCGCGTACAGCCACTGGGGAAGATTACCTTGTCACTCTCGCTGGACAGCGATAGGCACAAAAGGACCCGGAGGACCCCTTTCTTAATTGAGGATGTGCCTTCCTCCTACAATGTCATCTTGGGTCGACCAGCGCTCAGTACCTTCCAGGCGGTGGTCTCTGTATACCACCAGAAGATCAAGTTCCCGGTGGGGGATCGAGTGGTGGAAGTTCGAGAAGATCAGCTTGTTTCACGAAGGTGCTACAACGGCGAGGTCAAGACCGAGTCCAGGAAAAATCCCCGAGGACTGGAGGACTAGCTGCGGAAGGTCTTAGCCTGGCTCAGGGTCTCGGTCCCTAGTGTCCAGGTAAGATCCGGAATTTATTTAGTGCAATCGTTCCTGTCTTGCTGTTTGCAGTCGAATCAAGTAATAAAATAAAAAGTTTCCTTTCGAAATGACCTACGTGCTTGTCCAAGTAATTGTAAACCCTAATGCCCCGTAGTTCAACCGATGCCCGGGGTACATAGACTTGGCTCGGGACCTACGCGCTCGTCCAAGTAATTGATAACCCTAATGCTCCGCGGTTTAGCCGACGCCCGGGGTGCTTTGGCTTAGCTCGGGACCTACGCGCCTGTCTAAGTAATTCTAAACCCTAATGCTCTGCGGTTCAGCCGACACCCGGGGTATTAGGCTTGGCTCGGAATCTACTCGCCCGTCTAAGTAATTCTAAACCCTAATGCCACGTGGTTCAACTGACGCCCGGGGGTACTTAGGCTTGGCTCGGGACCTACACGCCCGTCCAGTAATTGTAAACCCTAATGCTCCGCAGTTCAGCCGACGCCTGGGGTACTTAGGCTTGGCTTGGGACCTACGCGCCCGTCCAAGTAATTCTAAACCCTAATGCTCCGCGGTTCAGCCGACGCCCGGGGTACTTAGGCCTTGGCTCGGGACCTACGTACCCGCCCAAGTAATTC